>BDMV01000008.1:5033882-5082668 GCA_008326285.1 Oryza officinalis
ATCCAGAAAAATCATTTCTGTAGTAATGAGATAACTTCTATCTGCACAAAATTCACCGAGACGATGCAATATTCATCTAAAAAGGGAAAAAGATATAATAACAGGCCCCATATTTGATAGGTTACTACTACCACATCCGATGTACCATATGATTTTTCTTAAATCACTCTTTAAACCTTTTGTTAGGTTAATTGACTTAGGGCCTACCTATTGGGCATTAGTGACAAATCTTAATGCAAATATGGCTTATCTGCTATACTACTTTATATCTTTTGTTAGTAAAATCACGATTGGCTATCTAAACTTCTTTCAGGCATTATCCTTTAATAAAAGAAAAAATACATTGAGATATATAACGGAATATAGAGAACCAATAATTATATTAAGAACATTTCACCAGGATCATGGTAAGAAAATTGGAGCTGATTGACTAATATAGCATGCTACCATAATTGTGGCAAATAGAGTTCTATGAATATAATTAGCTAATTTTACACTACTGACTTAAGAGTACAACTTTGTGTAGTAACAACAGATATAGATTTGAATATCTTCACCACTTGGGAAACAAATGTGAACTGCATAAACTTGTGGACATACAATCTTGTAGCACCGGCACATTTTTTGTCTGTTAGATTGCTTGGCAGTTCTCGTAGCAACTTGAACAACCTTCAAATGATAAAGTGCTATAGTTTAGATTCAGTGCTCTTTCAGAAAACATGTTGCTAAGAATAAACAATACATAAGAAAGCAAGCTATCACGACAAAGAAATAGTAAACATGGTAAATCTACATTCTTCATATAAAATATATGCATCTTTGGTTCCTTACCATAAAGTTCAAGAGTTACAGGTTTGAATGTCTCCGATGCTCTTCGCTTGCATGATCTGTGGCAAACATTAAACTGAATGTTACAACAGAGGAAAGTAAATGAGGACAAGAACTTCAAACAACAAATACATATGGATTACATTTTTACAACGATCCCTAAGTTTGAAAACATGTTGACTCCATAAACAAAATCAAAGCACATCAGCTTAGCAATAGAATCTAGCTTGAGCTGAAAATGACTAATTGATTTAATGTCCCACAGTGAGGCAGGGGAAACAAGTTGAAGATAAACAACACTTCTCAGTGCATCTAATGTCCATAGCATGGGAGGAAAGCTATACCATTCATTCCAACGTCAAGTGATCCAACAAAAACTATTGTCAACTGAAGATACAAGAGCTTGATTTGTTTTCACAAATGTACAAACAAGCAAAAACAATACACACCAAGTAAGACATGGTAGAAACTGTCCTGAACGTTAAGAAAATGCAGGAGTGATATTCATACTCAGTTATTACGAGCATCAGATTATCGGGTGCACCAACTTGTAAAAGAGTTGCCTGTATAAAAGGGCCTGGGCAACTTGCATGCTCTGCAACCTATAAAAGGGCATTGTACTGACCAAACATATAAATAGAGCTGAATAATATTATCTTAGATCAATAAACCAAATAAAGACATGAATTTTAATGGTTATGATTAATAGTAACTTTTATTTACGGCAAAAGACAATATGCATGTGATAGTGTAGTGCTACATATGTTTGGTTACCATAGAAAAAAATGTGAATGATACAATCACAATATGGTGTAGTTACGCAAATATGTGATCAACAACAAAGTAGAATCAATTAAAGAAAAGTTTAGATGAGAACCGTTAATCTAAATATCTCTATAGCTGTTTAAAGTTGAGGAAGTTGGTCCATCCAAATTCTCAATATCATATGTATATGAACAGAGGGAACATAAAAAGAAAATAATCTAATGGTTTACCTTTGTAACCAATGCACTACCAAAGCCAATAGTGGACTGAATACATTGTGGAAGGGGTAATTCCAAGACAATCACACCCATCACTACAATAGGATAGAACTCAACTTTTGCTTTCTTGTGAAGCATCTCCCACAAGATCTGTGCAGAATTAAAATTAAAAGCAAATAGGGGAAATGGTTGTATCTAAGTCAGATGAACATAATAATTGAAAAGAGCGCAAGTTATTGGGAGAAAAAGAAACTCTTAAGGTCTGTATGGAACACCCTAACAACGATCCTTCAATAAGATTCAAGCAGCTACAGATGAATGTATGATCCAATGGCCAGTGCCTAAAAGTACCTTGGTTACATCATTTCAGAAAAAAAAGGAGTAGCAACTGATCCAATCAAAATAGAAGCTACGGTTCAGTGGCCAATGCCTGAAAAACTAAGGTGTAAACAAAGGAAAGACTTCAACAACAGTGATGCAGCATGTAGTTGCTAACTTCCTATCTTATAGAATATTAGCACGTGCATAAATGAAAAGGGCTTCTCTTTTGTGAAAGAACTAACAAATGTTGTGAGTCAATATCTGTAGAAGTAGAACCCTAACTATTTTGAGGTTTTAGACTTAATATTTTTTTATTCAATATGATGTAGCATTTTTTTTGTTGACACCTGTCGGCTACAATCTTATACGGTCCATGTCCCATTGCGCTTTACAAAGACAAAATGGTGGAAAAAAATTAGGCTAACACGAATATAATCATTGACACAACATACAAGGTCCTAAGTTACTTTGTCTGTCAAATTGGAAAATTTCTAAAGATTCTAACATGTATCTACGTTTTAAGTACTTCTTACCCTCATCCAAAGCCACGTAATCTTTCCACAAATGATCATTATTTCATCTAATGAAGCATCAACCATGGTCTTTCCAATGCCCCGGGATGATATCCTGCATAGCATAATCCATATATTGGGAAGCGTTATCAACCGGAATGGAACAAAAAAAAAGGCAATTGATTGGACAGAAGCACTAAAAGCAAACATTCAAGTACCTCAATCATATGGTAATAATAAGATGGCATACTTCCTGAATCCTGCTTGAATCTGTTGGTAGAGGACAAATCGATATAAGAATATTGTAGCCAACACAAGGATAAACATTTGGCGCAGAAACATCAATACTGATGCGTGCAGTCAACAACACCATGAAAATAAATGAAGGGGCTCCCTTCTTTTTAGAAGTTTAAAACGTAAGAAAATCTTGAGAGCCAGCACACTAAAAACTTCTCCTAAAAATCAACATTCGTATGCATCCACAGGACAGTGATATGAAGTGAGAAATTATAGCTCGAAGTACACATGCGAGCAAAAAAAACTCGAATAACATAATGCTATGTTTTCATTCACTCAATGTCTATTCCCTACTCTTGTGCAGATCAGTTGCTCAAGATTTGTATCGTTGTTGTAACAATGAGACCCATTAGACGATATACTTCAGTTCATCAGTGTCGACCCCTCAATAAAGGTACCAAATCGATAGTCACCGGTACATAGAACAATCTGTTACTTTACTAAAATTTTGATTGCTTCTCTAATCAGCAGAATTATGACTTTGTCTCTGTTACTGCTTATTCTATTCTCAAATAGTCAGGTTGCATTGCATCAGTTCTGTTGTCTCTACTGCATGTTTTAGTGCTAGCCAGTATATAGCTGTTCCCTACAAGCATGGGTGACAAAAAAAAATCATCTGTTAGCTTATACAGATTCTCGTGTATATGTCTGACATCCATCCTTCTTTGCGTGGTTTTCTTTTAACAGACATAGCTTTCAGTACATTTCAGGCATGAAGTGACTATTGTCCCTTGCAACAGCTCCATGCCTACATATATATCAACAGTTTGGATATGGAACACATATTATATGTGCTGCTGCTTAAAGGTTTCATATGAAATTGGGTCACTTGGATCTTCCTTCATGGATCAAAACTAGCTTTTCCATTTCTTTATGTACATGTGCTCTTTGGAATTAATAGCAAATGGTTGTAGGATGAGTTGATTCATAGTGGATCCCAGGCTATAAATCTTGCTAAAGAATTCCTATAAGCTTTCTGATTATTTTTTGTCATTAGGTTTGTCATCTGGGTTCTTGAGTAAGCTATTGTGGATTGACCATACCAAGAAACTTTCTTCCATCCCTCCTTGTTGTTCAAGATCCAAACATAGGTATGTCAAGTTATTTTACAACTATTAAATATTTAAGCCAATGGAATCCCTATCAATTGCCTGCACAATTCTTAATTTGATTATTATCTGTGAGCATAAACTTTTATAAAACAACCTTGATTTGAAAAGGGAACTCCTCTAATGACTTTGTGGGTTCACTTCAGCATCATAATTTACTTTAATTCTCTAATTTGTAAGAGGGGGCTATCAAAAAATGAGCCTGATAAATCTGAAAGTTTTGAACAACAAATATGTTAACTTTTTTATTTAGCCTTGTTATAGATTCCATCATCTTTCCATTTCATGGTGTTCTCCAAAATTATTGATGCATAGGTTTTATACCATATATCACAATAGCTTCCTCGAGACATATATGGCCTAATTTTACATTTATTCACTGAGATTGCATTTCTTGTAGAGCACAACAATCAATGATGTTAAATATTTATACATAATCAATGATGTTACACATCATGTGATTTTTTTTAATCTTTCTAGAATATAAATTATTAAAGCTAGGTCTTAAATTTCTGGTAGCTTTAATATATACACTTCACGAACACAAGTTTTCAGCATTCCTGCACTTTGTACATTGAAGTAGCATCATTAGTTTTGACACTTTGTAAAGTAAAGGATGTGTTTCATAAGCATTTTGAGCATGGCCAAGCAATCTTTGAAATGTAAAAGTGTAAGCATTGCAGCATATTCAGGACTTAAATAAATTTAGCTTCGAAATATTCTGTTTTATATACAGGATTATATAAAACAAGTTTAAAGTTGAGAAAATATGATGATACTTCGATTTCAATTAAATAGTACTTGAGGCAAACTCATAATCTGTTCAAAAGTTAAGAAATCTTGAAGATAGCCATCTCATTTAGAAAATTGTAAGACATGTGAAAACTGATGCTCAAAAATTTCATAAAATGTTGTTATAAGTGTGGTTTCAGAAAATGTTGAAATTGAAAGGAAGAGAAAATCCCTATGTATTTTTAGTACCTAACACTAAGTTATCCAACAAGGTAAGATTAACTAGCCTAAGAATTGCAATTCACATAGCCACATTTAAGTTGATTTCAAACGTGAAGGCTTCCTTAAAAGCCTAAATCCAAGATTAATTTAATCTTGGTGAATCATTCTCAACATTTGTCATAATGATTCATGTGGTTGTGAGAACAGTTAGTTTTCCTCTCATTTTTATATATTTCTTGAATTTTCTTTTCAATTACAATATTATTTTAACTAATTTACTTAGTACTTAGGGTCGCTATAAATTAATGGCAAGGATCATTTCTGAATTCCCTGTTTCATATAGTTAGATATACATTTCTTGCAATCTACATTTTCACAATGCCTTTGTGTTTTCTTGATGGGTTGCTAGACTGTACACATGTGGTGACCAAGTCAGTCTCTCATTGAATGATGGGCCGCATAATGGTTCATACTGATTATTTGACATATCCCAATTATAGCATATATACAAGGAACAGGGAGGGGCAATCCGACAGCTCTACGTCTAGGTCAAGCTGGTGCTCCGGTTGCAGCCCAAGTGCCCAACCTCCTGCGCATCCACGCCCCCGTCACAAGATCTGCGGTGAGCGATACCCCGTCACAAGAATTGCTTCCTGCATGCATGGCTCCTGCTTATCATTTGTTAATTACTCTGATATCAAGGAGGTGCATCTAGGATCAATAAAGCTTCCATTATCTAAAAAAAATCTAAGGAGGTGCATGGCCTTGTCGTAAAACACATTGCTACATGCGTAATCAAGTTCCAATGGTCTCAGTGATGCAATACTGCAATGTGAATAGAGCAATTACTGAAGGTGTCACCATTTGCCATCTAGATGTCTATCCATAAGATCAATGGTATGAGAAAATACTCGAAGGGCCTTTATTTCGCTGATGGGTCAGCATATTGTTGTTTGTTAGGTAGATTGTTATTACCGGATAGTGGTAGTAAGATAGATTAAAGAGCCAAGGTTAGTGAAATGTGAACTACTCATGGTCAACCCAAACGACAGGTTATAGCAACCATTGTTTTAGTTCAGAAAAAATACTGATTAGGTATTGAAGTGTTCATGCTAGGAGTATGCAAAAATATGGGTATTTGGTCATCAATATCTAGCGACCATTCTTGATTCTATAATTTATTGGCGATCAATTTACCTATTCATTATACAATGAGGCAGTTCACTACCCTTTCTTC
Organism: Oryza officinalis; assembly: GCA_008326285.1. Taxonomy (NCBI): domain Eukaryota; kingdom Viridiplantae; phylum Streptophyta; class Magnoliopsida; order Poales; family Poaceae; genus Oryza; species Oryza officinalis. The sequence goes on from BDMV01000008.1 coordinate 5,040,124, forward strand.
CATTTCCTTTTTGTAAGATTTTTTCGATAACACTAAACTAGATTAGTGGCATGTTTATATATCTCACTTTGTGATTTATTATAAGAAAACTCATATAAAATTATCTCATTATGACTCTGAATTTGCCTTCATATGATTCTTGAAAATTTTGCATGAAGATCTTAGGTGTTGTGCTGTTGTACCTAAGAAAGATTCATATCATCCCCTGAACATCGCTTATCCTGCTATAAAATTGAGAAAAGAAATAGTTACATAATTTTGCTTCAGAGGATAATCAATAAATAATATATAGTATTTTAAGATGGCAGGGAAGAAAGTGCTTAGTTATTAAGATGTAGCAAAAAGTGTTTATAACTTTATATAACACAGAGGGGATAAAAATGACATTGCAATTTATAGATAGAGAGTGTAGGCGAATGATATTCCAAAGTAAGGGGACTACTTAGAGATAAAGCAATCCTTAATACGTGGAGTAGAATTGTATTTAGTTCAGGAAATTCACTGTTTCCATGCGATATGAAATAGGAAACATTCATTCAAGTATTATAATGTTTCCTATCAGGTGTTGTACAACAAAAAATTGCAATGCTATACTTCCTAATTGGGCTGCAATGATAATAGTGGATTCATAAAGTGAGGCACATAGCATTATGATATTCAAGTTTTTTTTGCTCATATGTGTACTTCGAGCTATAATTTCTCACTTCATATCACTGTCCTGTGGATGCATACGAATGTTGATTTTTAGGAGAAGTTTTTAGTGTGCTGGCTCTCAAGATTTTCTTACGTTTTAAACTTCTAAAAAGAAGGGAGCCCCTTCATTTATTTTCATGGTGTTGTTGACTGCACGCATCAGTATTGATGTTTCTGCGCCAAATGTTTATCCTTGTGTTGGCTACAATATTCTTATATCGATTTGTCCTCTACCAACAGATTCAAGCAGGATTCAGGAAGTATGCCATCTTATTATTACCATATGATTGAGGTACTTGAATGTTTGCTTTTAGTGCTTCTGTCCAATCAATTGCCTTTTTTTTTGTTCCATTCCGGTTGATAACGCTTCCCAATATATGGATTATGCTATGCAGGATATCATCCCGGGGCATTGGAAAGACCATGGTTGATGCTTCATTAGATGAAATAATGATCATTTGTGGAAAGATTACGTGGCTTTGGATGAGGGTAAGAAGTACTTAAAACGTAGATACATGTTAGAATCTTTAGAAATTTTCCAATTTGACAGACAAAGTAACTTAGGACCTTGTATGTTGTGTCAATGATTATATTCGTGTTAGCCTAATTTTTTTCCACCATTTTGTCTTTGTAAAGCGCAATGGGACATGGACCGTATAAGATTGTAGCCGACAGGTGTCAACAAAAAAAATGCTACATCATATTGAATAAAAAAATATTAAGTCTAAAACCTCAAAATAGTTAGGGTTCTACTTCTACAGATATTGACTCACAACATTTGTTAGTTCTTTCACAAAAGAGAAGCCCTTTTCATTTATGCACGTGCTAATATTCTATAAGATAGGAAGTTAGCAACTACATGCTGCATCACTGTTGTTGAAGTCTTTCCTTTGTTTACACCTTAGTTTTTCAGGCATTGGCCACTGAACCGTAGCTTCTATTTTGATTGGATCAGTTGCTACTCCTTTTTTTTCTGAAATGATGTAACCAAGGTACTTTTAGGCACTGGCCATTGGATCATACATTCATCTGTAGCTGCTTGAATCTTATTGAAGGATCGTTGTTAGGGTGTTCCATACAGACCTTAAGAGTTTCTTTTTCTCCCAATAACTTGCGCTCTTTTCAATTATTATGTTCATCTGACTTAGATACAACCATTTCCCCTATTTGCTTTTAATTTTAATTCTGCACAGATCTTGTGGGAGATGCTTCACAAGAAAGCAAAAGTTGAGTTCTATCCTATTGTAGTGATGGGTGTGATTGTCTTGGAATTACCCCTTCCACAATGTATTCAGTCCACTATTGGCTTTGGTAGTGCATTGGTTACAAAGGTAAACCATTAGATTATTTTCTTTTTATGTTCCCTCTGTTCATATACATATGATATTGAGAATTTGGATGGACCAACTTCCTCAACTTTAAACAGCTATAGAGATATTTAGATTAACGGTTCTCATCTAAACTTTTCTTTAATTGATTCTACTTTGTTGTTGATCACATATTTGCGTAACTACACCATATTGTGATTGTATCATTCACATTTTTTTCTATGGTAACCAAACATATGTAGCACTACACTATCACATGCATATTGTCTTTTGCCGTAAATAAAAGTTACTATTAATCATAACCATTAAAATTCATGTCTTTATTTGGTTTATTGATCTAAGATAATATTATTCAGCTCTATTTATATGTTTGGTCAGTACAATGCCCTTTTATAGGTTGCAGAGCATGCAAGTTGCCCAGGCCCTTTTATACAGGCAACTCTTTTACAAGTTGGTGCACCCGATAATCTGATGCTCGTAATAACTGAGTATGAATATCACTCCTGCATTTTCTTAACGTTCAGGACAGTTTCTACCATGTCTTACTTGGTGTGTATTGTTTTTGCTTGTTTGTACATTTGTGAAAACAAATCAAGCTCTTGTATCTTCAGTTGACAATAGTTTTTGTTGGATCACTTGACGTTGGAATGAATGGTATAGCTTTCCTCCCATGCTATGGACATTAGATGCACTGAGAAGTGTTGTTTATCTTCAACTTGTTTCCCCTGCCTCACTGTGGGACATTAAATCAATTAGTCATTTTCAGCTCAAGCTAGATTCTATTGCTAAGCTGATGTGCTTTGATTTTGTTTATGGAGTCAACATGTTTTCAAACTTAGGGATCGTTGTAAAAATGTAATCCATATGTATTTGTTGTTTGAAGTTCTTGTCCTCATTTACTTTCCTCTGTTGTAACATTCAGTTTAATGTTTGCCACAGATCATGCAAGCGAAGAGCATCGGAGACATTCAAACCTGTAACTCTTGAACTTTATGGTAAGGAACCAAAGATGCATATATTTTATATGAAGAATGTAGATTTACCATGTTTACTATTTCTTTGTCGTGATAGCTTGCTTTCTTATGTATTGTTTATTCTTAGCAACATGTTTTCTGAAAGAGCACTGAATCTAAACTATAGCACTTTATCATTTGAAGGTTGTTCAAGTTGCTACGAGAACTGCCAAGCAATCTAACAGACAAAAAATGTGCCGGTGCTACAAGATTGTATGTCCACAAGTTTATGCAGTTCACATTTGTTTCCCAAGTGGTGAAGATATTCAAATCTATATCTGTTGTTACTACACAAAGTTGTACTCTTAAGTCAGTAGTGTAAAATTAGCTAATTATATTCATAGAACTCTATTTGCCACAATTATGGTAGCATGCTATATTAGTCAATCAGCTCCAATTTTCTTACCATGATCCTGGTGAAATGTTCTTAATATAATTATTGGTTCTCTATATTCCGTTATATATCTCAATGTATTTTTTCTTTTATTAAAGGATAATGCCTGAAAGAAGTTTAGATAGCCAATCGTGATTTTACTAACAAAAGATATAAAGTAGTATAGCAGATAAGCCATATTTGCATTAAGATTTGTCACTAATGCCCAATAGGTAGGCCCTAAGTCAATTAACCTAACAAAAGGTTTAAAGAGTGATTTAAGAAAAATCATATGGTACATCGGATGTGGTAGTAGTAACCTATCAAATATGGGGCCTGTTATTATATCTTTTTCCCTTTTTAGATGAATATTGCATCGTCTCGGTGAATTTTGTGCAGATAGAAGTTATCTCATTACTACAGAAATGATTTTTCTGGATAAGACCCTCTTTAGGTTGCAGACGAACCATAATTAGTCGCGTTTGTAAAAATTGACTTGCACGCATATAGCCTCTTAAGGGGCCGCATGCGAAAATATATTGTCACAGGCAGGTCTTTTAAGGATCCGCCTAAAGTCTGAGTTACTTCCTCATTTTTTTCATCCTTATCCTCGTTCTATCTCTCTCTCACCTTCTTTCATTATTTCATCCTTATCCTTAGTCCTATCCTCTCGCTAACCTCCTCTCCTCCTTTCCCCTCTCTCATTGATCGGCGGTGGGCGGCGGTCAATAGCTGGGGCGGCTCGGCTACCTTGAGCACTCTGCGGAGAGCGATAGCGGACTCAGCCCAGCGACGGCCCGCGGCGAGCGGCGACGGGCGGCGAGCGGCGATCGGCTCGGGCTTCCTCGGGCGGCCAGCGGCGGGCGGATTCGCTTCCACGGGCCCCGTGACTGTCGAATTTGTTGTCGCCAAGCCCATGACGATCGGATCCGCCACCGTCGGGCCCAAGACAACCAGATCCACAGGTGCTGGCCCCGCCACGGCTGGTGACGGGCGGCGGCTGGCTCGGGCTTCCTCGGGCACTCGGCGGCGGGTGGCGGGTGGCTTGGCGACCTCAGTCAGCCGGTGGCAGGCGGATCCGCCATCGTCGGGCTTGCAACGACCGGATCCACCATCGTCGGGCTTGCGACGGCCGGATCCACAGGCGTCGGGCCCATGACGGCCAGATCCCTACCGCCGTTGCCATCGGGGTGCGGATGAGAGCTAGGGTTTTGATTTTAGGGATTTTTTTGATTTTTATTTTTGCGTGCGGACGATATAAACACCCGTCCATAAAAATCGGATTTTCGCGTGCGGTTGCGCCACCCGCATGAAAAAATAGCTATTTTCACAAACACTTTCGGACATATAGGGGACTCAACCACACACAAAAATCAGATCTGACCAGTTGGAGAAATACTTTTTGTACTTGGATCTCTTCCAAAAGCATTGGCTTACTGGTAAATTATATTTGTATTTGAACGATTTATCCTTACGCCAAGCATTCGCAATAAGGTTGATATATTGTGCTGAAGTCTATGAGTAAGAAATGATAAAAATATGGATTTTTATGACCGTAGTATAAAATGGTGGGACCATATAGATAACGGGGGTCTCAGAAGATGTAGTTGAAGCTGTAAATTCCTTGATGATCTGGTTCTGAGCTTGTTGCCAATGATTTTAGGAAAGTTGCTTCAGATGCCATTAGGGCATTAGGTAAGCTTGAGTTTTTTTATTGTTGCGATGGAGCTAAGAAATAGAAAGGAGCCGTTTTAGAATTTATTTGGCATTTCTAGTCTCGACTGGACTGTACATGCTATATGTAAGGCTTGTACGCATGTTAGCTGTCAGAGTATGGAATTTTATCACGCGTGTAATTTTAAACAGGGCAAGGCTTTTGTTCCAGAGAGCATTGTTAGGGTTGTCAAGAGAACAGGAGGTAGAGATGGAGTTGTAACGATAATGGCTGATCAAGTATGTTCCGCTTTACCACTTTGTATCAAAATTTTGTTCTTCTGAACATTTGTCATTGGACAACAGCTTATCCATAAAACACACTGACATTTTCCTTCAGATTGGAAAACACCCACTGTAAAAGTGTCCCAAAAACTAAAAGCGGTTTTAATATCCATTGACGGACATCACATTTTAAATTTTGCTTTTAAAGGATCTCCTTTATAATATTCACATATCTGCTTATCCAACTACAGGATTAGTTAACAGTCCAGGAAAATTTATCCTTTCCAAGGAGGAGGTAATGCTCAGAGGTTACTTCGGTTTAGGTAGATAAGAAGGTTTATGTATCTCCACTAACAGTAAATTTTTCAGATATCAAGGGACAAGGGCTTCATTATGGATCTAGCTACCTCGAGCACCTCAATTTCCTGTCTGCCATCGTGCTTCAAGGCGCGTCAGGCCCATCGGTCAACTTAACAGATGGTCTACTATCTGTTGCCATCGGTGTGGCCGAGCAGTTGTCCATTGAGAAGGGGCGTTTTGTCACAATTGAAGAGGTCCTGGGCTCCTGGCTGGTTGATAAATTCCCAGCAAGTTGCGCTGCTTTGCGCTTGACTGTTGTTGTCAATGTATTGTAAATTCACTTTCTTCTGCTATTAATAGGAGAACATGGTGTATATTTGATTGAAAGAGAGCTGCAAAGGTTTGCTATTTGCACTTGACTGTTGTTGTCAATAGCAGAAGGTGAATTAATAATTGTTAGTAAATAAATGTAGAGGAAGCAATACTTGATGTAAATGTAGAGGAAACATATTTGATTTGGTGGAGCGATGGTCGGTGCATGGCTCTCTTCACTGTGGGTATATAGGAATTTTAGAGGATTGTATTCCTAGGGATTTTATTCATATATGGTCTTTTGGATTGGAGGAATACGTTTTGGCAAAATCCTATAGAATGGCTTTCCTACCCATTCATTATTTCCAAAGGAAAAGTAATAATAAGGCAAGAGCTCATGTTTTATTCTCTTTCTATAAGTTCAATACTCTCCCTTTCTCTCTCTACTTCCTCTCTCCTCCACAAGGGTAACCTGTAAAATTCACACTATTTCTTGTGAATCGTCCAAAGGCACTGCGCTTTAAAATCCCACAGAAAGACGTAGCAAAAATTGTAATTGGAACAAATATCTTGATTCTGCAAAAAGCAAGAGACCCGTACGGGTACATATGGCGAGAAAGGAAGGTAGTGGCTGTATTGGAATTAGAGGGGGTGACGAGAAAAAAATTAAGGTAGTGACTATTAGAGGGGGTCACCGTTTTGATTGCTTTTTGACGCATGAATGCAAGCAAAGCATGCAGTGTTCGAGGCAGTCTACCCTACCAATAATTTGCTAGTAGTTTAAAACTTGCCCTACCAATTTTTTGTTGAGTTGGGTTGGATTACTACCAAAATACAGCCAAATTGTCACAGTATGATAAAGAATGTTCACGATTGATACCAAATTTAATTTGGGCATTACCGAAAAGCTTAGATTCATTCCAAACCAATCACAAATTCAAGCTACCAAAACATTTGTTACCATTGAAGCAGCTAAGCTAACACATACGTAGATATATAGGGTGAATTTGAGCTGGCTCGGCTCTGCTCGGATAACAAGCTGAATTATACAAATGAGCTAAAAGGTTAGCTCAGGTCGCCAAGCTTAAAGCAGCTCGTTTAGCTCGTGAGCCAGCAGAGAAGATGATGCGCTAGGAGTCCCTAGTAGGGTTACCACTTAGGAAGCCAACCACGAGCCACAAGTTATTTGTCCAGCCTTATAAATAGATATAGATATACATATTTAGCTGACATGTGTCCAATGGGGTTCTCCAAACATGCACTGATATAGTTGCATGTCGCTAAAGGGCGCATCCGCCTGTGACAAAATTTATAGTTGATTGTGTGCGTCTTGAGTTACCCTATACAAAATTTATATTCAGTTAATGGCGTCAATCGGCTGACTTCGCTATCTATTCTAAGAGGCACAAGCAGACTCAATTCTAACAAAAATATCATCTAGGAGTAAAATATTAGCACAAGCATTTAAGACAATGAGGTTGCATCGCTGGTAGTTAGCCTTGCCAAATCATCCCAAAAGCACAAGTATATTGTGTCATAGTCTTCAATCCTCTGCAGCACCTCTTTTTCAGTCCTACATCACCAATGAACCTACATTCGACAGGTTTGTCAGTTCCAGAAATAATTTTCTTGTGGATATGATGCAACTAACTGTAATGGTTGATAACAATTAGGGATAACAAATAGTAAAGTACGGCTACACGGTAGTTTAAAGTACTTGCCCTCTTGGAATCATCGGAGAACTGTAGAGGGAAAGTGATGCTTTCGCTATATGAGTCCATCAGGTTATGTACTTGAACCTTCATAGAAAAAACAAAATGAGTTTTCAAATTTTTTTCTTTAAATAAAGAACCAATTTTTACATTTTGTTTTGTTTTTGCACATATAACTTTAAACGTACCCTGAGATCTGTTGTCAAGCTTATCCCTTGCAGATATCCCCAGCCAAGAGACAGAAGATAGTCTTCTAACTGCTCAGTGTGTGTGAACATTAAATCATACTATATTTATGGTAAATTGATTAATAAAGAAAATGAGTTTCTATCACCTGAGGTAAAGTAGAAGAATCACTATCCTGAAAAACAATCACGTCTCCTGTCCTAATGCCAAGCGTCTCAGCAGTAGAATCAATACCCACCTGTGAGGCCAAAAGAGTCAAATGCTACTAGAAAAATATCTGGACGGAATAGTATTAGGCATCCTCAATGTTTAAGGTCCATAGAGTCATAAGATAGGACCCACAATCATATATTCTTTTGTCTATAGCACATATACAATGTTTATATTCTCTTCTTGACCTAAAGCTGAGGCCTAGGAAAAAGTTCCATTCACCCAGGATTCAAAGTGCATGTATCAATGGCATTTCTTGGATTTTCTCTCTTTCTTATGGTAACCTAAGGCTCCTCTCCCAATGCATAAGAATTGAGAACATAAATACTACATTACTCCTTAAGGTCACTTTTCATGCACATTGTAGATGCCCTTATACCATTTTCACAATGAAGCCGTCGGCGATATTGTAGTCACGACGTAGTTCCTCCTGTCTGGAGACGTCCAGAAGTTCCACTGCCTCCAATTGCATGCCAAGGATGGGGCGAGCAACACGGCTAAAAATGAGTTATATTTAGTGCATCAGCTCCAAAGCCTAAACTATACAGTATTTTTTGGCTAATCCAAGTACAAGTGCTCAAAAAGACAAAAAGGAAATAGTGCCATGACATTTTGGTTTAGAAGACACATTGGTATAAGGCTGTATTGTCTGTTCCGTACTACTATCAATATTTTTTCAGTATAGGAATAGGGAATCGCCTCCATACCATCAAATTTATTACATCTTGGCAATATATTATATATTATAGGAATAGGATATTGACAGTGGCAAAAGGTGAAAATGCATTATTAACAATAATAACTGTCTACAAAATCTATATAAAAATTTCATGCAGATGTCAACAATAAGAAAGAGAAACCTAAACTGAAGCCACATATCAAGGCAAGTTCTGATCATACTGACAGGGGTAACTGAGCTGTCATCAACTGCAATTGCAATGAAATTACCATCATGGTCAATCACTGGCCCTCCTGAAGCACCCTGCAATAAATATATGCCATGAAATTAACTGAAAAAATCAGAGTGCATTCGAAGCAGAAGATTATAATGCATCCATACCTGAGGAATATCACAACTCAGAAGCATGCAGTGGTTGCCACATAACATAGGCTGGTCCCACGAGATCATTCCATGCCTCACCATTAAGGACATGTTCTCATCTCTGGCCAATACAAAAACATCATCACCATAGTCTGTTCTCGAACCAAAAGACGGGACCTGCAACTGAAAGTCTCCCATGATCTCCAAAAGTGCGACACCATAGTGAACATTAAAGTGTAACAACCTTCCTTCTGTGACAATCTTATTTGGCAAATGTACAGATAGCTGAAAAGTTGAGATTTGATGAGATATGATTCACTTGTAAAAAAGGAATAATGGGTGAAAAGTAAATCATAAGAAATAGCATGAATAAGAGGCATGCAAAGGCATTATGTCTATATTCTGTAACATCAGCACATTCTAGAATAGGCAAAACCAAGCACATAATAAGATGTTAAAACAGTGAATAGCTAGTTAAGATTGTATGAGTCTCAAGCCCTCAACCCTTGATTTGTTTTGCAATCATGTTCATGCAACATATTGATCTATGACTAGAGTAACTAATTAAGTGCAATGTGCTTTCATTTGCAAAGATGTTCTTGATTTTCTTTAGATCCGTGCAACACAGTTACACAAAAAGCGGTATTTTAGAGTAGTGCTTTTATTTTCTTGAAATTCAAGGTTTTTGTCTAGAGGTCTAGAGCACCTGTTGATCGATTTTAGTTTTATAGTAGTGCTTAGGACATGCTGAACTTGCAGTAGCAGATGTATGGGGGGATTTCATATACCAATTTTTTTTAGGTCTAGAGCATCAGTACATTTAGGAAAAATATATGGGAGGATTTCATATACCGGCTTTTTTTTCTCATTGCATAAAGAATGTAAATGCAATGCTATTTTCAGAGTGATATATATGCTAAACTTGTAGTAGCAATGTTCCATCACTCTAATATATCTCACTTCCATGACAATTCTTGAGTGAATGCAAATTGAGTGATGCACTGATGGTTCTTGCCATTTTATTTTGCAGATGTCTTCTACTAAACCTGAAGTTGGAATTGGAGTGGTTACTGCAAATATGGAGGATGCAACAGAAATTGAGAATGAGGATACAATTGAAAATAATTGTGGGATCCCTTTCTTTTCAAGACCTGCAGATCGCCATGTTAATGGAATTTCCAATTGGACTAACCAGGTTCTTGGGTGCATAGGTGGCCATCCACTTCTGCCCTTACGTTAATACCTTTTATTTTTTGTGCTATTGTTTCAGGGGAAAAAAAGAATTGTTGCATTCGCACTTGGATACCATGATTATGGTCAAATTTGCATACTGAAAACCTGTAGCCTAGCCATTATTTATAGTTCTGATTTTCCTTCTTTGTATGACATGGCAAGTGCTCACCAAGCAATCTATATTTCTCTACATCTATCACATTAAAAATTCTATATGGTTGTCCTGCTGTTCAACATACACATATTTACCTATTCTCATTTTAAACGAGTAGGGTATGCTTTATAGGTTTCTTCAGTGAATTTAAGGTAAAAGAGGTGGATAACAGTTCTGTCAATTTGGTTCTATGCAGTCACTGTATATGCATATAGTTGGTTTGCTTGCTTCGTATTCCTTGCTGATATTTCTGCTCCTGTTGCCTACTGAATGCTTACATTGTATCCTGTTCAATGTTATCTGATCGCTGATTGATCCTGATCGCCAAGGGACCGAACAGGACGATTAATCGTCAATCAGCCTCGATTAATCGACCTGATCGGTACTATGTATACTAGAACCTATATTCTATATAGTGCATAGTGTAAAGCAATCACAGTACTAAGGCTGCGTTCGGCATGTGATGTTGGGAACTAATCCCACACGCACGCAAAACATAGTGATTCATTAGCGGACTGATCCTGTTGACCACTAAATGCTTACATTATATGCCTAAACCAATCAAATTTGTAGCCTATAGTGCACCTTTGTAGATTTCTACTTGCTTCTGGCCACAACAAATTGTTATAGCATTTCCAATGGAATTTGGCAGCTGCAACCTTTGTTTCTCCATGATCTTTTTTCCGTTCATCCAACATGCGGTGTAGTCTCATGCAGCGAATGCCATCCTACGTACCTCCAGGTTAGTGCCATATTCTGTTGTTGTATACAAGACCTAACTTTGTTGTGGTGGTTGAATTACTTACCCAGTTTCTAGATGATGATCTCATTGGTCAGGTTAACAGAGCTCCTAACCTCGATGGTGACCTCCCTGTTGGTTTTCTCTACTGCAATACTCTTTTACTACATTTCATGCAGGGAGCATTAACAATATTGTTTACATAAAGCTTTTAGATTATTAATTTCTTCCTTCATTGATAACACATGTTATATACTATATTCCTTTCTTGGTGGTTTATCCTTCCAATTCTATTCCATGGACACACCACAACTATATGCAATTCAGCTAACTTGCTTCCCACCTCCCTGTATAGGACTATGCATATATATTTGCATGTATTAATTTTTTGCTGCTAGTGAAATCCAGTTTAAAAGGTTGAGATTTATACCACATGCTTTGTACATCTGGAATGATTCATTTTACTTATGAACAAATTATCATGATCTTTGCAGCTCCATGGAAGATAAAACATAGGAAATCTGCGAAGAACAACATACTGTATATTCATAGCCTCTTCTAGCATGTATGGTGATCATTTTTTCTAGATTAACTGATGTCTATAACTCCTACAAGCTGCATGTGTACGACTCCAAATCCCAACCAAGCTAGCATCAGGTTTGCTTTGTGTTGTTACAATTAAAATTCTGCAACTACGTTCTGATTGCCTCTTCTGCCAAAAGACCTTACTTGCTTATATGGATGTTTATGTTGTTTCCATGCAAAGAGTATGCCTACTACTGAGTGCCATGTGTTCCCAGATGATGCTACTGCTAATGACTTCTTTACTAATGTGTGAGTTGCCTATCTGCTCAGCCTATGCGTGCTCTGATCATTCATGGGTCAAAGTGCCATCAATAATTACCTATTTAATTACCACTTCAAATTATGCTATACCTACAGTAATGTGCCTCTACCAGTAGCCTCTGCTGTTCAAAACTATTGATTGTAGCTACAGCTAATGTAGCTTCTTCATCTTATCTGTTTATATATGAACCTACCTACTTTGCATTGTTTATAGTTGTTTAAATCTGATTACAGGCTGATTTTTTTTAAGCACAGACTACATGCATTAGCAGAATGATTCAGCTGTAGGAATGACAAGTCGGGCTTTTATTTGTAAAGCATAGCCATCAGTAGACAAATTATAACATTGGTTCTATGTTCTGTGCTTGATGGATTACTGCTTTTAGTTTCGTAAGTTCTCCTTTTCGTTTTCTAGCAACCATCAGAGCACTTCCATTGTGCAGTCTTAACTGGAAGTCAGTTTCTGCTTCTAACAATGATAATTAACATCATACCTACGGTCTTTTAATTGATGTATTTAGAGATTATTTCAAATACTATTAGACTGGCCTGTACTGTATTTTTATAACAATATATGATATTTGAGACCGCAAGTTTCACACTCAGATGTATGTGATTTGGTCATCATGATGCAATTTATGTAACAGTGTACGTATGATATTTTAGGTAGGAGTCTTATATATATATATATATATATATATATATATATATATATACATGTTTCCTGTTTTAATGATGTGCCCGTGGATTTGCCACGGGGTATTGACTAGTTCCTTTGTCATTTAAGATAGGCTTTTAACTATAGCAATTTAAGATAGGCTATGAAAAGGGAGCAATTTATAGAAGTGAGTTATATACCATGAGTGTTGGGTCATGAAATTCGCCGTTATGGTCACAAACAAGAGAAGCAGCAGTCAGGATCTTGGCGCACTTGTTGACCCCATCCAAACCAACAACAATGCCAGTGCATTGTGAAACCAATTCCCCATCTGCTCAAGTCATCCAATGGCATTTATCAATAGCTACGAGAAAGCGATCATATAAATGGTATAAAGCTTAGATAATTTTACCATGTTTTTTGGATGTAACACCAACAACAGAGCAAGCCACTCGCCACACCATAGCTTTGTCTTGTGAGCTAACCACGGCATCAGCGGTAAGGGGATCCTTAGGATTGTCCTTGAGAGTGGGGATATCCTTACGAAGTGCTAAGGAAGGAAGATAAATGGCCATCATTAATCAAGCAGAAAGATCAATGACGGCAGGCAAAAATCTAGCTGTTTTTTTCCTTCAATTTGTGTATCGCATGTTGTATAGTATCTAGATAGTCCCTAAAACAAGGTAGAAAGAAAAAGAAAGGATTGGGAACCTTGTTGGCTGAGCTCGCTGATCTTTCTGCACTTTCTCATCCACTTAAAAACAGCATTCCCGTGTTTTTTGCTAAGAATATGTTGGCCAGGCTGTAAACTGGGGTAATCCGGGTAGCGAGGAGGAAGCGGCCGGGACGCCAAGCTTGTACTGCTGACGGTGGCACTGGCGGCCGTTCCCCCGTCTCTTCTTCTCCTGCCCTCCTCATCCTCAGATGTACCAGGTGTGGTCTTCTTCCCCTTCTTCGCAACCGGACCTGACGACGAAGACGCCGCCGCTATCCTCTTGCTCTTCATCGGAGTCGCTCCCGCCGGCACAGGGTCTTCCGTGCCGCCGCCGCCGCCGCCGCCTCCATGGCTGCCTTGGCCGCCAGCAGAATCAGATACTGTAGGGTGGTCGGTAGTAGTATCCAGCCTTATGACCCTCCCTCCAGATCGAATCCATCTTCTACTCGCCGCCGAAGCTTCTCCATTGGCGGCCGGGGGTGGTGCCGCCCCCGTCGCCGTCGACAACCTCACTTTTTTGCGTGCCATCGCCTCCTCTCGTGGCGGCGGAGATGGGGTTGCTAGGGTTTGCCGCTCACAGCGCCTCTCGTGGCGGCGGAGATGGGGTTACGGCACGGCCCGCGTGCCGCGTGCGCGGCCCAGGCACGGCCCACCACGCTGCCGGGCCGGCCCGGGCACGACTCAGCACGCGGGCCGGCGGGGGCACGTGGGCCGGCCGCAGCCCGGGAGGAAAATAGAGAAAAAAAGGGAAAAAAAGGAAAATATGGAAAAATAGGGAAAAAAATAAAAAGAATATGAAAAAGCAGTGAGGAAAATAGGGAAAAAATTAAAAAAAGGAAAAATAGGGGAAAAATTAAAATAAAGAAAAAAAGGGAAAATAAAAAATATGATTATAATTTATAACAAATAGGAAATTAGGGAAATAAATATAAAAAAGATGATTATAAAAAATAGGAAAAAGATAAATAAATATAAATAATATGAGAAAAATGAAATAATGATATTTATTAATTTTGATATTACATGGCTACCTCGTTAAAAACTTTGTCATGTAAAAACTCATATTTGAGAAAACCATGACAAAGAAAAAAGAGTATAGCTTATAGGTCGAAAATTATTAAAAAAAACTAGCTAATCTTGTGCATCTGTATCGATGTAGAGATCTTCGAACTGAGCAACCAATTCCAAGTTCTCTGCGGAGTGTTGGACACGTTCATCAGCTAGCTCCCAGTCTTTGATGATGAGCAGCATTTCCACCATATCGCTGCTTAGATTTCTTCGTCGGTCCTCAATAATTCTTCCACATGTACTGAAGGCCGATTCAGAGGATACGGTAGAAACGGGCACCGTGAACACATCCCGTGCTAGTTTTGAGAGCACAGGATATTGGGTCTTGTGATCATTCCATCATCCAAGGACGTTGAGATCTTCAGTGCTGATACAGTCACTATCTAAGTAGGAGGACAATTCTTGGGTGCCTTGAAAAGTACCAGTTGTTCCTGCAACGGAACTCCCAGCAGGAGTGGAAGAGGAACTACCACCCCAAATCCGTCCCCATTGTATTTTCTTCTTACCAGCGACAGGGACAGGTGGGGGTCTTTGTAGGCGAAGTCCCTGAAACTTATTCTCATACCTGGCAAATGTCTCGTATAATTTAGTCTTAACATCAGAATAATAGTTAGTATAATCTATGTTCATTATCTCTCCAAGAATATTCAACATATTAACCAATCCCCGTAATTTACCCCTAGGATCAAGAATAAATGCAAAAGCATACAGTACAGGGATTTCCTTCCAATATTTAAGATATTTTTGTTTCATATGAAAGACTGCAGCAGATAGTAGGTGGTCATTCTCATTTTCTCGTAATAAAGTAGCAATTTCAAGGATTTTGTGCAACATTAAATTAGCAGTTGGATAATAAACTCCAGATAAAGCAACAGTGGCATCGTAAAATATCTCAAGAAATGCAGCAAACTTTTCTACTACATACCAAGTTGGCTCGAACATTATTAGTTGCCCATCACTGTTCGTAGCATTATTAGACTGCAAAAAAACGGTTAGTAAATCATTATAAGGCAACACATGCCTCAACATTAGGTAGGTGGTATTCCATCGATGATCTGTATCCATGCGGAACTTACGGGGCTTCATACCCGATGTATCGCAAAATCTTTTTCATTTTGCAACTCGTGGGTTTGAGGCAAATAACCATGAGATTGCCTCACGCACAGAATCAATATGTGTAAATACCCTCTTAAAACCAGTTTTAACTATAAGATTAATGATATGACATGCACAACGTTGATGTAAAAGAAATGATTGACCATAGACAGAGAATACGGGTTATAGAATTTCCATGGCCCTAGAGTTAGCAGCTACATTATCTAGTGTTATAGCGAAAATTTTATTTGTAAGGTCAAACTCTTGAACAACCATGGAAATTCTTTCCGCGATATTATCAGCGGTATGTGCAACATCTATTAATTTTAAAGCAATGATTCTTTTCTGAATTTTCCAATTATCATCAACAAAGTGAGCAACTACACTTATGTAGTTTTCCTTGGCCTTACCACTCCAAATATCAGATGTGATACTAACAGAAAATGTGCAAGTGTTAAATAATTCCTTCAGTGTATCACGACCTTGTTTATAGAACTTTCTTAAATCACGGGTCGTGGTTTGAGAACTAACAGATTTAAACCTAGGGTTATGAGCAGTTTGAATATATTTTTCAAATGCAGTTGACTCACCAAAGTTCAGGGGTAAATCTTGTCTAGCAATTAATCTAGTAAGAGATTCTCGTGCAACCTGAGGATCGTACTCCCATGAACGTACCGTACCGTCAGGATTCAATATCAACTGTTGTTGTCGCAATTGGATGCCTTGCTTCTTTGCACACGATGCCGCATGCCGACCCAAATGTCCTGTTCCACTTGAAGATTTTCCAGATAATTTAGTTCTGCATATTTTACATCTAGCCCACGTTACCTCTTTACCGTCAGGGCCGGTCTTCTTGATCTCATCAAAATTTTGCCATACGGTGGAAGTTCTCGATCTCTTCGAGGACGTGGCCGTTGACGCACTCGCGGCCATAGTTCCTGATCCTTCTGAAGCCACCTGTGTGGTCGCAGGCTCTTTCGGCATCGGTGCAGAGCTGCTGCCACCTTGCTCCATGCCGAAATTTGAGTTGTACTCGCTCATGTCGAACATCGGGTAATTCGGATCGTCCATGCTGAAATTTCAAAAATAACATATACGTAAATAATAATAACAATAATAATAATAATAATAATAATAATTTCTTACCTCCTTCAACTCTTTGTTTGCAGCCTACAAATAGGAATATATGTCTTCCCCGAGTTATTTTTATTTTTGGCAAAATTTAGAGAAATTTTGCCAAAAATTCGGAATACCGTAAAGTCTTAACCTACAACACACAAAATACCACAAGAGAGCACAAGATGGAATGTTTGGGTTGGCTACCCTATTTATAGGAAAAAATTTCATAATTTTTGAGATTTTTTTCGTATTTTTTTGAATTTTTTTTGACCTCCAACGGCTATTTTAAAATTTTAGCTGTTGAAGTAGCCGTTGCGGGGTAACCGTTGCAAAATTCCAACTGAGCAACCAACCACAGCGCGCCACATGCCTCGCCCCCCCCACGAGCTGACANGCGCGTTCAAATTTCCCCTCCCCCCGCGTGCAAGGCCAGCTATAGTAGCGGGCCGTGCCGGGCCGGCCCGCTACAGCAGCCGTGCCGTGCCGTGCCGGCACGCCGGGCCGTGGCGTCGGCCCAGGCACGGCTGGCCTCCACGAGCCATGCCGGCCCGGCACGCCAGCTAACGGGCCGTGCCGTGCCTGGGCCGGCTACAGTACCGACGTGCCGGTCCGTCCCACGTGCCCCCGGCCCATTTGGAGGTGTATACTTGGGAGGGTTCCAAAGGCCTAGCATGCACGGCCCACGCGCGCTTGCATGCTACCGGACTAAATTGGGCCAATAGCTACTAATGGGCTTTTTTTTCCTCCGTTTTTATATCATAAGTCATTGTTTTGTCGATCAAACTTATTTAAGTTTGACCAAATTTATTGAAAAAATTAGCAATGTCTACAACACAAAATTAGTTTCATTGAAAATAACATATAATTTATTTTGATAATATATTTGTTTTGGATCAAAAAATATTGCTAAATTTATTTATAAATTTGGTCAAATTTTAAGAAGTTTGACTAAGAAGAAAATCAAAACGACTTATAATATGAAACGGAAGGAGTATCTAATAATGGGAAATATTTTAAGTGTTTGCTAATTTCTTTTTAGTAATAGTGCTATAAGTAGATTAAAAACCTTTAATGAACTCTTACTAACAATTATTTCAACCGTTGGATTTGATTAGTTATGAAAATCTAAGATACAACCAAAATGTGCCACAACAGTTCTTGTAAGTTTTTTGTCAACAAAATTGTGTACAAGTATCATTTTCCTTTCTTTTCTATCCCAACCTTTTACCGACATGTGTTAATTATTATTTGATACTTATAGAAAATTCTAGTCAAATTTCATATGAATATGTATAAGTTTCTAATTTTTATAGGGATTATATAATTGAAAGTTCATACATTGAATTTTAATTTTTTATTTCTAGATGAAAATAAATTTCCTATTGATTTTTTTATTCTAGTCAGAATTTTACTATGCAAAGTCTTTCAAAAATTTTATTTGAAAGTTCATTTAAAAAAAACTATTGAAAGTTTATATACATAAACATTATTCTCTATATTCTCTAAGGAAAAGTATAAACAAATGTTTAGGCTGCGTCGAACCTAAAGGTTTGAAACCTTTCCTCTCCGGCATGGTGAACGGGGTAACTTCTTAGCGTATAATCTATACTATTTGTATAGTTGATATTCACTAACTACTAAAGCTCAACATGTTGATATCCCACATGCCTTAGCTAGGACCTAATGCATTTTCCCGACAAATTTTCCCGACCCATTTTCAAGTTGATTCCAAATGAACTCCGAAATTTACCATCCCAAAATTTCTAAAACTCCATACTAACTTTAGTCAAGCAAATCCCCATCGAATAAACGACCCAGATTTTTCTTGTAAACCCAAGGAAAAAAAATCCCGAATTTTCCCAAACCACTCCAAGTGAAGGGCAAATGCACATGAAAGAGTTTCAGAGGGCTCTTAGTGTTTCTAGTTGGCTTGTCCTACGGTCAAGGTCGACTTTGATACCAACTTGTCACGCCCAGAAATTCGCTAACCCGAATTCCAAGCAGAATGTGCATTCAACCCCTGTCCAGGACTGGCCAGGGTACACAAACGACAAAGTTGACATACAAATCCACGTCTTACAAATATCATAAAAATATCTTACATAAATGCAGCGGAAATAAATAAACAAGCTATTCTAGATAACTAGACGCTCGCAGCGTGGCGGCACCATTCCACGGGCATCCTCGACGGCAACCACAAGCTTACTCCTCTGAATAGCCTCCATTGGAAACGTACTCCAACTCTGGTGTGGGGAAAGATAGGGCAAGACTGAGTACTACCCACTGTACTCAACAAGTCATACCGGAAAGGAAAAAAATGATGCAAGTAAAAGCAAAGGAGGCTAGAGGGGTTTGTTTGCATGAAGTACGCATTTAAAGACAATAGTTGAATGTGGTAAAATAGTTGAGTTAATTAAGCAAAATGAAATCATCACTGCCCAACGCTACACCACGTTGCAACAGGCCCAAACCACCACCTGAACTACACCAGTTCCATTAAGTCAGGTTATTAAAGGTATGACTAATCACGGTGAATCTGGTTGATTGCCCATAACCGCGGGCACGGCTATTCGAATAGTTTTACTCTGATCAGAGGTGTACAACTGTACCCACAAGACACCGCCCCACGACATGTTACCATGCACCGGCATACCACCATGGTACACCGGAAAGGGACTGTGACAGGACCCTTTGCATAACCCTCCCTAACCAAGCGCACCACACCACAGGTTTCGCCCCCACCTTTAAACCAAGGCAGGCAGCCCCCTCTCATGCCTAGGTGAATCCGGAAGCCGATCAATGTGTAAACCCCCGCCGACCCAACTCCATCACGCCCACCCTTGCCTGGATGCGTCGGCTAGGAAAAGCCACACTACAAGCCCAGCCGTTACCCATGCTGGCTTATGGAAAGTACGGTAATTCTTTCAGGGTTTCTCACGAACCGGTCCTTAATTGCCATGAGTGCGACTAGCAAAACCACACACTCACAACCCACCATTTGTCATGTTTTAGTTTAATTAGTATCATGGTGTCACTTAAATGAAAATATCATTAAAGGGACTATGCTAAGTAATTAGGTGAACAGACCCCCTTGGTGTGCTAATTGACCTAAGCAGGGCTAAGCATTTCCTAAACTAGCAACTACTCAAATTATTTCCCAAGCTACCAAAGGAACAGGATATTTGAAACATAAGGCTGAGTACAATACGTAATTAAGCCCATAAATGACATTATAAAACAATGCAATATTTGGAGAAAAATAAGACATTCGTAATTTAGGTACAATATGCTCAAATGATAAGCATGACTTGCCTTGCTCAGCATGCTGGATCGACCTCATGGCAATTTGTTGCGCTGGATCGACCTCTGCAACAACCTCGAAGTACATAGGAGTGTCGAAAATATCGGAATCTAAACGAAAAACAAAACACACAAGCAAACAGGCTATAAGTCTACTGAAACAGGGAACAAAACCATTTTTAATGGATTCTCGGCATTTTTATGAATTTTCTGCAACTTGAATGGACTCAAACGGAGTGCGGATAAATTAGTTATGAATTTTAGAAGATTAATTGTGTTTTTACTATAAATAGAAAAGTCCTTATTTAAATTATTGCACAATAATTCCCAGGGCTGACGTCAGCGGAGGAAAGGGCGGCGGCGCCGACAGGTGGGCCCCACTTGTCAGTGGCATGGGGCCTCGGTCCACGGTGGTCCGAGTCCACGGTACCGGCAGGCGCACGACGTGCCACGTGGCGCACGCATGGCGTTGACGTTGCGGCCACGCGATGGCCATGGTAGCGGGCGTGGCGGCGCGGAGGGGAGGCACGGGGCGGCGGTCGGCGGCGCGGGCGCGGTGCGGACGGCGGCTGAGCGGGTGGCGTGAGAGAGAGGAGGGAGAGGAGTCCTCATTGGAGCCGGGGAGGATGACGGCGGCGACGATGCTAGAGGGCACGAGAGCGGATGGTGATTGGGGAAAAAGAGAGAGGAGAAAGCAGGGAGGGTTTTTATAGGGAGCTGAGGAGCTCGGGGTGGCCGGTTGAGGCAGGATTCCTCGCCGGAGTGGGAGAGTGGAGAGAGGAGAGAGGAAGCCGGGATTCTGTTTTGAATCCCGCGCTCCATGATGCGGCACGGGCGGCGCAGAGTGGGGGAGTGGGTGCGGGTGGCGTGGGCGACGCGGGGAGGTGGGTGGCTGCGGTTTTGGCGGTGGTTGCGAGCAGCGCAGGCAGCTGGAGGAAGAGAAAGGGCCCGACAGGTGGGCCCCACCTGTCGGCGGCCCGGAAGAGGGAGGGAGGCGATGTGGACTTCGGCGAGGAGAGGCATGGCGCGGGCCGCGGCCTTGGACCGGCCCGGGGGAAGGGGAGGCGCGCGCGGGGCGGCCAGGAGGGAAGATAGGCCGGCCCGGGGGAAAGAAAAAAGAAAAGGAAAAGGGATTTTTTCTGGGATTTAATTATTGTGGAGAGGGTTTTTAATTGGTTAAAATTACTTCTGGGGCTCTGAAAATTTCACTAAAAATCCTGTTAATGTATTTTAACATGGAGAACTCAAGAAAAATTCCACCATGCCATTTCCACTTAATTAAATGCATTTATCAATTGGGGTTTTGCTCTAGGTTAATTAAACAAATTTCTTTTAGGCGATTTATTTAATGAATTTAAAGCTAGAAGGGGGAAACTCTAGGGTGTGACACATCATCACCCAACTAGCAATTATGATCTAGAGTATTTTAAATATCGTACAAACATCACATATAATTTACAATTTTGTTGTATTTTTAGAACTCAATATGCAAACATTATTAAATCATTATCTGCACATCATTTTCACACTATTTAAACATATATATCTATCATTTCTATAATGTATAACATGTATTCATCCACATATCACGTAGCAAAACACGAGGTATCAACTAGTACAAGGCGCTTTTCGGCTGTCTAATGGCTATTGGCTATGTATATCCTTTGCATTATCTGAACTCATGATCTGCTTACTTGGTTTCATGTACTTGCTGTGCAATCTTCCCTTTTCAGGCCCGGCTGATTGTTAGCTCAATGAGATTATATGATAAGCCATCCAGTTAATTGTTTAATATATATTTTGCTTCCTTGAGTTCTTTTTCACGTGGTGTCATCTAACTATATATTGTATCTTTAGTGCCAGACTATCTGAATTTTGTATTCCTATCCTACAATGTAAAATTGATGTCATGTCAACTTACAAACTGAAATATCAGCATTGATTTTGTATAAATTTAACATCAAGAACATGTTCTTGATGTGTAGCAGGCATGCATCTTTCATCGTCATCTATCAATACAGCTATCCAAAATTGTCTTAGACGACCCCTGCTGTTCTAGGGGGTGCTTCAGATTATCTGCTACTTTGTCTTTTATCCTATTGAGATTTAATTTGGTAGAGCTTTGTGAATCTGATCTCAAGTTGTCTTTGTCATTTATATACACAAGTCCCTTGCAACAGCTCCATGCCTACATATATATCAACAGTTTGGATATGAAACACATATTATATGTGCTGCTGCTTAAAGGTTTCATATGAAATTGGATCACTTGGATCTTCCTTCATGGATCAAAACTAGCTTTTCCATTTCTTTATGTACATGTGCTCGAATTAATAGCAAATGGTTGTAGGATGAGTTGATTCATAGTGGATCCCAGGCTATATATCTTGCTAAAGAATTCCTATAAGCTTTCTGATTATTTTGTCATGATGTGTGCATGTATTTGCATAATGTATTGTTGTGACTTGAGTCCTTTTGTTTGTTTTTGGATTTTACTGGCATTTCATAATAGGACCTATGAGCATTAATTAAAAAAAATTGAAGCAAGTACTTAATATATATTTACAGGAATGTATATACATGTAATATATGAAGTTGAGTAACTAAAAGTATAAATCATGCTCAACAATATCATGTCAGGTCAAGAATCATCTAAATATAATTTTATAAACACTTAAATGCATTTTCATAGTAGCAACCTATGTATATTTTTAAGCTTAGTAAATTTTTAAAAATAATTGGTGTAAGATTAAATCATGGAAAAATTCATGTGGATGCTAATCAATATTTTAGACTCACTGAAATTTTGGCACGATTTTATATTCACAAATTATATCTCAATTAAATGAGTCAAACCAGTCTAGACTTTAGATTACTTAAAACTCTAATCGGCAAAACTTATACCTCATCAAAACATACATTAAATTATATGAAAGTGTATACAGAAAATAATTTATTAAAATACTAGCTTATTTATCATGGATTAATATAATTTTTCCAGTATTTATTTCACTAGTTTTGATCTCCTAAAAATTCAAATCAATTTCAGCTAGAGTTACTTTCTTTATTTTTCTGAGAATAAAATATAAGGAATTTTTGGGTGCAACCAAAGAAAATGAAAACTAGGTATTTTCTTCTACCTTCAGAAAAATCCACCCTAATTTATCATGCCCACAAATTAAACTATGGAATTACAAAGAAAAGAGAGAAGTAATCCTGAAATTTTCTAGAAAAACGATTTTCACTCAAACTCTTACCCATCCCTCTCACCCACACATAGACCATATCGCCATGGACCCACTTAGCAGCCACACGAGCTAACTCTACTCTGGTACAAAATCAATCCACCGTTCTTGAACTCGAGAGAGAAGGAGAGAACGAGAAAGCGGTGCCGACCAAGCGCAGGAAGCCAAGATGCAAAGCTCCAACTCTCTGGTTTCATCTCATCTCCGTCGTCGGCCGTGGAGAAGAAAGCGCCACCAATCGTCGTCGAGAAATCTCTATTCCTACCTAATCCACGTTCCATTACCTCCTCAAGACGCCGTTTCCATCCCAGCTAATCTCTCCTTATACCATGCAGCCAATCGTCAGGAACGCCGTCGTGCCCACAGGGGTCCCGGAGCGTGCACCGAGCGCCGCCGCCATGATGTCGTCGCTGTTCCGGCTGCCATGGACCACCTCGAGCCGAGTCGTCGCGCCACCAACTTCCTCTCATGGTCCTCTGCAAAATCCCCCAAGAATCACAACCAAAGTCACAGTGAGCATGGGGATCACCGTCGTCGTTCCCAACTCCGGCCGTCGAGCGCCATTATCGATTTCTTCTTCTCCGGTGAGCCACGGTTCAATTCCTCGCATGTACAGCTTTCTAGGGACCTCTCTAATGTTGTGGACATGCGTGCATGCCAGCTCTTCGGGGAGATTTTGCTATCGCCTTTTCTAGAGGAGAAGCGCCGCCGCCAAGCTGCTACGCGTGCCGCCGCTGCTGTCTAGGCCACGACGACCCCGGCCAAGTTTTCGATGAGTACCCTAGTGCCCCATAAGACCACATGCATGCACCCATTTAAATTCAATCTGGCTCTAGCGCAATGTGCACCATCATGCCGAGCCTCACCATTATTTGCGCCATCACTGCCATTGACTCGAGTCACCATCGTCCGCGTTTAGACCACCATCGGGTTCGCAAGAGTCCCCTCTACCTTTTTGCTTTTGGCCACGACCCAAGGTGCCGTTCGCCGGCGGCGAGCTCCTCGAGCTACAGCCATGGCTCACTACCTGCACACTCATGCCCAGGGACCACGATTTATAAATTCTACTAAATCCAGGGTTTGATGTGTGACTCCCCTCCTCAATTACATATGGGCCTAGGACCTAGATGTAATAAATTGAAAAACCAGGGACTCTTAATGGAAATGTTTTAAGACATGTGCCTCTAGACCGCGGGTTGATTATCTCTTTAGACAAGGGTTATCTGCAAAAATAGCCATTCACTGACCAGTGGACCCCTTTGTTTAAATTCTGGAAAGTATAAAGAAAATGCCTAAAACATTATTAGTTGAACTGAAAATTGTGCAAACTTGTAAAATCAG
Source organism: Oryza officinalis (assembly GCA_008326285.1). Taxonomy (NCBI): domain Eukaryota; kingdom Viridiplantae; phylum Streptophyta; class Magnoliopsida; order Poales; family Poaceae; genus Oryza; species Oryza officinalis. Next base: position 5,064,744 of record BDMV01000008.1, read on the forward strand.
TAGAAAACTCATCTTAACTCATTTTAGGGTGAACCAAATTTCAGTAGATTCATCTAAATATTCTCTAAACTTGTATGAATTAAAATATTGCACTTTTTATAATGGAAATAACTCCAAAATTTAGAATAGAGATAAATTCCATCTTATGTAATCCAACCTCTTAAATACATAGAGAATTCATCCTAAGTCCAAATAATGTGGATTATAGTTTGTTAGGATAACAAAGTGATGGACTTTACTTTCTGTAACTCTTGATCTATAAGAATTGGTATATAAAATACCTCCCAATTTGAATAGCATGTATATGACCATAATTAACATAAACCCTTCCAAAATTTATATAGGATTAGTTATAATTTCAAATTAAATGGTTTCAGTTTTCTTAGACCAATAATTTTATGATCTTAACTACCATGAATTAAAATGTAAACCATACAGTACTAGAACACTTCTAAAATTTGTGTATAGTAAATTATTAGCGTAATATACAATATGATTTGTAAAATATGTTGGAAATTCATTCAGGCACCAAAAATTATGAAATCAAATTTATTAGACTTAGAAAGTTATTCACTTATTTACTAGAAACCAAAGTTTAACACATTATGTATATAAAACACTTTTAAAAGTCTATATAACTTAGAGTTGACTTTATGTACCCTATAGGTTATAAAATTTATAACATATTCATAGTAGCTCTAAAAATAGTGAAATAAACCTTATTAGACTTATAAAATCACCCATTTTATTTCTGTAACCAGAAACCTACAACAACTTGAATAAAGATTTCATCTAAGCTTAAATAGGCCTTATATAATCTACTACTAGTATGTAAATTAGAAAAATTCATAACTCATAAATTCTAAGTGATAAAATAGAAATTATTTCACCATAATTCATGATTAATCAGTACTTAATCACTGTAGTAATTTCATGCAGATTAGAAGTATTTTGGATTTTTGAGTGAATTGGAGTTATCTCGGTTGTCATTATTTCGTATAGTGAACGACATCACTTTTGGTGAGGAGTTTGGGTTTTGTAGCTGACCGTGAGAGAGATTCTAACCAAGGCAAATGCCCTCCTCCTTTGAACACTTTGATCTTTTGTTTTTATTGGGCAAACATTTTCTATTGCAAAGTTACACACGTTAGATAGTTATGTTTGTAAAAATTATTTGAAAACGACGAAATGGTAGTTATGACCTATTTGTTGCATAATCCACCTTGAGATTTGTTATCCTTGATGTTTGTAACCTTAGAATGGTTTAGAGTACTCTCCATGTGCTCAAATGGGCTTATAATTGCTAAATATAATGTCATATGCTTAGCTATGCCTAGTGATATGCTAATAAACATTGTGATCACTTTATATATTTGAAAATGGGCAATTTACAACCTCTGGACTGAGGTGAAGCCTTTGGTTATTTGTGAAATAAAATGAAGAAAAATCTTGATTCTAGATTTGGGCGACGAGTGGTGTATATATAGTAGTAGTAGTTGTGCACCGATAGGGGGAGCGTTCGCCTGAGTCGATTAAGGACCAAACTCTATGTTACTAACTAAGTATACAGTACTGCCACATGTGTTAGTATGGGATGACCTTAGCTTATTAAGTTGTTTAGTGTTTAGCCTTGCATATTGGTAGGCCGGAGTAGAATGAATTAGTCTGAGCGATGATTCATAGGAACTACTCATGTGTGTGTGTTGAACTTATTGCTAGCGAATATTACTAGCTATGTGTGTGTTTTGTGAGGGGACGGATGGTCCGTCTCACAACATGGGCGTCTAAGTCTGTCCAATTCAACGATATAGTGCCTCTTGGGGGAACGGATGTATTCGCTGCCACGGCGTTAGGTTTAAGGCGTGGGCCCGCCACCTAACGGCTCTGGGTCATTCCTAGGGTGGATTCACACTTGCCGTCGCTGATGCAAGGCTAGACACTAAGCAATGTAACGGCTACGTTGTGACCTCTAGTCCGCACTCAATTTGTAGAGTGTGGGGTGCTAGGCCGGCACAAAACCAACTAGAGTGTAGCCTCCGGGCTTCTATCACATCATGTGGATTTGTACGAACTCTGTAGAGTTAAAACTAACCGGTTAGCCGTGCTCACAGTCAAGAGCGACTTGGGGAAATAACATGAATGTAATTTTATCTTTTCTAAAATGCTTTATAAAAATGATTGAGGAATGATTTTGATGATAATGATGACTTGTTACCAGGGAAGGTGCAAGTTGATGTTTATGGTTTATGATGATGATGAGGAGGAGGAGAAGTGATGATTATATTTCTATAATTATTTATATGGATCACTGTGCTTTACTACATACTTGTCTTACAAATGCTTTACAAAATTTACCATTTGCGAAGTATTGTGAAACAACTTAGCTTTATGCAAATGAACCTACAGATAGCCGTTCTTTGATATTTAGAGCTTGCATGTATGTAGGATTGTATTGTCTTGCCAGTACATTAACCATGTTAATGCACTGACACTTGTATCTTTTTTTGTGGGTTGTTTGTCTAAATTGTTTTGCAGGTATAGTTGAGTGCTGCGGGTTTCATTGTTCTCTTTCAGGATGGTTCATTAGGGTCTACCACTAGTCGGATTGTTTATGGGTCTTGGGTAAATAAGCTTCCGTACGAACCTCTATTTATAAGGCCGTTCGGCCATATGTATCATAAACTTAGATTCTAAATTAATAGTGTGCTTGTACTTCTTGTTTATGATATGTATATTGTTTGCTTTGATGAAAGTGTCTTGGTATGTTCTAGCTTATAGAAATATCTAGACATGAGTATAGATGTTGAACAAACGAGATGTTGTAGAGCTTAGCAAATTGTCAAGTCTTCTGGGATGTGTAACACATCTGGTCGTTGCCTTCGTGTCGTTTGACGGGCACGTTTCAGGCTGAAGTTGATTGGCACGCTAAGTCCCAGCAACGTCTCTTTTGCTCAATATTCGGCACTACGTAATTTATATTGGATGGTGATTAGTTGTGATCATGGGGCACATTGAGGCTTGAGTGGCTATTATGCGTGTATGGATCCCACTCTCCCAAAACCATGTGGTGATCACAAATGACATCGGACAATATAATTTTTGGGTGCTCGACATGGTGTTCTCCAAAATTATTGATGCATAGGTTTTATACCATATATCACAATAGCTTCCTCGAGACATATATGGCCTAATTTTACATTTATTCACTGAGATTGCATTTCTTGTAGAGCACAACAATCAATGATGTTAAATATTTATACATAATCAATGATGTTACACATCATGTGATTTTTTTTAATCTTTCTAGAATATAAATTATTAAAGCTAGGTCTTAAATTTCTGGTAGCTTTAATATATACACTTCACGAACACAAGTTTTCAGCATTCCTGCACTTTGTACATTGAAGTAGCATCATTAGTTTTGACACTTTGTAAAGTAAAGGATGTGTTTCATAAGCATTTTGAGCATGGCCAAGCAATCTTTGAAATGTAAAAGTGTAAGCATTGCAGCATATTCAGGACTTAAATAAATTTAGCTTCGAAATATTCTGTTTTATATACAGGATTATATAAAACAAGTTTAAAGTTGAGAAAATATGATGATACTTCGATTTCAATTAAATAGTACTTGAGGCAAACTCATAATCTGTTCAAAAGTTAAGAAATCTTGAAGATAGCCATCTCATTTAGAAAATTGTAAGACATGTGAAAACTGATGCTCAAAAATTTCATAAAATGTTGTTATAAGTGTGGTTTCAGAAAATGTTGAAATTGAAAGGAAGAGAAAATCCCTATGTATTTTTAGTACCTAACACTAAGTTATCCAACAAGGTAAGATTAACTAGCCTAAGAATTGCAATTCACATAGCCACATTTAAGTTGATTTCAAACGTGAAGGCTTCCTTAAAAGCCTAAATCCAAGATTAATTTAATCTTGGTGAATCATTCTCAACATTTGTCATAATGATTCATGTGGTTGTGAGAACAGTTAGTTTTCCTCTCATTTTTATATATTTCTTGAATTTTCTTTTCAATTACAATATTATTTTAACTAATTTACTTAGTACTTAGGGTCGCTATAAATTAATGGCAAGGATCATTTCTGAATTCCCTGTTTCATATAGTTAGATATACATTTCTTGCAATCTACATTTTCACAATGCCTTTGTGTTTTCTTGATGGGTTGCTAGACTGTACACATGTGGTGACCAAGTCAGTCTCTCATTGAATGATGGGCCGCATAATGGTTCATACTGATTATTTGACATATCCCAATTATAGCATATATACAAGGAACAGGGAGGGGCAATCCGACAGCTCTACGTCTAGGTCAAGCTGGTGCTCCGGTTGCAGCCCAAGTGCCCAACCTCCTGCGCATCCACGCCCCCGTCACAAGATCTGCGGTGAGCGATACCCCGTCACAAGAATTGCTTCCTGCATGCATGGCTCCTGCTTATCATTTGTTAATTACTCTGATATCAAGGAGGTGCATCTAGGATCAATAAAGCTTCCATTATCTAAAAAAAATCTAAGGAGGTGCATGGCCTTGTCGTAAAACACATTGCTACATGCGTAATCAAGTTCCAATGGTCTCAGTGATGCAATACTGCAATGTGAATAGAGCAATTACTGAAGGTGTCACCATTTGCCATCTAGATGTCTATCCATAAGATCAATGGTATGAGAAAATACTCGAAGGGCCTTTATTTCGCTGATGGGTCAGCATATTGTTGTTTGTTAGGTAGATTGTTATTACCGGATAGTGGTAGTAAGATAGATTAAAGAGCCAAGGTTAGTGAAATGTGAACTACTCATGGTCAACCCAAACGACAGGTTATAGCAACCATTGTTTTAGTTCAGAAAAAATACTGATTAGGTATTGAAGTGTTCATGCTAGGAGTATGCAAAAATATGGGTATTTGGTCATCAATATCTAGCGACCATTCTTGATTCTATAATTTATTGGCGATCAATTTACCTATTCATTATACAATGAGGCAGTTCACTACCCTTTCTTCCATTTCCTTTTTGTAAGATTTTTTCGATAACACTAAACTAGATTAGTGGCATGTTTATATATCTCACTTTGTGATTTATTATAAGAAAACTCATATAAAATTATCTCATTATGACTCTGAATTTGCCTTCATATGATTCTTGAAAATTTTGCATGAAGATCTTAGGTGTTGTGCTGTTGTACCTAAGAAAGATTCATATCATCCCCTGAACATCGCTTATCCTGCTATAAAATTGAGAAAAGAAATAGTTACATAATTTTGCTTCAGAGGATAATCAATAAATAATATATAGTATTTTAAGATGGCAGGGAAGAAAGTGCTTAGTTATTAAGATGTAGCAAAAAGTGTTTATAACTTTATATAACACAGAGGGGATAAAAATGACATTGCAATTTATAGATAGAGAGTGTAGGCGAATGATATTCCAAAGTAAGGGGACTACTTAGAGATAAAGCAATCCTTAATACGTGGAGTAGAATTGTATTTAGTTCAGGAAATTCACTGTTTCCATGCGATATGAAATAGGAAACATTCATTCAAGTATTATAATGTTTCCTATCAGGTGTTGTACAACAAAAAATTGCAATGCTATACTTCCTAATTGGGCTGCAATGATAATAGTGGATTCATAAAGTGAGGCACATAGCATTATGATATTCAAGTTTTTTTTGCTCATATGTGTACTTCGAGCTATAATTTCTCACTTCATATCACTGTCCTGTGGATGCATACGAATGTTGATTTTTAGGAGAAGTTTTTAGTGTGCTGGCTCTCAAGATTTTCTTACGTTTTAAACTTCTAAAAAGAAGGGAGCCCCTTCATTTATTTTCATGGTGTTGTTGACTGCACGCATCAGTATTGATGTTTCTGCGCCAAATGTTTATCCTTGTGTTGGCTACAATATTCTTATATCGATTTGTCCTCTACCAACAGATTCAAGCAGGATTCAGGAAGTATGCCATCTTATTATTACCATATGATTGAGGTACTTGAATGTTTGCTTTTAGTGCTTCTGTCCAATCAATTGCCTTTTTTTTTGTTCCATTCCGGTTGATAACGCTTCCCAATATATGGATTATGCTATGCAGGATATCATCCCGGGGCATTGGAAAGACCATGGTTGATGCTTCATTAGATGAAATAATGATCATTTGTGGAAAGATTACGTGGCTTTGGATGAGGGTAAGAAGTACTTAAAACGTAGATACATGTTAGAATCTTTAGAAATTTTCCAATTTGACAGACAAAGTAACTTAGGACCTTGTATGTTGTGTCAATGATTATATTCGTGTTAGCCTAATTTTTTTCCACCATTTTGTCTTTGTAAAGCGCAATGGGACATGGACCGTATAAGATTGTAGCCGACAGGTGTCAACAAAAAAAATGCTACATCATATTGAATAAAAAAATATTAAGTCTAAAACCTCAAAATAGTTAGGGTTCTACTTCTACAGATATTGACTCACAACATTTGTTAGTTCTTTCACAAAAGAGAAGCCCTTTTCATTTATGCACGTGCTAATATTCTATAAGATAGGAAGTTAGCAACTACATGCTGCATCACTGTTGTTGAAGTCTTTCCTTTGTTTACACCTTAGTTTTTCAGGCATTGGCCACTGAACCGTAGCTTCTATTTTGATTGGATCAGTTGCTACTCCTTTTTTTTCTGAAATGATGTAACCAAGGTACTTTTAGGCACTGGCCATTGGATCATACATTCATCTGTAGCTGCTTGAATCTTATTGAAGGATCGTTGTTAGGGTGTTCCATACAGACCTTAAGAGTTTCTTTTTCTCCCAATAACTTGCGCTCTTTTCAATTATTATGTTCATCTGACTTAGATACAACCATTTCCCCTATTTGCTTTTAATTTTAATTCTGCACAGATCTTGTGGGAGATGCTTCACAAGAAAGCAAAAGTTGAGTTCTATCCTATTGTAGTGATGGGTGTGATTGTCTTGGAATTACCCCTTCCACAATGTATTCAGTCCACTATTGGCTTTGGTAGTGCATTGGTTACAAAGGTAAACCATTAGATTATTTTCTTTTTATGTTCCCTCTGTTCATATACATATGATATTGAGAATTTGGATGGACCAACTTCCTCAACTTTAAACAGCTATAGAGATATTTAGATTAACGGTTCTCATCTAAACTTTTCTTTAATTGATTCTACTTTGTTGTTGATCACATATTTGCGTAACTACACCATATTGTGATTGTATCATTCACATTTTTTTCTATGGTAACCAAACATATGTAGCACTACACTATCACATGCATATTGTCTTTTGCCGTAAATAAAAGTTACTATTAATCATAACCATTAAAATTCATGTCTTTATTTGGTTTATTGATCTAAGATAATATTATTCAGCTCTATTTATATGTTTGGTCAGTACAATGCCCTTTTATAGGTTGCAGAGCATGCAAGTTGCCCAGGCCCTTTTATACAGGCAACTCTTTTACAAGTTGGTGCACCCGATAATCTGATGCTCGTAATAACTGAGTATGAATATCACTCCTGCATTTTCTTAACGTTCAGGACAGTTTCTACCATGTCTTACTTGGTGTGTATTGTTTTTGCTTGTTTGTACATTTGTGAAAACAAATCAAGCTCTTGTATCTTCAGTTGACAATAGTTTTTGTTGGATCACTTGACGTTGGAATGAATGGTATAGCTTTCCTCCCATGCTATGGACATTAGATGCACTGAGAAGTGTTGTTTATCTTCAACTTGTTTCCCCTGCCTCACTGTGGGACATTAAATCAATTAGTCATTTTCAGCTCAAGCTAGATTCTATTGCTGAGCTGATGTGCTTTGATTTTGTTTATGGAGTCAACATGTTTTCAAACTTAGGGATCGTTGTAAAAATGTAATCCATATGTATTTGTTGTTTGAAGTTCTTGTCCTCATTTACTTTCCTCTGTTGTAACATTCAGTTTAATGTTTGCCACAGATCATGCAAGCGAAGAGCATCGGAGACATTCAAACCTGTAACTCTTGAACTTTATGGTAAGGAACCAAAGATGCATATATTTTATATGAAGAATGTAGATTTACCATGTTTACTATTTCTTTGTCGTGATAGCTTGCTTTCTTATGTATTGTTTATTCTTAGCAACATGTTTTCTGAAAGAGCACTGAATCTAAACTATAGCACTTTATCATTTGAAGGTTGTTCAAGTTGCTACGAGAACTGCCAAGCAATCTAACAGACAAAAAATGTGCCGGTGCTACAAGATTGTATGTCCACAAGTTTATGCAGTTCACATTTGTTTCCCAAGTGGTGAAGATATTCAAATCTATATCTGTTGTTACTACACAAAGTTGTACTCTTAAGTCAGTAGTGTAAAATTAGCTAATTATATTCATAGAACTCTATTTGCCACAATTATGGTAGCATGCTATATTAGTCAATCAGCTCCAATTTTCTTACCATGATCCTGGTGAAATGTTCTTAATATAATTATTGGTTCTCTATATTCCGTTATATATCTCAATGTATTTTTTCTTTTATTAAAGGATAATGCCTGAAAGAAGTTTAGATAGCCAATCGTGATTTTACTAACAAAAGATATAAAGTAGTATAGCAGATAAGCCATATTTGCATTAAGATTTGTCACTAATGCCCAATAGGTAGGCCCTAAGTCAATTAACCTAACAAAAGGTTTAAAGAGTGATTTAAAAAAAATCATATGGTACATCGGATGTGGTAGTAGTAACCTATCAAATATGGGGCCTGTTATTATATCTTTTTCCCTTTTTAGATGAATATTGCATCGTCTCGGTGAATTTTGTGCAGATAGAAGTTATATCATTACTACAGAAATGATTTTTCTGGATGAGACCCTCTTTAGGTTGCAAACGAACCATAATTAGTCGCGTTTGTAAAAATTGACTTGCACGCATATAGCCTCTTAAGGGGCCGCATGCGAAAATATATTGTCACAGGCAGGTCTTTTAAGGATCCGCCTAAAGTCTGAGTTACTTCCTCATTTTTTTCATCCTTATCCTCGTTCTATCTCTCTCTCACCTTCTTTCATTATTTCATCCTTATCCTTAGTCCTATCCTCTCGCTAACCTCCTCTCCTCCTTTCCCCTCTCTCATTGATCGGCGGTGGGCGGCGGTCAATAGCTGGGGCGGCTCGGCTACCTTGAGCACTCTGCGGAGAGCGATAGCGGACTCAGCCCAGCGACGGCCCGCGGCGAGCGGCGACGGGCGGCGAGCGGCGATCGGCTCGGGCTTCCTCGGGCGGCCAGCGGCGGGCGGATTCGCTTCCACGGGCCCCGTGACTGTCGAATTTGTTGTCGCCAAGCCCATGACGATCGGATCCGCCACCGTCGGGCCCAAGACAACCAGATCCACAGGTGCTGGCCCCGCCACGGCTGGTGACGGGCGGCGGCTGGCTCGGGCTTCCTCGGGCACTCGGCGGCGGGTGGCGGGTGGCTTGGCGACCTCAGTCAGCCGGTGGCAGGCGGATCCGCCATCGTCGGGCTTGCAACGACCGGATCCACCATCGTCGGGCTTGCGACGGCCGGATCCACAGGCGTCGGGCCCATGACGGCCAGATCCCTACCGCCGTTGCCATCGGGGTGCGGATGAGAGCTAGGGTTTTGATTTTAGGGATTTTTTTGATTTTTATTTTTGCGTGCGGACGATATAAACACCCGTCCATAAAAATCGGATTTTCGCGTGCGGTTGCGCCACCCGCATGAAAAAATAGCTATTTTCACAAACACTTTCGGACATATAGGGGACTCAACCACACACAAAAATCAGATCTGACCAGTTGGAGAAATACTTTTTGTACTTGGATCTCTTCCAAAAGCATTGGCTTACTGGTAAATTATATTTGTATTTGAACGATTTATCCTTACGCCAAGCATTCGCAATAAGGTTGATATATTGTGCTGAAGTCTATGAGTAAGAAATGATAAAAATATGGATTTTTATGACCGTAGTATAAAATGGTGGGACCATATAGATAACGGGGGTCTCAGAAGATGTAGTTGAAGCTGTAAATTCCTTGATGATCTGGTTCTGAGCTTGTTGCCAATGATTTTAGGAAAGTTGCTTCAGATGCCATTAGGGCATTAGGTAAGCTTGAGTTTTTTTATTGTTGCGATGGAGCTAAGAAATAGAAAGGAGCCGTTTTAGAATTTATTTGGCATTTCTAGTCTCGACTGGACTGTACATGCTATATGTAAGGCTTGTACGCATGTTAGCTGTCAGTATGGAATTTTATCACGCGTGTAATTTTAAACAGGGCGAGGCTTTTGTTCCAGAGAGCATTGTTAGGGTTGTCAAGAGAACAGGAGGTAGAGATGGAGTTGTAACGATAATGGCTGAAGATGAACGGATCAAGTATGTTCCGCTTTACCACTTTGTATCAAAATTTTGTTCTTCTGAACATTTGTCATAGGGACAACAGCTTATCCATAAAACACACTGACATTTTCCTTCAGATTGGAAAACACCCACTGTAAAAGTGTCCCAAAAACTAAAAGCGGTTTTAATATCCATTGACGGACATCACATTTTAAATTTTGCTTTTAAAGGATCTCCTTTATAATATTCACATATCTGCTTATCCAACTACAGGATTAGTTAACAGTCCAGGAAAATTTATCCTTTCCAAGGAGGAGGTAATGCTCAGAGGTTACTTCGGTTTAGGTAGATAAGAAGGTTTATGTATCTCCGCTAACAGTAAATTTTTCAGATATCAAGGGACAAGGGCTTCATCATGGATCTAGCTACCTCAAGCACCTCAATTTCCTGTCTGCCATCGTGCTTCAAGACGCGTCAGGCCCATCGGTCAACTTAACAGATGGTCTACTATCTGTTGCCATCGGTGTGGCCGAGCAGTTGTCCATTGAGAAGGGGCGTTTTGTCACAATTGAAGAGGTCCTGGGCTCCTGGCTGGTTGATAAATTCCCAGCAAGTTGCGCTGCTTTGCACTTGACTGTTGTTGTCAATGTATTGTAAATTCACTTTCTTCTGCTATTAATAGGAGAACATGGTGTATATTTGATTGAAAGAGAGCTGCAAAGGTTTGCTATTTGCACTTGACTGTTGTTGTCAATAGCAGAAGGTGAATTAATAATTGTTAGTAAATAAATGTAGAGGAAGCAATACTTGATGTAAATGTAGAGGAAACATATTTGATTTGGTGGAGCGATGGTCGGTGCATGGCTCTCCTCACTGTGGGTCTATAGGAATTTTTGAGGATTGTATTCCTAGGGATTTTATTCATATATGGTCTTTTGGATTGGAGGAATACGTTTTGGCAAAATCCTATAGAATGGCTTTCCTACCCATTCATCATTTCCAAAGGAAAAGTAATAATAAGGTAAGAGCTCATGTTTTATTCTTTTTCTATAAGTTCAATACACTCTCCCTTTCTCTCTCTACTTCCTCTCTCCTCCACAAGGGTAACCTGTAAATTTCACACTATTTCTTGTGAAACGTCCAAAGGCACTACGCTTTAAAATCCCACAGAAAGACGTAGCAAAAATTGTAATTGGAACAAATATCTTGATTTTGCAAAAAGCAAGAGACCCGTACTGATGCATATGGCGAGAAAGGAAGGTAGTGGCTGTATTGGAATTAGAGGGGGTGACGAGAAAGAAAGGTAGTGACTATTAGAGAGGGTCACCGTTTTGATTGCTTTTTGACGCATGAATGCAAGCAAAGCATGCAGTGTTCGAGGCAGTCTACCCTACCAATTATTTGCTAGTAATTTAAAACTTGCCCTACCAATTTTTTGTTGAGTTGGGTTGGATTACTACCAAAATACAGCCAAATTGTCACAGTATGATAAAGAATGTTCACGATTGATACCAAATTTAATTTGGGCATTACCGAAAAGCTTAGATTCATTCCAAACCAATCACAAATTCAAGCTACCAAAACATTTGTTACTATTGAAGCAGCTAAGCTAACACATACGTAGATATATAGGGTGAATTTGAGCTGGCTCGGCTCTGCTCGGATAACAAGCTGAATTATACAAATGAGCTAAAAGGTTAGCTCAGGTCGCCAAGCTTAAAGCAGCTCGTTTAGCTCGTGAGCCAGCAGAGAAGATGATGCGCTAGGAGTCCCTAGTAGGGTTACCACTTAGGAAGCCAACCACGAGCCACAAGTTATTTGTCCAGCCTTATAAATAGATATAGATATACATATTTAGCTGACATGTGTCCAATGGGGTTCTCCAAACATGCACTGATATAGTTGCATGTCGCTAAAGGGCGCATCCGCCTGTGACAAAATTTATAGTTGATTGTGTGCGTCTTGAGTTACCCTATACAAAATTTATATTCAGTTAATGGCGTCAATCGGCTGACTTCGCTATCTATTCTAAGAGGCACAAGCAGACTCAATTCTAACAAAAATATCATCTAGGAGTAAAATATTAGCACAAGCATTTAAGACAATGAGGTTGCATCGCTGGTAGTTAGCCTTGCCAAATCATCCCAAAAGCACAAGTATATTGTGTCATAGTCTTCAATCCTCTGCAGCACCTCTTTTTCAGTCCTACATCACCAATGAACCTACATTCGACAGGTTTGTCAGTTCCAGAAATAATTTTCTTGTGGATATGATGCAACTAACTGTAATGGTTGATAACAATTAGGGATAACAAATAGTAAAGTACGGCTACACGGTAGTTTAAAGTACTTGCCCTCTTGGAATCATCGGAGAACTGTAGAGGGAAAGTGATGCTTTCGCTATATGAGTCCATCAGGTTATGTACTTGAACCTTCATAGAAAAAACAAAATGAGTTTTCAAATTTTTTTCTTTAAATAAAGAACCAATTTTTACATTTTGTTTTGTTTTTGCACATATAACTTTAAACGTACCCTGAGATCTGTTGTCAAGCTTATCCCTTGCAGATATCCCCAGCCAAGAGACAGAAGATAGTCTTCTAACTGCTCAGTGTGTGTGAACATTAAATCATACTATATTTATGGTAAATTGATTAATAAAGAAAATGAGTTTCTATCACCTGAGGTAAAGTAGAAGAATCACTATCCTGAAAAACAATCACGTCTCCTGTCCTAATGCCAAGCGTCTCAGCAGTAGAATCAATACCCACCTGTGAGGCCAAAAGAGTCAAATGCTACTAGAAAAATATCTGGACGGAATAGTATTAGGCATCCTCAATGTTTAAGGTCCATAGAGTCATAAGATAGGACCCACAATCATATATTCTTTTGTCTATAGCACATATACAATGTTTATATTCTCTTCTTGACCTAAAGCTGAGGCCTAGGAAAAAGTTCCATTCACCCAGGATTCAAAGTGCATGTATCAATGGCATTTCTTGGATTTTCTCTCTTTCTTATGGTAACCTAAGGCTCCTCTCCCAATGCATAAGAATTGAGAACATAAATACTACATTACTCCTTAAGGTCACTTTTCATGCACATTGTAGATGCCCTTATACCATTTTCACAATGAAGCCGTCGGCGATATTGTAGTCACGACGTAGTTCCTCCTGTCTGGAGACGTCCAGAAGTTCCACTGCCTCCAATTGCATGCCAAGGATGGGGCGAGCAACACGGCTAAAAATGAGTTATATTTAGTGCATCAGCTCCAAAGCCTAAACTATACAGTATTTTTTGGCTAATCCAAGTACAAGTGCTCAAAAAGACAAAAAGGAAATAGTGCCATGACATTTTGGTTTAGAAGACACATTGGTATAAGGCTGTATTGTCTGTTCCGTACTACTATCAATATTTTTTCAGTATAGGAATAGGGAATCGCCTCCATACCATCAAATTTATTACATCTTGGCAATATATTATATATTATAGGAATAGGATATTGACAGTGGCAAAAGGTGAAAATGCATTATTAACAATAATAACTGTCTACAAAATCTATATAAAAATTTCATGCAGATGTCAACAATAAGAAAGAGAAACCTAAACTGAAGCCACATATCAAGGCAAGTTCTGATCATACTGACAGGGGTAACTGAGCTGTCATCAACTGCAATTGCAATGAAATTACCATCATGGTCAATCACTGGCCCTCCTGAAGCACCCTGCAATAAATATATGCCATGAAATTAACTGAAAAAATCAGAGTGCATTCGAAGCAGAAGATTATAATGCATCCATACCTGAGGAATATCACAACTCAGAAGCATGCAGTGGTTGCCACATAACATAGGCTGGTCCCACGAGATCATTCCATGCCTCACCATTAAGGACATGTTCTCATCTCTGGCCAATACAAAAACATCATCACCATAGTCTGTTCTCGAACCAAAAGACGGGACCTGCAACTGAAAGTCTCCCATGATCTCCAAAAGTGCGACACCATAGTGAACATTAAAGTGTAACAACCTTCCTTCTGTGACAATCTTATTTGGCAAATGTACAGATAGCTGAAAAGTTGAGATTTGATGAGATATGATTCACTTGTAAAAAAGGAATAATGGGTGAAAAGTAAATCATAAGAAATAGCATGAATAAGAGGCATGCAAAGGCATTATGTCTATATTCTGTAACATCAGCACATTCTAGAATAGGCAAAACCAAGCACATAATAAGATGTTAAAACAGTGAATAGCTAGTTAAGATTGTATGAGTCTCAAGCCCTCAACCCTTGATTTGTTTTGCAATCATGTTCATGCAACATATTGATCTATGACTAGAGTAACTAATTAAGTGCAATGTGCTTTCATTTGCAAAGATGTTCTTGATTTTCTTTAGATCCGTGCAACACAGTTACACAAAAAGCGGTATTTTAGAGTAGTGCTTTTATTTTCTTGAAATTCAAGGTTTTTGTCTAGAGGTCTAGAGCACCTGTTGATCGATTTTAGTTTTATAGTAGTGCTTAGGACATGCTGAACTTGCAGTAGCAGATGTATGGGGGGATTTCATATACCAATTTTTTTTAGGTCTAGAGCATCAGTACATTTAGGAAAAATATATGGGAGGATTTCATATACCGGCTTTTTTTTCTCATTGCATAAAGAATGTAAATGCAATGCTATTTTCAGAGTGATATATATGCTAAACTTGTAGTAGCAATGTTCCATCACTCTAATATATCTCACTTCCATGACAATTCTTGAGTGAATGCAAATTGAGTGATGCACTGATGGTTCTTGCCATTTTATTTTGCAGATGTCTTCTACTAAACCTGAAGTTGGAATTGGAGTGGTTACTGCAAATATGGAGGATGCAACAGAAATTGAGAATGAGGATACAATTGAAAATAATTGTGGGATCCCTTTCTTTTCAAGACCTGCAGATCGCCATGTTAATGGAATTTCCAATTGGACTAACCAGGTTCTTGGGTGCATAGGTGGCCATCCACTTCTGCCCTTACGTTAATACCTTTTATTTTTTGTGCTATTGTTTCAGGGGAAAAAAAGAATTGTTGCATTCGCACTTGGATACCATGATTATGGTCAAATTTGCATACTGAAAACCTGTAGCCTAGCCATTATTTATAGTTCTGATTTTCCTTCTTTGTATGACATGGCAAGTGCTCACCAAGCAATCTATATTTCTCTACATCTATCACATTAAAAATTCTATATGGTTGTCCTGCTGTTCAACATACACATATTTACCTATTCTCATTTTAAACGAGTAGGGTATGCTTTATAGGTTTCTTCAGTGAATTTAAGGTAAAAGAGGTGGATAACAGTTCTGTCAATTTGGTTCTATGCAGTCACTGTATATGCATATAGTTGGTTTGCTTGCTTCGTATTCCTTGCTGATATTTCTGCTCCTGTTGCCTACTGAATGCTTACATTGTATCCTGTTCAATGTTATCTGATCGCTGATTGATCCTGATCGCCAAGGGACCGAACAGGACGATTAATCGTCAATCAGCCTCGATTAATCGACCTGATCGGTACTATGTATACTAGAACCTATATTCTATATAGTGCATAGTGTAAAGCAATCACAGTACTAAGGCTGCGTTCGGCATGTGATGTTGGGAACTAATCCCACACGCACGCAAAACATAGTGATTCATTAGCGGACTGATCCTGTTGACCACTAAATGCTTACATTATATGCCTAAACCAATCAAATTTGTAGCCTATAGTGCACCTTTGTAGATTTCTACTTGCTTCTGGCCACAACAAATTGTTATAGCATTTCCAATGGAATTTGGCAGCTGCAACCTTTGTTTCTCCATGATCTTTTTTCCGTTCATCCAACATGCGGTGTAGTCTCATGCAGCGAATGCCATCCTACGTACCTCCAGGTTAGTGCCATATTCTGTTGTTGTATACAAGACCTAACTTTGTTGTGGTGGTTGAATTACTTACCCAGTTTCTAGATGATGATCTCATTGGTCAGGTTAACAGAGCTCCTAACCTCGATGGTGACCTCCCTGTTGGTTTTCTCTACTGCAATACTCTTTTACTACATTTCATGCAGGGAGCATTAACAATATTGTTTACATGAAGCTTTTAGATTATTAATTTCTTCCTTCATTGATAACACATGTTATATACTATATTCCTTTCTTGGTGGTTTATCCTTCCAATTCTATTCCATGGACACACCACAACCATATGCAATTCAGCTAACTTGCTTCCCACCTCCCTGTATAGGACTATGCATATATCTATTTGCATGTATTAATTTTTTGCTGCTAGTGAAATCCAGTTTAAAAGGTTGAGATTTATACCACATGCTTTGTGCATCTGGAATGATTCATTTTACTTATGAACAAATTATCATGATCTTTGCAGCTCCATGGAAGATAAAACATAGGAAATCTGCGAAGAACAACATACTGTATATTCATAGCCTCTTCTAGCATGTATGGTGATCATTTTTTCTAGATTAACTGATGTCTATAACTCCTACAAAATCACCATGAATACAAGCTGCATGTGTACGACTCCAAATCCCAACCAAGCTAGCATCAGGTTTGCTTTGTGTTGTTACAATTAAAATTCTGCAACTACGTTCTGATTGCCTCTTCTGCCAAAAGACCTTACTTGCTTATATGGATGTTTATGTCGTTTCCATGCAAAGAGTATGCCTACTACTGAGTGTCATGTGTTCCCAGATGATGCTACTGCTAATGACTTCTTTACTAATGTGTGAGTTGCCTATCTGCTCAGCCTATGCGTGCTCTGATCATTCATGGGTCAAAGTGCCATCAATAATTACCTATTTAATTACCACTTCAAATTATGCTATACCTACAGTAATGTGCCTCTACCAGTAGCCTCTGCTGTTCAAAACTATTGATTGTAGCTACAGCTAATGTAGCTTCTTCATCTTATCTGTTTATATATGAACCTACCTACTTTGCATTGTTTATAGTTGTTTAAATCTGATTACAGGCTGATTTTTTTTAAGCACAGACTACATGCATTAGCAGAATGATTCAGCTGTAGGAATGACAAGTCGGGCTTTTATTTGTAAAGCATAGCCATCAGTAGACAAATTATAACATTGGTTCTATGTTCTGTGCTTGATGGATTACTGCTTTTAGTTTCGTAAGTTCTCCTTTTCGTTTTCTAGCAACCATCAGAGCACTTCCATTGTGCAGTCTTAACTGGAAGTCAGTTTCTGCTTCTAACAATGATAATTAACATCATACCTACGGTCTTTTAATTGATGTATTTAGAGATTATTTCAAATACTATTAGACTGGCCTGTACTGTATTTTTATAACAATATATGATATTTGAGACCGCAAGTTTCACACTCAGATGTATGTGATTTGGTCATCATGATGCAATTTATGTAACAGTGTACGTATGATATTTTAGGTAGGAGTCTTATATATATATATATATATATATATATATATATATATATACATGTTTCCTGTTTTAATGATGTGCCCGTGGATTTGCCACGGGGTATTGACTAGTTCCTTTGTCATTTAAGATAGGCTTTTAACT
>BDMV01000008.1:5090203-5187659 GCA_008326285.1 Oryza officinalis
GGGATTAGTGCTTCCATCTTTATGACACTCTGATCCTGTTTGTGTGAATCGTCGAGTTATCATATATATTGTATAATCTGAATTGATATCAATATATAACTTAGATCGGTTGATGTCTGTTTCACAGAAAAGCAACCGATAGGGTTATATATCGCTATTGATCTAGATTATATAATATATCTACCATCTCGAAAAGGTTTTCATCGACTTGATCATCTAGACATTATGTTTCTTTACATATTTAGTGCTGCATCAGTTAGGTTTCACCTACTAAATCATGTTTAGAACCATAGTTTCTAGCCTGTCTATGATTGCTAATAGAGATAGCGTCGGGGTTTCAGCCGATCTTACCTGGTTTAATTATCTTGTTAACTTGATATATTAAATCTGCCCTTTATATCGAGATATTAACTTAGTAAAATATATTGAGCTTGTTGTCAAATCTGGTTAGGATCATCATAGCATTAGTTTGACAAGTTGTTTAATATATTTTGTTCATGATAATATCTCTGTATAAAGTAGTATCGGAGTACTAGCCGATACATGTTAGATTTACCTAATCGGCTATGCTATGAATATGTATAATCTATGCTTTATAATATATTTAGACATAAGTGATTTATACTGTCTCGGTGCCCTGTCCGATCTATCCCAATCACTTGGTTTAAATATATTCTGAGACTTAGATTATATTTTGTTGATATCTACAGCCGATTGAGTAGATTTAGCTTTATCTTGCTTTATCTGTTATAGCCGATTTAATGCATCTTGCATCGGCTCAATGCTCAATGATATGTCATCGGCAAGCCAGCCGATCGGCTATCATTGGTGGATTTAACTGCGTTTTCTTTCTTTGTTTCTTATTGGTTGCAGGATCAAACCAATTGGCACGCCTAGAACCCGAAAGAAATATTTGGACCTGCACTGGAGTTAAGCAGATCTCCCAGGCCAGTGTGTGTTTTTTACATCAACACGCTTTTGGCACGCCCGGTGGGACTCCGAAGAATTTTCATTATGGTAGACCTCAAGACAACTGACATCGACCCAGAGAATATTATTCCAATGACAGTGGACAAGTTGACGTCGGAAGAAAAGGCAGAGCTGGAGGATATAATGAACAAGCTTCAAAACCAGTACTTACATTCTTTTGTCCAAACTAGATCGGGAACGGTGGTTCAGAGATATAAAGTAGCTTTGCTCAACAATGAAGAGCCAGAGTCAAGTTCTGGGAAGGAAAAAGGGGTTAAGCAAGAGGAATCTCCTGAAGAACCCAGGAATTTGCAAGATCGAATTGACTATGCTGTGCATCATGCTTTGATCAACCAGTCAGGAGTGCTTGTCAACACTTTAACAAATATGATCAAGTCTGTGGTTGATGGTACTATTGCTGAACACCAAGCCAAAGGACCAATTTTCTTACCAGATGGGGTCTTCCCGCAATATAGGCCGCTTATGACCAGCCAGCCAAAACCTGCCACAAATATAGCCCCAGGACAGCCGATGGCGTCAACATCGGCTACAGTTCAACAAGAGATACCAGCGTCGGTACAGAAGCAAGTAGAATTTAATCCTCATGTACTGGTCCGACAACAACCTCAGCATGTAGGGCAAAACATACCTCAAATATCAGCTGAGCAAGTTGCAACTATGTTCAATCCCAATCAGCCAGTTGCTCAGCCGATCCTGCATACACCAGCAAGACAGTAAGTGCCAACCTTCCAGCAACAAGCCGCCACTACTCAATTTGTTCCTAATCAACAAGACTTTAGCGCTCCACGAATGCCTCAGACCCACACAAGTGGCAATCTTAATTATCAGTATCGACCTCATTCACCACAGGTGCAATATCGGCAGAGAACGTCTCCTCAACCATATCATCAGCCGCAGTATTATCAAGATGAGCCGATACAGCCACAGCATCAAGATGGAGCTCGGCAGAAGCCTTGGGCCGATATGATAGCTGATGTGATGAGAGAACAGTTTGGATTAAAACCAAGGGGTGGTGACAATCTGTATCGGCATCCGTATCCAGAGTATTTTGAAAGAGTGCCATTACCAAGCCGATACAAGGTCCCAGACTTTTCAAAGTTCTCAGCGCAAGATAATGTATCAACTTATGAGCATGTTAGCCGATTTTTAGCTCAATGTGGTGAAGCATCGGCTACTGACGCTTTAAGAGTCAGGCTATTCCCTTTGTCTCTGTCTGGATCGGCTTTCACATGGTTTTCATCTTTACCTTATAATTCTGTTCACAGTTGGGCCGATCTGGAAAAACAGTTTCACAAATATTTCTACAGTGGAGTTCATGAGATGAAACTATCTGATTTGACAAACATTAGGCAAAAACGAGAAGAGTCTGTCCAAGATTATATTCAGAGATTTAGGGAAATCAGAAACAGATGTTACAGCTTGGCGTTGACAGATTCTCAGTTAGCCGATTTAGCCTTCCAAGGTTTGTTAACACCAATCAAAGAGAGGTTTTCGGCTCAAGACTTTGATAGTTTGGCTCATTTGGCCCAGAAGATAACAGCACACGAACAAAGATTTCAAGAGGCCAATAGAGCATTCAAGAAGGTGAACTTCATTAATTCTTATGTTTCTGATTCTGAGGAAGAGGATGTTCCCGAAGTAGCAGCAGCCGAATGGGCAAGGAACAAGAAGGTGATTCCATGCCAATGGGTTAAGAGCTCTGGAAAAGAGGAGAAGTATGATTTTGATGTCAATAAGGCTGATAAAATTTTTGATCTTTTGCTTCGGGAGAAACAAATTCAGTTGCCTGCTGGTCATGTGATTCCATCGGCTGAGGAATTAGGGAGGAGGAAATACTGCAAGTGGCACAATACAGGGTCTCATAGTACTAATGAATGTAAAGTATTTCGGCAACAGATCCAGGTGGCCATTGAGCAAGGCAGGATAAAATTTGATGACTCCAAGAAGCCGATGAAGATTGATGGTAATCCTTTTCCTATCAACATGGTCCATACAAGTGGGAGGACAGCCGACAGAAAGGACAATCGGCTCAATAAGTTTGACTCTACGAGTATGATTAATAAATATCAAAAGAGATATGATCGGCAAGAAAGGCAATATTATGAGGATGATGATAGCTTTGATCTACATTGGAACTGCGAATTTTTCATATTTTGTTGGAATAAAGGGATGAGATTACCATCGATAGAAGACTGCCCAGGTTGTGCTAATGCCGATGAAAACTATAATGGGAGTTTTAGCCGATTTCATTCTAAAGAGGATCGGCTGATGCAAAGGAAGTTGCCTGTTCATCAGAGGTTGGGCCCGATTCATCAAGATTATTTCCAGGAGGAGGTTGTTGAAGATACTTCAAGAGCTCAATGGTGTCCTTCTGGGATTTTTTCTAAAAGTCAGAAGAGAAGGGTTCAGAGGATGAGGAGCAGGGAACAATTTCATGAAGTTGAACAAGAAATCGATCATCGGCTGAAGAGAACAAAAACAAAACAGGAATGGCGTGTTAAGAGTAAAATAGTACCAGCCGATGAGAGTGAAACCGATGAAGCGAGAAGGGTAATTAAAGGAAAGGCCATTGCTTCTTCATCGGTCAACATGGTATTTGTGCTACCCGCGGAGTTCGAGGCTAATCAAGACAATGCAGATATCATGGAAGAATCTTGTGCTAGATTGATATTGTCACCAGAACAGGCTGTTTTTGAGAAACCCGAGGGAACAGAGAATCGGCACCTCAAGCCATTGTATGTCAAAGGATTTGTTAACGGTAAGCCGATATCCAAAATGTTAGTTGATGGTGGGGCTGCAGTGAATTTAATGCCATATGCAACATTTAAGAAATTGGGAAGGAGTTCAGATGACCTCATCAAGACTAATATGGTTCTTAAAGATTTTGGTGGCAATCCTTCAGAGGCCAAAGGAGTTCTTAATGTAGAATTGACAATCGGCAGCAAGACTGTTCCTACTACATTTTTTGTCATTGATGGGAAAGGTTCATATAGCTTACTGCTTGGAAGGGATTGGATTCATGCTAATTGTTGTATTCCTTCAACCATGCATCAGAGCTTAATCCAATGGCAAGGTGACAAGATAGAGGTTGTTCCAGCCGACAGGTCAGTACATGTTGCTAATGCCGATTTATCTGTTTGGGAGATGGATGGAATTGATTGTTTATCAGGAAAAATCTGGCAAGGAGATTATCTAAAAGTGTCTGATTGTGGTATACAGCCAATTGGAGATGGAGAACCCCAGTTGTTACTTTGAGGGTGTTGTGGAGGGTTTCGATTTCTATACTAAAGATGCTGTAGATGATCTTGATGGTAAGCTTGGTCAGGGTTTTATGTCGGCCGATGATTTGGAAGAAGTTGACATTGGATCAGGAGATAAGCCTAGGCCGACATTCATCAGTAAGAATCTATCATCTGAATTCAAACCTACATTGTTAAAGCTTTTGAAAGAATACAGCGATTGCTTTGCTTGGGAGTATTCTGAGATGCCAGGACTTAGCCGATCGATTGTTGAACATCGGCTTCCTATCAAACCAGGATATCGGCCATATAAGCAACCACCTGGGAGATGTAAAGCCGATATGTATGATGCGATTAAAGCTGAAATTGCTCGTTTATATGATGCTGGTTTTATTCGTCCATGCCGATATGCTGAGTGGGTTTCTAATATAGTTCCAGTAATTAAGAAAAATGGCAAGCTTAGGGTTTGCATCGATTTCAGGGATTTAAATAAGGCTACTCCTAAGGATGAATACCCAATGCCGATTGCTGATCAATTGGTAGATGCTGCTTCAGGACATAAAATTATAAGTTTTATGGATGGCAATGCTGGATATAATCAAATTTTAATGGCAGAAGAAGACATTCATAAGACTGCTTTTAGGTGTCCTGGTGCAATCGGTTTGTATGAGTGGGTTGTGATGACTTTTGGATTAAAAAGTACTGGAGCTACATATCAAAGAGCCATGAATTACGTCTTTCATGATCTGATCGGTTTGTTGGTTGAGATTTATATTGATGATGTGGTAGTGAAATCCAAGGAGACTATTGATCATATAGCCGATCTAAGAAAAGTATTTGAGAGAACAAGGAAATATGGCTTAAAGATGAATCCTACTAAGTGTGCTTTTGGTGTATCGGCTGGGCAATTTTTGGGTTTTCTTGTACATGAGAGGGGTATTGAAGTACCACAAAGGAGTATTAGTGCAATACAGAAAATCCAACCTCCAGAAGACAAGAAACAGTTGCAATCTTTGATCGGCAAGGTAAATTTTATCAGAAGATTTATTTCTAATTTGTCTGGGAGATTAGAGCCTTTCACACCTTTTGTAACGCCCGTTTTGTCGCGGCGTTAGCGGGAAAACTAATCTGCTAAAAACCCTAATTGCGAAAATTTGCTCTTCGGTTGAGAGTTGTCGTGTGCCAAGGTCTCGTGTCTCCCCTCCCACTTCAATCCCGGAGAAAACCGCGAAATCGGATTTCAAATCCGAGCCCTAAACCTCCCAGAACCAAACCCTCAGAAAAAGTCTAATTTACCTCCCTTGACCCGGGCCGATTCTCCCTTCCCGGCCTGTTTCTTTTTCCCCTTTCTTTTCCCTGGGCCGCCCCTGGCCCAGCCCCTCTCGGCCGCCCTCTCTTTCCCCTTTCTTTTCCCTGGGCCGCCCCGGCCCAGCTCTTTCTCCTTCTTGGGCCGTCTCGGCCCAGCCGCCTGCCCAGCCGCCTTCTCTCCCGCTGGGCCGCGCCAGGCCGCTCGGCCCGGTCCGCGCCCGAGCCGCGCCGTCCTCTCTCTTCTCTCTCTCTTTCCCGTTTCTTCCCTCCCGAATCCTTTCCACCGCCGGCGCCGTTCCGTCCCGCCGCTGGTCCCCCGCCTCGGCCCCGCCGCTGCGCTGCGCGCGCATGCCGCCAAGGCGCCGAGCGCCCCCTCCCCTCTCCGCTTTTCCCCTACCCGTTTCGGCAAGGGGGCAAGGCCTCTTTCTTTCCCCCTCTTTCTCTTTTTCCCCGGCGACCGACCGCCGCCGACGTCACCCGGCCGCTTGGCCGCTTGCGCCGATCCCCCGCTCCGCCTCCCGCGCGCTCCACCGCCTCATCCCGGCCAAAATCGGCAATTTTCCCCCCCCGGAACCGACCTAAAAACCCTACAAATCCCCCCCCGCTCGGCCGCATCTTTTTCCCCTCGCCCCGGCCGCCATTGCCGCTCCACTCCGCCTCGCTGCCGCCGCCGTCCCTGCCGTCCGCCGCCGCCGCAGCCGAGGGCGCCCGAAGGAGCTCCGGGCGCCGCCCCCGCCGCCCTCTTCTCCGCCTCGCTGCCGCGCCGTGCCGCGCCCGCGCCGTCGGCCTCCTTCTCGGCTTGCCGCCGCCGCGGTAACCCTCTTTTTCCTCCGCCCCCTCTCTTCTCCCCGGTCTAGGGCCGTAGTAGCGCCGTAGACTTCCTCCCGGAGCGCCGCCAAGATCACCGCCCCTCTCCTCCGTTCCACCCCCGAGCCGCCGTGGCCGCCGTCGCACCGCGCCGTCGTCAGCCGCCGTCGCTTCCCCGCGGCTCGATCCGAGCCCATGGATCGGATCCCCTCGCTCCCCTCTTGCCCCGGCGCCGATCCCCGTCGCCGGCCTCGCACCGCACCGCCCGGAACGCCCTCTCCGCCGTCGCCGCCGTCGCCCGGCGCCCTCTCCTCTCTTCTTGCCCGGCCGGCCTACGTGGCTGCCACGCAGGCGCCACGCAAGCGCCAGCCGGCGCACCCCCTTTCTTTCCCCTCCGTGCACCCGGTCTGCGTAGACCGCGCCGCTGCCAGGCGGGCCCCGCCCTAGCACCCGCGTGGTGGTCGCGGTCCACCGGATCGGCCACCCGCGTAGGCCGCGGCCTGCACCGGCCCACCGGCCCACTCCTCTCGCTCGGCCCAGTCGGCCGCCGTGCCCGCGTCGGCCACTCGGCCTCATTCCCCCTTGGGCCATCGGCCCGAGTCCCTTGGTCCGGCTCGTCGGCCCGTTGACCGGACCAGGCCGCGCGCCGCTCGAACCAGGCCGCGCGCCGCACGGACCAGGCCGTGTCCCTCGGTTTGGGCCGCGCCCGTGAGCGCCGGTCCGCTCGGCCCTTTTCGGCCATCGGCCTTCCGCCATCGGCTCCCGGCCCATCGGCCCAATTCCTCTCGCGCGCCGATCGACCTAGGCCGATCCCTTCGGGCCGCCGGCCCGATTAATTCGGCCGCGCCCGTTCTATTCTTTTGGGCTGCCCTTAGCCGCCCAAAATAAAGTCCAATTTCAGCCCTCCTTTCTTTTCTTTTTCCAGGGAATTATTAATTGATTATTAATTCCTTTTCTTTATTCCAGAAAATCCTTTAATCTTCGGAAATTCATATCTTTTCAACCGTCCGTCCGTTTAACTCCGTTCCACTTCCAAAATTCCTCAAAAATCGAGATCTACCTAATGGCACGCTTAGTGGTCTTTAATAGGGCTTCTTTTATCGCTTTGTTGAGTCGTCTCGTTTCGCGTGTAGTCTCGGAGCCCGAAGACCCGCAGTGCGCGGATTTCGAGGAGGAAGCTCAAGATCTCGAGCAAGGCAAGTCACCTTTGATCAATTGAACCCATAATTTAAATTAAGTATTCTGATTCCGCAAACTATACATTAATTAGGATACACACTTGACACTTGGCCTCGGTTTGCAAGATGACCGCCAGGCCCTACCCTTTTGCTGCATTCACCTTCCTTGATATTTGGATACCCGAACACCCTTGTCACCCCTCAGGTGATGCCTCGGTATCCGTACCTCGGGTACAAATATCGGGACTCCCCTCAAACTTTAAAATTGATCACCTGGGTAAAACTTGAGTTACAAAATGCTTGGAAAACCCGACACTTGGGTCGGTGTCTTGAAAATTAAAGTGAGTTTCTAAAACTCGCGGTGCGGGAGACGTGCTGGAGGTACGGTCTGCCCGTTCTCGCTCTAAGGACCGATTCCTTGGGAATTACATCCAAGCATATGTCAAGTACGACCACATGGGTGATATGGGACGCCCCTGGCTGAGTAATTAGCTAGGCCAGGGAAATCTTGATGCCAAGGGACAAGTGGATTCGCCGGGGTGGTGTCGGGGAGGACCCCTGGGCTTCCTGGCACAGTATGGTCTGGGACCTAACCTGGTGTTGGTCCGTGGGACCCCTCCCGTTGGCATAAGATGACCCTGAGTCGGCTTTCGAAATGCCTTGTCGTGAAAGCCTTAAGGTCGCCAGACGTGACCGAGGGTCGCGGGCTGGGTGATTCGGGGTTAGTAACGTCGTGTGGGTAAAGTGTACCCCCTCTGCAGAGGTTAACAACTGTTCGAACAGCCGTGCCCACGGTCATGGGCGGATGTGAGGTGATTCCTTAGCGTAGTTTTATTTGAACACCTTGTGAACTGCTGCTGGTGTGAGGTTTTCCGTTCTGTGCTTGGTTTAAGGCTGTTGAAGCAGCCGGAGTCGGTGACGATTGGCAGGGAGCCTCTCGTACCGATGTGTTGACTTGTGGCTGTTGAAGCAGCCGGAGTCGGTGACGATTGGCAGGGAGCCTCTCGTACCGGCGTGTGTGAGTTGTGGCTGTTGGTGCAGCCGGGTCGGTAAACGATTGGCAGGGAGCCTCTCGTGCCGACAAGAATCAATCGATACATTTTCACTGCTCCGGCCGGATGAGATGCACTTTCTCATCCGTGTCGTTGAGAAGCACTCACTTAGATGTTTTTAAAGTCTTAAACTAAAATCAATTGTGAAAAATAACTGGCCTTCCCTTGAAGCTTGCATTAAACACTTAATTCCCCTGACTTGCTGAGTACTCCCGTACTCACCCTTGCTCTATATAATTAAACCCCCCCCCCAGTTCTCGAGGATGAAGAGGTGGACCCTGCTGACGAAGAGTTCTTCCAGGAGCAAGCCGACTTCGAGCAGTAGTAGGGTTTCGGCCTTCCCCAAGGCTTTGCTTGTGGCTTAGGGCCAGCCGCCGCTTTCCGCTTCCGCCTTTTTGTAATGCTGTTGTGAACTCGGGTTCTGTCCGCAGTTCCAACCTTGGTTGTAATCCTACTCTTAAATAAAGAGATCACTGTGGTTGTGATATTCAGTCTTCCTGTTGTACCAGCGCTATTTCCTGGGACTGGTACAGGCATACAGGTCAATCTGGACCGCTCTATCCTGGTCTCCGCCCGGGGCCAGTTTGGGGCGTGACACCTTTACTCAGACTTAAAGCCGATCAAGAGTTTACATGGGGGGCAGATCAGCAGAAGGCTTTGGATAATATTAAGAAGTATTTAAGTTCTCCTCCAGTTTTAGTTTCTCCACAGAAAGGGGTGCCTTTCAAATTATACTTGTCAGCCGATGAGAGGTCAATCGGTTCGATCTTAATCCAGGAGTTTGAAGGTAAAGAGAGGGTAATCTTTTATTTAAGCAGAAGACTTTTGGATGCAGAGACCAGGTATTCTTCGGTGGAAAAGTTATGCTTATGCTTGTATTTTTCATGTACAAAGTTGAGGCATTATTTGTTATCCAATGAATGTACTATAATTTGCAAAGCCGATGTGGTCAAATATATGCTATCGGCTCCAGTATTGAAAGGAAGGGTTGGAAAGTGGATTTATGCTTTAACAGAATTCGATCTCAAGTATGAGTCACCTAAAGCTATTAAGGGGCAAGCTATAGCCTATTTTATCGTAGAACAGCGTGATGATTCGATCGGCTCAGTGGATATTGCACCTTGGACGTTATTTTTTGATGGATCAGTTTGTACTCATGGTTGTGGCATCGGTTTGGTTATCATATCTCCAAGAGGGGCAAGTTTTGAATTTGCTTTTACCATCAAGCCATATGCTACAAATAATCAAGCTGAGTATGAGGCAATTCTCAAAGGTTTGCAACTTTTGAAGGAGTTTGAAGCCGATGCTATTGAAGTCATGGGTGATTCATTGTTGGTAATTAGTCAACTGGCCGGAGAATATGAATGCAAGAGTGATGTATTGGTGGCTTATTATGAAAAGTGTCGGGCATTAATAGATGAGTTTCGGCTGGTGACGTTGAGATATGTTTCTCGGGAGCAGAATTTAGAGGCTAATGCTTTGGCTCAGGAGGCATCGGGATACAAGCCGATGGTGACAGATGTTGAGATGGGGATTGTTACAATTGCAGCCGATGATTGGAGGTATGATGTGTTTCATTATTTGAAGAATCCCTCTCAATCGGTTTCAAGGAAATTGAGGTATAAGGCTTTGAGATATGTCTTGTTAGATGATGAATTGTATTATCGAACGATTGATGGGGTGTTGCTCAAATGTCTAAGTGCTGATCAAGCCAAAGTTGTGATGGGAGAAGTTCATGAAGGTATTTGTGGTACTCATCAATCGGCTCATAAAATGAAGTGGTTGCTTCGAAGAGTTGGGTATTTTTGGCCGACAATGTTGGAGGATTGCTTTAGATATTACAAGGGGTGTCAAGATTGCCAGCAATTTGGATCAATTCAGAAAGCACCAGCATCGGCTATGAATCCAATAATCAAGCCATGGCCGTTCAGAGGCTGGGGAATTGATATGATCGGCCAGATCAATCCACCATCGAGCAAAGGACATAAGTATATATTGGTGGCAACCGATTATTTTACAAAGTGGGTGGAAGCAGTTCCATTGAAAAAAGTTGATTCTGGGGATGCAATTCAGTTCGTTAAAGAGTGTATTATATACCGATTTGGTCTTCCACAAACAATCAGAACTGATCAAGGGTCTATTTTTGTGTCTGATGAATTTGTTCACTTTATGGACAGTATGGGGATCAGATTGTTGAATTCTTCACCATATTATGCGCAAGCTAATGGGCAGGCAGAAGCGTCTAACAAAAGCTTGATTAAGTTGATTAAGAGAAAGATTGCCGATTTTCCAAAGCAGTGGCATAACCGATTGGCTGAGGCATTATGGTCTTATCGGATGGCTTGTCATGGGTCAATTCAGGTTCCTCCATATAGGTTAGTCTATGGGCATGAAGCAGTTTTGCCATGGGAGCATGTCATCGGCTCAAGGAGGATTGATTTACAAGATGAATTGACAGCCGATGATTATCATAATCTTATGGTAGAAGAGTCAGAAGACTTGGTTCAATCTAGAATGTATGCTTTACAGAAGATAACAAAAGATAAGGAGCGTGTTGCGCGACATTATAATAAGAAGGTGGTACCGAAATCTTTTGAGGAGGGAGAATTGGTTTGGAAATTGATTCTGCCGATTGGAACTCGTGATAATAAGTTCGGCAAGTGGTCACCAAATTGGGAAGGACCTTTTCGGATTTACAAATCTGTCTCTAAAGGAGCTTACATGTTACAGGGACTTGATGGAGAAATATTTGGAAGAGCTCTTAATGGAAAGTATTTGAAAAAGTATTACCCAAGTGTTTGGCTTAATTCATGATTCGGCTGCATCTTGCCGATACATGGTAGCCGATGTGTTGACATCGCCTTTAGATGGCCGATATACGTTATATCGCCCTTAGCACAATTCTTTTTAGCATAATCGGTTGTTTCATGGTTATATTTTCTTAGCCGATTATAATTTTGTGATGTTTCGTTCTCCATAACAAAATTAGGGGGGCATATACATACAAAATTAGGGGGCATATACATACGAAAATTTCAAATTTTCAAAATTTTCAAAATTTCAAAATTTCAAAGCAAAAATACAAGTATGGAGTTTATATTATCATCGGCGGATTCATGTTACAAGTTTTTGGATAGCCGATATGGCCCTTTGCCTAATTTGTTCTATTTCTTCTATGGCTTGGGCATCGGCTGCATCACTTCCTGGGATGACTTTCATGGATTTGTTTAGATCGGCTAAGTGTCTGATCGAGGACTTCAGCTTGGATCTTTGTTCTTCAATGGCTCTTGGTAAATCGGCAAGCTTCTGTTCTTCTAGTGATAACTCAGCGTTGCAGGCTTCTAATTCAGCCAGTAGTTCAATCTTCTTATTCTTTAGCCGATCTATATTGCTTTGGATAGAACTTGGCCCAGATATCATCTGATCAAGTTTGGTTTTTTCCTCGTTTATGGATTGCCGATTGGCATGGATGGTTGTCTCAAGATCTTTTCGCTCTCGCCTATCGGCTATCCTCTGTCTTGCTCTTTCCAGCTTGTGACGATATTGTTCAAGGAAAACTGCTGGAGAGATGATTTCGGCTGCATCGTCTAGGATCTGATCTTGAATGTCTTCAAATCTTGCTCTAATTGATCCACAGTTGACAACCAAAGCATCAAGGGAACCTTCAAGCCGATGGGCAATATCCTTGAGGGTAGCTTTTAAGTCATCGGCTATAGGAGTAATAGCCTTGCTGGATGTTTCTTCCTCTTCATCCATGAATTGCCTAATGTCAAAAGAGAACATGTCGGCTAAGGCCTGGAAGAGACAAGATTGTTAGCCAATAGAATATTATGGCCGATTTATATTTTTGATACAAATACTTACAGGAATAGGAGGAATCGGCTGGTCTTCAATGTGGTGACTGTCTCTAGCCGATGGAGTATGTTCACTTGAATCATGATGAATAGGAGTTGGAGAGCGGATCGGCTGAAATATAAAATAAGTTAATACTTGATGAAATAAGATTTAAACAAAGTTTTGAAGGAAGTGTTACCGATGGAGGCGGTGCAGGTTTCTTTTTGGCAGCCGATTTCTTTTTCTACAAAAGAAGAGTTAACGCTGAGATCGGCAAAGAAAGTTATGAAAGGACTAAGAGTACAAAGTACATACCCGAGGTTGATATGTCTTGTGGATCGGCGTTGGTGAAGTTTGCTGAGGAATAGGGGTACTGATTGTTGGAGTTTCTTCTACTGTTTCACTCAGCTCGGCAGCTGCTTCATCGATGGCTTTTTCTATATCTTCTTCATCTGGATCATAGTTTTTCTGCTTTTTGGTGGCTTTCTTCTTTGTAGCCGGTGGAGCGATAGCCGATGACTTGGTCCTTTTCCTCTTGCCAACTTCAAAGGGAATCGGCTCACGTGTTTGCCCTTGGAGTAGGGAAGATGTTTTGGGAGCATTGTAGCCGATGATTGAAGGGGCTAATCCACCACCATTGGGGAAAATTCCGACAGCATAATTAATAATGGCTCCATTGTTGCAGACATGAGGAGGAGAAGACTCTGTGGTCTGCGAATACAAGAAGAAAAAGAGTTAAGCTATTTTCTAAAGGAAATCGGCTATCAATAAAAGAAGTATGTTTACCTGTGGAACCATGTCTGGAATGATGTCAGTCAGATACATGGAAGCCGATTGGTGAAAAAGATGTTTCTTCCATTCAATCCACCATTGATCAAAAGTGGAGCTCCTTAGCATAGCCAACTCAATGTTTTCCAAACTTCCAAGGGGAGGTCCTTCTATGCTCAATAGCCTATCCATCATCAGAGCCGATGAGATTTCTCCTCTGGCTTGGATTTTTCCTGAGAAGAACAAGCCAATTGGCATCTGTCCCATTCCCAGTTGTCTGGCAGCGCTCATAGGGTGGTAGAATTCATAAGATATCTGGATGTTCCTGCCTTGATGGATGCCAACAGGAAGGATACAGGGGGTGATAGCTGTTGTAAAGACTTCTCTGGATTTCTCAAATTTTTCAGAGTTTATTTCATCAAATCTGAAATCAGCTGGCAATTCAAAATCTGCAGAGAATTCATATGCAAACCAATTTCTAGAATCTTTTGGAAATCCATCATAAAAGTTGCCGAACCAGTCGACGAAGAGTTCAGCTGATAATTCTGATCCGGGATATGAAGATGCTGCCTCTCCAAATGACATACATCTCCTGGTTGTGACTTCATCTCCGTCGTCATCTTTGGTCGGCTCGACCAAAGGAAAATCAGCTTCGGGCAAGGCTGGTCTCTTGGCAACTTTGACTGTTTGGAGGTTAAGCCATAACTGCAATAGCCACCAAGGTCCACCTGTGTCGATTGTTGAGTTGACGGCAAGCTTAGCCGATGCGTTATTCAAAACTTGGTATAGATAACCCAGGAGGTATTTACCTAGAGGGAATTGCTTTTTGTTGACTAAGGCTTCAGCTATATGTTGCCAGTTGGTGGTTGGACCGCAGCTCGAACCACAAAACAGAAACTTTTCCAGCCACATCAAGAGAAAGGCTGCGTGTTCTTTAGGAGTGATAGGGCCAGATCCCATATTCAGAGAGATGAATCCACTCCAGCCTCCAATGCTTATGGTTTTGAAAATAAATTGGTTTTTGCTGTTCAAGCTGATAGGGTTAGCCGATGAGGTGATGTCTAGCCCAGTTATCATGGTGATGTCCAGAAGAGTTGGGGTCATTGGCCCTTGGTTGAAGAGGAAGGCATTCAAGGTGTTGGACCAAAAATAGCTAGCAGCCGATAGCATGGGTTCGTCTTTGGCTAAATCGGCTATGGTTAGGGCTAAGCACTGAGCGATGCCGATTTCTTCCCAGTGAGTTTGTTTGCTAGCTGACATCCTCTTATACCATTCAGACCAAGTCTTGACAGCCGATGGCCAGGATTTAAAAGTGTTGCTCCAATGGTTCAAACTAGGGTTGGTTAACTTAAAGGGGATCCTGTTTGTCTCGGCATTGATGATTTCTATGGGGTCTTTGTTGCCGATTGGGCCCAAGAAGTACCGATTGGGATGAACCAGGCTTGGGATTGCAACTTGGTGGGAGAGATGCTACAGAAAAGAAAGGGGAGAAGAAATAAATTGCGAAGGAAAACTAATCTATGAGCAGAGATGGGATTCGGCTGATGGGGTTACCTCAGGGAACTCGATGACCGGAGCGCTCGAAGGAGTTGCGGAAGATGACATCGTCGGAGATGAGTTGTTGCTGACGAGAGAATCGCCTATGTGGTCGCCGGAGAATCCGATGAGGCCATTGCAAGAGTTGGAGGCGATTACGGTTGAGGCGGTGAAAACGGAAGTAGCGGCGTGAAAACCTCCAAGCAGTGGTTGTTATTTAAGAAGGCGTGTGATAACGGTTGAAATGGAAACAGAACCCTAGATCGATTCGGAGAGGATTCGAGCAAATCCGCAACATTTTAAATATTGCGGACTTGGGGGGCATGTGTTAACGACCAAATTTGGTAAATCAAGTATTGGATCGAAGCAGATTTGGAGGAAGCTTGCGGTTACAGAAACAGAGCAAGAATCGGTTGGTGACCGAATCGGCTACGGTGTGTATCGGCTGGTGACCGAGTCGGCTATCGTGACCATCGGCTGAGACAGAGTCGAACAAGGATAGCCGATGTAGCCGATTCTGACGAGAGGATAACAGAGTCTTTGTCGGGTTCGGTTGATGAGCTTCATAAGGATTCCCACATACGGATTGGGTCTGAAGAAGGGAATTGTATCTATTAATTAGGATATAATGTTAGTTTCCTAATAGATGTTGTCGGTTAGAGTTTGTATTAGGGAATTATCTTTAATATGAGTTGTAATAGAGATAAGAGTCGTGTCCGACAAGGACATATTGTGTAATTCTGGGTATAAATTAAACCCAGGTTCATGTAAAGAGAACAGCAGATCAATACAACAACTTCGGCGCATCGCTACCTTTACTCTTTCATTGTTTTCGATGGGTTCTTGCTTTCGAGTTGGGCTGCATCGGTTTCGATCTCCAGCAAGAGGTAAAACTTGTTATGGCGGCTTGCGCTCTCGGGATTACTGCTTCCATCTTTATGACACTCTGATCCTGTTTGTGTGAATCGTCTAGTTATCATATATATTGTATAATCTGAATTGATATCAATATATAACTCAGATCGGTTGATGTCTGTTTCACAGAAAAGCAACCGATAGGGTTATATATCGCTGTTGATCTAGATTATATAATATATCTACCATCTCGAAAAGGTTTTCATCGACTTGATCATCTAGACATTATGTTTCTTTACATATTTAGTGCTGCATCAGTTAGGTTTGACCTACTAAATCATGTTTAGAACCATAGTTTCTAGCCTGTCTATGATTGCTAATAGAGATAGCGTCGGGGTTTCAGCCGATCTTACCTGGTTTAATTATCTTGTTATCTTGATATATTATATCTGCCCTTTATATCGAGATATTAACTTAGTAAAATATATTGAGCTTGTTGTCAAATCTGGTTAGGATCATCTTAGCATTAGTTTGACAAGTTGTTTAATATATTTTGTTCATGATAATATCTCTGTATAAAGTAGTATCGGAGTACTAGCCGATACATGTTAGATTTACCTAATCGGCTATGCTATGAACATGTATAATCTACGCTTTATAATATATTTAGACATAAGTGATTCATACTGTCACGGCGCCCTGTCCGATCTATCCCAATCACTCGGTTTAAATATATTCTAAGACTTAGATTATATTTTGATGATATCTACAGTCGATTGAGTAGATTTAGTTTTATCTTGCTTTATCTGTTATAGCCGATTTAATGCATCTTGCATCGGCTTAATGCTCAATGATAGGTCATCGGCAAGCCAGCCGATCGACTATCATGGTGGATTTAACTGCGTTTTCTTTCTTTGTTTCTTATTGGTTGCAGGATCAAACCAATTGGCACGCCTAGAACCCGAAAGAAGTATTTGGACCTGCACTGGAGTTAAGCAGATCTCCCAGGCCAGTGTGTTTTTTTCACATCAACACTAAGCATGAAACGACCCCCGTACAACCATACTTCTCGAATGGGTATAGACCTAGCGGAGTAAATAGCCGAGCGGAGGCAGTATCCATGCATAGTGGTCTTCTTGATGTGTATGAGAGGCGGGGGCCTACAGTGGGGTCGCCACCGGTAGGACCGCCATGTGCAAACCTAAACTTAATTATAACTTAATGCATGTGTAAGTCTTCCCTCCCTGGGAGCGCCAGAACTCCTCTCACTGCTAGAAATGTGTAATGCCTAGAGTGTATGAGGATGCAAGTTCATGGAGCGGGTACTGCCAATGTGAGGTTATTGAAAAGCTTTGCTGTGATGTGTCTCATGTGTTGGGACGAGGCTCATGCGTTGGGCAGTCGCGGAGTACGGGTAAAGTGTACACCCACTGCAGTGTGAGTAAATCAAATCTATTCGAATAGCCATGCTCGTGATTATTGAGCACCGGAACGTGTATTACACTTGGCTAGACTCTAAATTCTTAAACTGATTGGGATGGGATATTGCACGATGATTTTTATGCTGGTGGATCCCCTCCTCGGGAAGCGAGAAGGGGTAGACCCCAGAAAACAATGACGACCCAATGGCGGGAAGCCATCCTTGGGATCACATTGGATGGTGGACAGAACCGTCATTGATTAATGAACTATGGTATTAAAATTTGATCAGTCTATGCTAGATCTTAGGCTTGTGAAAAGATTTACAAAACTTGCTTTACGCAAAAGAACCTGAAGCCATTCCTTGGAATATCCACTATCATATGCATTGTTGTTGTGGTGACTTGTTGAGTACGGTTGGTACTCACCCTTGCAATTTACAACTCAACTAGAAGTCGGAGATGACGCTTTGGAGGATCCCTATGCTTACTACCAGGAGGTTGCTAATGACGATGGCACTCAGTAGGTCTTAGATACGGTCGTTGCCTGTGGCAATGGCGTTGCCGCCGCCTTTACTCCGCTGCCTTATCTATTTCTGCTTTTGGATGTATTCCAGACCGTTTGTTCCCTTGTTCTAAGACTATGCCTTCGGGCCTATTGTTGTAATAATTCGCACTCGATGCTTGTGTATGCGCAATTGGTATTTCAACTATGAGTTCGTGTGTACCAGACTACTTGATCCAGGGAAATGGTACAATATACACGAATGATTCCTGTTGTAAAAACAGGGGTCTACAGTAAACAAATATTGTGCGAGTACTTCTCGTTCGGGCTGCCCTCAGCCTTCGGAGTATGATACTCTCCCTAGCCCCCAGCTATGTTCGTAGAGAAGTCGTTCTTTGTGAAGGTAGCTTAAATCTTATACCAGACCAAATTGAAGCTTGCGAATACCTAGCCCCCATCCGTGAAGTTGGGAAAACCAATTCCCGATTACATGGCTTAGTTAATACGCTGCCAGTGAGCTCTCTAACATGACCCATTATGACATGGTCGTTTGGCTCTGCAGTGTCTGACATGACCTTATCTGCTCTAGGCGTCCCCAGCCGAGGTCCGTAGGACCTCGGAGGTATGTTGGACTAGCATAAAAGGACAATAGGATCGACTTCGACACAAGGCAATATAAGGAAAGGGGATCGCTGGGTAAAACACTTATGAAACAATTGGACTGACTTGGATATATTATTTCTATAATTTAAACACTTACAGACTTTGATACATTGATGTTACACATAAAATTTACACAATTGATTGATGTTCCAAGAGTTTCCCAACTCGTGGCCTTCGTCATCTGCAATCTTGAACACGCCTAGCCTCAGTACTTCAACCACCGTGTATGGTCCCTCCTATTTAGGAGAGAGCTTGTTTTGCCCTACTTGATTCTGAATTCATCGGAGGACGTAATCACCAATGGTGAGTGTACGAGCACAAACACGCTTTTCATGATAGTGACGTAAAGCCTGTTGGTACATGGCTGCTCGAACGGCAACACGTTCTCGATGCTCTTCTAAAAGATTGACATCATCTGCTCGCTGCTCCTCTCGGTCCTTGTCTAAATATTGTTCAACTCGTGTAGACCGATATCGCAACTTGGACGGGAGCATGGATTCAGAATCGTACACGAGGAAGAAGGGAGTCTCTTTGGTGAAGGTTGTCGGGGTAGTACGGACGACCCACAGAACAGAAGGGAGTTCATCAACCCAGCACATGTCATAGGCCAAAAGCCTATCATACACTCGTGTTTTGATCCACTAGAGCACGATGTCATTGGCCCTCTCGACCTGCCTGTTACTCTAAGGGTGGGAGAGTGATGCGAAGCAGATTTTGACTCCTAATTCAATGCAGTAGCCCTGGAAGGCACAGCTGGTGAATTGGGAGCCGTTGTCTGTCAAAATCCGATGTGGTAGTCCATATCTGCAAAATATCCCTCTCATAAACTTGATGGCATGTTTGGCTTTGATCTCTCTTGTTGGCTCTGCCTCAATCCATTTGGTGAATTTGTCGATAGCCACGAACAAGAATTTGTAGCCGCCTTGTCCTCAAGGAAACGGTCCAAGGATGTCAAGCCCCCAGCATGAGAACGGCCAGGTGAGAGGGATAGTTTGGAGCGCTTGGGGCGGCATCTTGGTGTGTTTGCTGTGAAATTAACAAGCTTCACACCGCTTTACCAAGTAGCAAGCATCTTGAAGGGCTGTTGGCCAGAAAAATCCTTGTCGGAAGGCCTTTCTGACCAGAGTTTGCCCACCGGCATGTGATCCGCATATCCCTTCATGGATGTCGAGTAACAGATCCTTGTCGTTGTCGGGAGAGACACACTTGAGCAGAACTCCGTTTGGCACTTTTTTGTACAAGTCGTTGCCAATCATATGATAAGCTTTTGCCTAGCGGGAGAGCTTTTCTGCCTCGGTGTCTTCGTCTGGAAGTTTGTTGTCATCTAGGAAGTTGATGAGTGGCGTACGCCAGTCCTCTGTGGTCTCGTTGTCAGCGATGATATGAGTGACCTTTTTCGTAGCCCCCGAGCTGTTCGCAGTGTTGTCTACGGTACCTTCATCGTCGGTGATCTTAACTGAGGGTTTCTTCAAGACGTCCAAAAAGGTTCAAGGTTCTACCGGCTCTCTTTTGGACACACGTCGAGCTAGGTTGTTGGCGTTGGTGTTGTCCTTGCCATAAACATGACGTACTTCAAAGCTATCAAACTTTCGCTCGAGCTTCCTGACTTCGGTGAGGTACTTGGTTAACTCCGGGTTTGAGCATTTGTAGTCTTTGTGCATCTGGTTAGCAACTAACTCTGAGTCCCGTTTCACAATTAGTCGTTTTACACTGAGTGTTGCTGCTGCTCTTAACCTTACAAGTAGTCCTTCATACTCTACGGTGTTGTTTGTGGCTCTGAAGTTGAGGTGTATTGCATGTCTGAACTGATCTTCTGTTGGAGATGTTAGAATGAATCCTGCTCCCACTCCCTGGCTATTGAAGGCCCCATCAAAGGACATTGTCCATGTCTCGTCGTTTGTCTGGCCGCCTGACGTGTTCTCGGGAACTGTCCAATCGGCAACGAAATCTATGAGAACCTGGGACTTGATGGTTGTACGCAGGACGAAGTTGACATCGAATTGGCTGATTTCAACGACCCATTTGGCAATGCATCCAACAACATCCTTGTACCTCACGACCTCGCCGAGAGGGAAGGAAGAGACGACCGTGACTTTATGGGCCTGGAAATAGTGGCGTAGTTTTCGTGATGTCATAACTACGGCGTACAGCAACTTCTGGATTTGCAGATATCAAGTTTTGGCATCGTGGAGGGCCTCGCTGACATAGTACACGGGATATTGTACTTTGTCCCTCTCAACGATGATCACAGTGCTAACAGAATAGGGTGTGGCGGCAATATAAAGAAATAGTTCTTCCATTGGCTGTGGGGCAACGAGTACAGGGGGTTAGACAAGGACCGTTTAAGCGCGATAAACGCGTTCTTGGCATCCTGTGTCCACTCAAATCTATCCTATTTTTTAAGTAAGGCGAAGAAAGGTTGTCCTCGTTCTCACATCCTGGCCAGAACCGGCATAGCGATTCCATACATCCTATCAGCTTCTGGACGTCCTTAAGCCTTGTCAATGACTTCATGTTCTCGATGACCTTGATCTTGTTGGGATTTGCTTTAATTCCTCGCCGGAGACGAGAAAACCTAGCAGTTTCCCTGATGGTACTCCAAACATGCACTTTTCCAGGTTCAGTTTGAGCCGATGTCGCCGAAGATTGTTGAATGTTTTCCTCAGGTCATCGATTAACCACGATGTCGTCGATGTATGCCTCCACGTTCTTGTCGATCTGGTCGTCGAAAGCCCCTTGGATTTCTCGTTGGTATGTGTTGCCAGCATTGATTAATCCAAAGGGCATCTTGGTGTAGCAGAAGACACCGAAGGGCGTGATGAACGCGGTCTTCTCCTCGTCCTCTTTCACCATACTGATCTGATGGTAGCTGGAGTAAGCGCCGAGGAAACTCAACAACTTGCAGCCGGCAGTGGAATCCACCAGTTGGTCAATACGAGGAAGAGGGAAGTGGTCCTTGGGGCACGCCTTGTTGAGATCGGTGAAGTCTACACATATCCTCCACTTGCCATTGGCCTTGCGCACCATCACCGGATTGGCTAGCCACTCTAGGTGAAGAACTTCTTTGATGAAGCCTGCTTTGAGAAGTTTGTCCAACTCTTCTCGAATAGCCTCTTTTTGATCTTGTGCGAACCGCCGCAGTTTTTGCTTGACTGGCTTGGCATCGGGCACACCATCAATTTGTGCTCGATCACCTCCCTAGGGACTCCAGGCATGTCGGACAGTTGCCAAGCAAACACGTCGGCATTCTCGTGGAGGAAGGTGATGAGCTCGAGTTCCTATTTGTTGTCAGCGTTGCCCCGATTTTGACTGTATTGTCAGGGTTGCTACTGGTCAATGGGATGATCTTGATTGCGCCGTCGGGCTTGGGTGCCTGGTTGGGTTTGCTCACTTTCCGAGGGGGCTCCATAGTGGTGGGTGGCATGGGAGTATGCTCCACCATGTTGAGGCTCCTCTTGTCACATTGCACCGCAACTTTCGTGTTGACCCTGTCAGTTGCAAGTTTGATCCTGCAACTGACAAGATATATGAACAACTGATCAAAGACCCGATCGGCTGACAAGCCGATGGAGTAATTCAAGCCGATGCCAATACTAGCTGATGTCAATAGAGTTTGAACAGTTGGCTATAAATTCAATGTAGATTCTGACACTTGATGTAAATAATGATATAAAGACAATCGGCTGATAATAATGTACTAAAACAATAATATAATCCAATAGAAACCAATCGGCTAATAGTGATATGATAGAATAAGAGTTGATCCGAAGGTTAAAGCATACATCGGCTGGAGGTCCGATGTCATTAAATCCAAACGATTAGATAATCAATGAAAACCTTTGTTGTCATCAACTAAATCCAAATTGTATGTAATCCTTGTGAGCCAATGCAACGTCCAGATAACTCATCGGCTGAAACCCTGATGAAACCCTTATTGTCAATCAAAAAGCAAGCTAGAGATGCATGACTAGGGCTAATGCAATGCCAAGTATGAAAATAAACATAATATCTAGACAATCGAGCCTTCGACTGATTTTCAGGGTGGTAGATACCTTAGCTAATCTAGATCGACAAAACAATTTAGCTGATACCGGCAAAACCCTAGAAAAGATCTAACCGATATAAGTAAATTGAATAATCAACTTAGATTAACTAAGATATATGATAAATAGGTAGGCAAATATATCAACCGAACCAGAGCAATCCAAGAGGTCAACGCGATGCATCCTTGAACAACACCAATGTAGCCGATACAATTGCCAGGATCGACGGAACGTAGGACTTACCCCTTCGCCGGAGATCGAAATCCGATGCAGCCACGCGTCAGGTGCCAAGTTCTGCCGGTTGATAAATAAAAACCTTGGGAAAGAGAGTGGCGATGCGCCGAGAGTAGTTGTATTGATCGAGAGATAGATTACAAAGACCCCGGGTGTATATATTTATACCCATGGGTAGATACTAGTCCTTATTGGACAAGACACAAACTTTCCTAAATATAAAATAAAAGATATAAGTCCTATTCGGACTCTAAGCAATCTTTCCTAAAAGTAAAAGGAAACTAACTGACTCTGCCTAATTAATAGATAACTTGTCATGTTGCATCCTCCTCGAACTCGGTCTCTTCTGGATAAGCTTTATTTAATTGATTAATTTCCTTAACCGAATCCATCAAGAATCCAACTGCTGACAACTTGATATGTCCATCGGCTAATTCTAGAACTCTGAAGCCGATATGATTCCTAAGTCGATGATGACTTCGGGGCTTACCAAATTTTGGCTTTAACACGGGTACCGGATAAACTAGAATGATTCACATCATGTGGGTAAAGCTGTACAAACTCTGTAGAGTCTAAAACTAATCGATTAGCCGTGCTCACAGTCATGAGTGACATAGTAAATTATTATGGGTATAGACTTGTGATTTATAAATGTGTTTATGAAAATGGGCTATGGGAATGGTGAAATGTGTTGAGTTCTAATGATTATGACGATGATTTTGCCCGGTGTGGGCTGAAATTATCATGCATTGCTTGTTGCCATGGATGGCACAAGAATGATATTATGTTGATGATCATGTTACTATCATGATACTATGCCATGCTATTTGTGCTAAACAATTGCAAATCTTTATCTAAATTCCATTGCAAAATGTTCATGAAATAAATTTAGTTTATGCAAATATGAAACCACAAATAGCCATTCCTTGATATCTAGAGTTTGCATGTATTTAGGATTGAAATGCCTTGCCAGTACATTAACTAAGTTAATGTACTGACACTTGTATCTTTTGTGGTTTTTCTTTTAATGTATTGCAGGTACCTGAGTGCTGCAGGTTCCATTGCTTTCTTCAGGATGATTCTATTAGGGACTACTCTTAGTCAGCTTACTTGTGGGTTGGGTAGATAAGCTTCCGCGAATCTTGAATTATTAGGCCAGTCGGCCTAGGTATACTTAAAGTAGTTGTAATCTGAATTTAATTTTAAGTCAAAGCCTTAATTTATGTATGTCATTGCTTAGATGAAAGTGCAAAGCTAGCAAGTTCCTGGGGCTAGCCGAGCATAAGTATGAATACTGAGCAATTGAGATGTTGTAGATCTTAGCAATTTGAGTCATGTCTCCTGAGATGTGTAACACATTTGGTCGCCGCCTTCATGCGTTTTGACGGGCATGTCTCAGATTGAAGTTGACTGGCACGCTAAGTCCCAGCAATATCTCATTTGCTCATTATTCGGCATTGCAGAGTTTATATTGAATGGTGTTATGTTGTGATCATGGACACATTGAGATTTAAATGTCTATATATGCGTGTATGGATCCCACTCATCCAAAATCATGTCGTAATCACAAATGACACTAGACGGTATAAATTTGGCGTGCTCGACAACAGGAGCAGCGGCGTTGGCAATGTCATCCCGTATCGATTCTGCCCTCTTGATCCGCTCGGTGAAGACTTCAAACTAAGCCTGAGTTCTTGCTTTGCAGTCTAAAGTAATACAAGTCAAGATAGGCAACATATTTTCAAGTATTATTCAAGATACAAGATTAAAAGCAAAATAATTTACCTTCCAGCTCAGCTACAGCATTATCTTTGTCTTTTTGGAGCCTGGTATTAGTTTCTTCAACCTTATTTAGTTGAGCCTTCAAAACTTTGATCTGAGATACATAGGCTAAGACATACAAAGCTAGATCAATATCAAAAAGATAAGTTTGGTAAAGCATTTTATGGAGATGTTTACTTACCATTAACAGATCCACGGTATTCCAAGTTTATGTCCCAAAGCTGGCTTATTTCGCCTCTTAATTCTTTTTCTTTAGCCTTCGCAGTTTCTTTGGCTTCTTTAAGCTCTTGTTGAATTGATTCCAAGGTGTTGAGATGAGGCACCAGTTTCTCCAAGGTTTCTAATTTGGCTTGTGATTGTCGGTAAATTCTCTATAAGAATGGAGCAAGGCATCAAGTTAGAACAAAACAAAGTGTTTCATTATAGGATGAATCTTTTACTCACATTCAATAGCCTAGTGGATTCATTGAGGCTCTTCACCAGCATATCGCGTTCTTT
The DNA here is from genome assembly GCA_008326285.1 of Oryza officinalis. Lineage (NCBI taxonomy): Eukaryota > Viridiplantae > Streptophyta > Magnoliopsida > Poales > Poaceae > Oryza > Oryza officinalis. The sequence continues at coordinate 5,114,914 of BDMV01000008.1, forward strand.
GGCTTCTCTCTATTTATTTACAATGGTGTCATGAGCTAAGCCGTCCGCATCTCGCCATTGGATTTTCACCGGTGGCAGGGAGTCTTCAGAAGACTTGATGTGGAGGATCTCTTCTTCTTCATTTATTGTTAGATCTGAGTCGATAAATAGACTGCAAGTTATGAGAAAGATGTTAGATCCAAAGGCATTTAACAAAGGGATTTACCTTCATTTATTTCTCGCTGACTGTGAGGATGACTTTGAGTTTCTTCTCTTGACCAGCTTGATCTTCGTCAAGAGCTGCTTCGGTATTTTTCCTCTTTGTTTTCACCTGCTTTAGGTGATTCTGAAGTAGTGGCTGTCCACTGGTTTCTAGTTGGCTGCTCCTGGTCGGCTGCAGTATCTTCATTGAAACCTCACCGATCTCTAGTCAGGGGCTCTTGGTTTGCGTTTGTTCTTTCGGCCTCTCCCAATTGGTCACTAGTCGTGGGCTTGTTAGGAACCTCGCCGGCATCCGGGTTAATAAATTCAGTGTTCTACTGAGTTTCTTCGCGGTCGGTTGGGTCAACGTCCTGAGGTTTCCTGAGAAGAGCAAGTGCAAGACAAAATATGTATGTTCAAGGTTTATTGCTCAGAGTATTGAAGACACAATGTGATAGGATTGATGGCATACCTCAAAGATGTCCTGAGCTTGAAGCCGGTTTTCTTCTTTGGAGGTGGCGTTGGGATCTCACTGCTATTCTGAGATGGGCCTTCATCTTCATCAAAAGACTCGAGGACCATTCTTCTCTTCTTCTTCTTCTTGGCTTTCTTAGTTTTTGGTTCTTTGGCTGGCTGTTTGGTTCCTTGTTGCGACTTGATTGTTGGTCCCCCAGTCATCCAGCTACCACCACTCAGTCCTTTCTTTGGAGAGTGGTGAGTTGGAGTCGGGGGGATTGAGATAAGATGCTTGTTTTCCTGCGTAGAAGAAAATGATCAAGATTTGCAACAATTTGGAATAATGAACTACTAACGGGCGACCAAGTCCACATATCGGGGGAGGAGAATGAAGCAAACTGAATGGTGTGACCGAGAGCTTATGGGAGTAATCTACAATTATCCCGGATGAAAAAACTTTATACATCCTCTGACACATGACTCTGAAGTCGATGGATTGAGGCTCTTCACGATTGGGGTCCGAGTGGCCTTCATATTCAAAGGTTGGCTTGGATCGTTCTTTTATTGGAGCCAGTCGGCACTTAATGAAGTGTCGAGTGATCTGCTCGCCTTTCAAGCCTTTTTCCTTTATCTTGGCTATATGGGCTAGCAAGATGTCAGCTTTAGTTTTATTTGTGCCTTCAGGCAGAGAGTTCCATTGAGGCTGATGCATGGGTGAAAGTCCGATGAAGGCCCTGTTTGAAAGTCCTAAAGATAAAAGATAAAGATGAAGATAAAGTGTTTCACGCAAAACGAGGTGACAATAACGTGCGATTAATTGAGTTTTAATTATTACAAACTTACAAAATGGATTAATCTGATATTTTAGAGCAACTTTCATATTAAAAATTTTTGCACGAAACGTACCGTTTGAGAGATTGAAAAGCGTGCCATGAAACTTTATCTTTTATCCGCACTGTTTTAGAAGAAAAGAACAGGGCCGAAGTCTGGAAGGCAAGGAGGAGGATTAGAGATATAAAATCAGTTGGAGTGTCATCCTTTGTTCGAAGATTTGAGAGGCAAGGAGAAATAGGATTTCTACAGATTTCCTCGCAATTGGAAACCTGAGCCCCCAATTACGCATGGGTTTTCTTTGGAAGGTTGGGCTTTCAAGCAGAAAAGTCGGCAAAAAAGGCCAAAGTGAGGGAGGATTTCGAGGAAAGCTTCACAAAGGTGGATAAACATGGAAATGTGAAGAATAAAATTAGGGTTAAGATGATAAATCTTAATCCAATAGAAATCAAGAAGACCACGGAAGAAATCAAAAGTGGGAGACCAAAACCGCTATAAAAGAAATGAGTAAAAACGACGATCTCACCCATGTTGGGTGTAGGGAACTCTTCGCCAGCTGCTGATCACCACTTGATAATCTCTTTTGACAATAGCACACCGTCTTTCACCATCTCCAGGAGATGCCTTTCTTCCACATCTGAGATCGCCCATTGGTCAAAGGGGATTTCTCTTGCATCTGCCATAGGTGAAATGGGAGAGAACTTGGATTTGGGGTTTTTGGCTCCGGATTTGGGGATGGATGAGGAGGGGAGGAACCTGCTTAGGATTTCTGTGAGATCTGGAGGGCTTTGGTGGCTGGATGCATGGGGAAATCTTGACCTAGCTCTAATGGCGGCAGTGATGAATAGGAGCGCAAAAGAGGATTTTTCGGGAAGACGAAGTGGCGGAGAGGTTGATGAGCGGTTTTGGCGAATATTTTAAAGGTATTGGTAAATGATTTCCTTTGGGCCGAGGCCCATGGAACATTTGGAGCCTATATTCTCAGGTGTGGCTTGTCACGTGCTTTTAGGGACTTAGGCATATTTGCTTTTGGCAATATGCGCGTGCTTGAGTGCCCAATACCTTAAAATCCTTTTATATAGCTGTTACACAACTTTTTAGGAGTTGAAACAATACAATTTAAAAGGTGGCAAACAGTAAAGCTTTATATATAGCTGCTCTATTAACTTTTTTATATAAGTTAAAGACACTGTTTAGGTTTTACAAAGCAATTGATTAGATATTATATCATTGCTTTAGGCCACATATGTGTGCATTTTATTTAAATACCAATATTATGGCTTTAGGCTAATTATATATTTTGGTCGTTTTTCAGACGATTGGTACATCTATTTATGAGTATTATTTTACTCAGATTTTACCACATATGCTATATATTTTCAGGTATGGTGAAATTGTGTGTCTTCTAGGGACTTGAGCATATTTGTTTCAGCAATATACGCACAATGTGAATCCAATGCTTTAGAAGTTTCTTTTTTGCTATGCAAAAGGTTTTTTGTTGTTAAAATCATTTGCTACGCAATTCTCAAATACGCAAATTGGTTTTAGGCTATGCGCATTATATATTTTAAAAGCAGTCGGTATATCACTCGGATTATGTTATTCGAGGATTTACACCATATGTGCTATATACTAAGTCACTCGGCTGACTATAAATATCAGAAATCACTCGGTTGGTTAGATTATTTATTCCTTAACTATATGATTAGTTTGTTCAACTAACCACATAGTCGAGAGCTACACCTAGTTAGGTGCATCTATTCGATGCACCTTGGTATAAATTCTTGGTTGTTCTTTGAATTTTTTTAGCCCTTCACACTCTTTTGATTTGGTAAGAGCACTTGGGAGAGTATGACAAAGATGATTGAAGCACTCGGCTTTGAATTAATTTGGTTCAAGAGAAGATTATCTTTGACTGTGAAGATCTCAGGGGCTACTGTGGAGATTATGGGTACCATATACCCACACAGCTGGTCTATCTGACTGGATATAGAGGATAGATTATGTATATAACGGACCATGATTCGGGTATTACGTTTTCTTGTGTATTAAGGAACGTCCCAGAGTCTTGATTCGGTAATATTATAAAGTAAATTTAGAAATCGATACCATATCTAGCTAGGTTTTTCTCTTTGTAACTCTGGCTCCCAACCTATATAAGGTGGGCAGGGAGCCCTTTAGGGGCATAACCTCAAAGATATTCACAACCCGATCATCAGATCAATACAACACTCGGCGGATACAATTCTTAAAACAGGAGTAGGGTTTTACTTCTCGTCGAGAAGGCCTGAACCTGTCTAAACCTTTGTCTCTTCACCCATCCACTTTAGATCTTATATGCCACCCTCTTTTTTATTGCCAAAATCTAGTTTCGACAAGTAGGTGCGAGCAAGCCGGATCACAAGAGCAGAGACTCCAGATGAAAAACCAAGAAGCTAGCTAGAGTCGATGAGAAGCTAGCAAGAATAGCTAGAATAGAAGAGTAGTAGTACAAAGCTTTGGGCATCTACCTCTCCTTCAGTACAAGCCAAGTAAGGGCAGGAGCAGTGTAGCAGCTCCGTATATGAGGAGCCTCAGTAAAGAAGTATGTGCCACCTAGGCTGAAGAACGTATAGGAAACTATTCTCACAATGCAAGTGGCTTTGACTAGGACCCAAACTAATTTTATATGTCCGCCCCTAGTATTTTTCAATTCAGTCCACATGGTTAGCTTATATCTTAAAATATGCAAAAATAACCTCTAGAACTACTAACAAAATTACATCACAACCTTAGGCCCACTTCTCAGCCACCTAATCAAGTCTTTCATCTACTCCTCCTAGCCATTCTCCAATTCCCCATCTACCAACGACAACGGAGTTGGCAACGCTCCAGACTCCACCTGCCAACACCGCCCCCTCCCCTCTCGCGGGCCTCCACCTGCTTCCACCTCATCTCCTCCCCCTCTTCGACGAGTGCAGTGGTGACGAGCAGATCAGGGCGACCAATCTTTAGCCAAGGCCATCCCTCTCCTCTAGCCGTGTCGGCCACGCCCTTTTCCCCATCGCCGCCTTTCCCGTTGAGCTCAGAGGCAGCATGGATCGAACGACGGGACGAGGAAGAGGGCGGACATCCTCCTCGAGCAGCAGTGGTGTAGTCGACGATGGCTAGACACGGAGCAGCGACGGCGTACATGGAGCTCAACGGCGACAACACTTCCCACCTCGAGCTCCCTGCGGCACGAATCAAGGCTGGTGAGGTCCCCGCGGCGGCTTGTAACGCCCTGCTTTTCATGAGACTTAAAAACTAAATTAATAAAAACCTATTCGCGAAAATCCTATCTTTCAGTATGAGTCTAAGTTGTACCATGGATCTCAATTCAAATATACCCTTGTTCCCTCCCCTTGATATCAAAAATTGACTCCTCAAATTCCAGTTCAAAAATCGAGTCCGCAAAAAGGCAAGTTTGAAATTCGATCATTCCTTACTTTGAACTCCATGCCAAATATTTCTCGCAATTCCGAAAATATCGAATTCCCACCTTGAATCCCTTCCTTGACTCCTCCTTGAACCTTTGGGTCCAAATGCCCAAGTTGAATTCAAATCTCAACTCCAAATCCTCTGCAAATTCAAATTCACTGCAAAAGTCTAGTTTGCATCCCTCCACTTGGGCCGTTTTCTTCCCCGGCCCAGCTCCCCTTCGGCCCGCACCCCCCTAGCCACGTGCGCCGCACGTGCCGAGGGAGATGCACCTCCCTCGTGCTCTCTCTCCTCGCCTCGCCCCGCACCACACCCAAACCATGTCGCCGCTTGCCAATTCTCGCCCGCGTGTGCTCTAGCTAGCCGGAAGGACGTCGCCGTCACTCCCCTGGCCCCCGCCTGTGCCGACATCCTCCACTGTCCTGTTGATGCAAAAACACGGTGGCCTGGGAGATTTGCTTCACTCCAGTGCAGGTCCAAATCTTAGAAATGGGTTCAGGGCGTGCCAGTTGGTTTGATCCCGCAACCAACAAGATATACAATAAAACCATGTTAGACGTACGATAGCCGATCAGCCAATAAGTCAATGACGTATCGTATAAACCTAGCCGATGCGATCTGATCGAATCGGCTGTAAGGTATAAGATAAATAAGATTAAATAAACCCTAAATATGATTCATTGGTTGTAAATATGATCAAACATATAGTCTATAGGTAAAGAATATATATCTATTCATATTATAGCCGATGATACCATACTTAGGTTAAAAATTAGATACCGTGTCGGCTAATACTCCGATACAGCCTTATACAAAAATATCAATCTAGGTAAATATATCGAGACAAGCTTGATATATTTAACTAAAGTAATATCCTTGTATAAGGGGCAGATGTAACATGAAAAGCATGATTAAAAGGATTTAAGCAAGAATAAACAGTTATATCAGGTAAGATCGGCTGAAACTCCAATACTACCCTTATTGCAATCAAGAGGCGGGTTAGAGATCATGGTTCTAATCATGACTAGGGTTGATGCAGCACAAAGTGTAAAAAGAAACATAACACCTAGACAATCAGGCCTTTGAATGTTTTTCAGGGTGGTAGATACCTTAGCTAATCTAAGCCAATTAAATGATTTAGCCGATACCAACAAAACCTTGGATAAGGCTTGGCCGATACAAGTAAATCGAGTCATCGATTTAGATTAGCTAAGTTATGTGGTACTTAACAAGCCATACCTCCAGCTGAAGATCGAAACTGACACCCAACTCAAAGCAAGAACTCGTCGACAAGCAAAAAGAAAATTGTGGCGATGCGCCGAAAGTGTTTATTGAACTGTTGTTGTTTTTACAAGACCTCGGGCTTATATTTATACCCATACATACAAACCTTGTCCTTACCGGATACTATTCAAAACTTGCCTAAACAAACAAGTCCTAGGTGGACTCTTACCACAAAATTACAAAAGGAAACTAACTCTTATTCCTAATTAATAGATACAATTGCCTCTTATGGACTCAATTCCTTTGCTGGCAATATCCTCAAGCCTTTCTCCGAAACCAACACAAACTCAGGCTACCCGTATCGGCTTAACCGAGTCCGATTCAGGTTACCCATATCGGCTGCCCGAGTCTGATTCCATATCGGCCGATACAGCTCCAGCCGATGCGTCGTCTGTTCTTGGAAACCACCTTATCCCTTCAAATTCGCCTCGGATCTAATCTCCATTGTTGACATATCTTTACCAAATTTTGTTGTTAACATGTCCCCGCTTGGCGCCAACCGGCCATCGCCAACCGCCTCTCCTTTTTGTCGTCATTGCCACCGTCACCCTCCTGGGCCCAGTCTCTCTGTGCTGCTAGCTACCAAGTCGGGGAGATAGAGCTTGCCCTCCCTGTCCTTCTTTTCCCAAAGCGGCAAGGAGCCAAGCTCCTTTTCTCTCCTCTATCGCCGCGTGGCCTCTTGAGTAGCGGCCATTAACGCCGGCATGCCAGCTCGCCGTCCTCTGGTTGGCTGGGCCAGCTACCCCTCCAACGAGTCCCTTCCCCACGAAGCCAAGCTAGCGCCTATAAATCCTGTCCTCCTCCATTCAATTTCTCCTCTTTCTGTCACCGCTGCAAACCGAGCTCATCAAATTGCCGCATCATCGTTTGACCTCTGTCGAGTGCACCGGAGAGCCGGTGCGTGCGGTGACGCATGTCGTGGACTCCGTCCCACCTGCCTTCCTTCTCCTCGCCCCGATGTCGTTTCGCGTCGTTGGCCGTTCTTCACAACACTCGCCTCCATCGCGGAACATCCCTCCGTTTCCCCTCCGCCCCTCTCCTCCTTAGATAGCTAGACAGCTCGTTGCCATTGTCCCGTGTGCATAGACATCATCTTAGCGCTCCTTCGCTCACTGAAGTTCGCTGCAGCGCCATTGTTCGGTGCCGACCAATGCTCCTCATCGCCCTCGTGCTCCAGTGCCACTCCTTCAATCTCGTCGCTCGGAATGGATTCTGAACACGTGTAGATGCTTTCGCTCCGGTGAATCGAATTCTCGCCGCTCCGGCGAGTTTTCCCTTCTCTTCGCCACCGGTTGCCGCTACCGCAATCCGCCGCCTCCGATACCTCTCTGACGAATCCGACCAATCCACCGCTATTCACTCCGCTCGTCGCTTCGTTGTGCCCTCCTCCCAGCAATCACTGTGCGTCATCTTGGTGGCTGCCAGCGCCGCCTGTCGTTGGATTCACGTCGGTCGTCTTCCTCCTCCTGTTGTCCGACGTGGCTGCCAAGTCAGTGCCATGTCGTTGCCAATCCCTTTCCTCGTGCGAGCGGACAACAGAGAGCCGTGAGGCTGTGCGTGGGCCCACCGCGCACGAGTCCATACTGGCGTCCCGAACCACTCAGCATCCACCGATCTACGTCGTCGCTCCTTGCGTACGCCCGTTCCGCGTAGACCGTCCCGCCGATAGGTGGGTTCCGCTCGGGATCCCACGTGGTGGACCGAGTCCATCGGCCTGCCCCGGCACACGCCCACTCTCACTCTGGGCCGCGCCCTCACTCCGGCTCACTCAGCCTTCCGCCTGCCTCAGCTCGCTCTCGCCTGCTAGGCCGTAGGCTGTTCTCCCACGCGCCAGCCCATTTCACTCGGTCGCGCCCACACTTTGCTCCTCGTCGCCCCTCGCGCCTGGCCGAGAAGTCCGAATCGCATCCCCTTATTCTTTTTCTCCTGTCGAGCACGCCGAATTTATACTGTCTAGTGTTATTTGTGTCCACCACATAAATTCATATGAGTAGGATCCATACACGCATAAATAGCTACTCAATCCTCAATGTGTCCATGACCACTAATTAACACCATTCAGTATAAGTTCTGCAATGACGAATAATGAGCAAAAGAGATATTGCTGGGACTCAGCGTGCCAGTCAACTTCAGCCTGAGACATGCCCGTCAAACCACATGAAGGCGGCGACCAAATGTGTTACACATCCCAGGAGACTTGACTCAAATCGCTAGAGCTTCATACTCATGCTCAGCTAGCCCCAGGAAGTTGCTAGCTTTGCATTTTCATCTAAGCCAAGATATCAGAACAATGTACACAATGGATGACTTAGATATAAATAGAGACATTTAACTAGAGTATATACATAGGGCCAACCGGCCTAATAATTAATGTCCATCGAAAACGTGTCTACCCATTCCCGCAGGCAACTGACTAGGGTTAGGCCCCTAGGTAGGACCATCTTGAACAAGCAAACGATCCTGAGCACTCAACTACCTGCAACAAAATCTAAACAATAACATATATACAAGGCAAGAGTGAGTACATTAACTATGTTAAGGCATTTCAATCCTAAATACATGCAAGCTCTAAATATCAAGGAATGGCTATTTGTGGTCTCATATTTTGCATAAAGCTAACTTTGTTTCACAAACAATTTGCAACAGAATTTAGATAAACATTTGAAAGTGTATAGCATATATAATATGGCATGGTATTGTAATAGTGTCATAACAGCGTCATAATCATCATCATAAAATCATTCTTGTGCCATCCATGGCAGCAAGCAATGCATCTTAATATTAGCCCACACCGGGCAAAATCATCATCATAATCATCAAAACTCAACACATTTCACCATTCCTATAGCCCATTTTCATAAACACATTTATAAATCACAAGTCTATACCTATGACAATTCACTATGTCGCTAATGACTATGAGCATGGCTAATCGATTAGTTTTAGACTCTGTAGAGTTTGTACAACTTTACCCACATGATGTGAATCGCTCTAGTTTGTCCGGTACCCATCGATACCACCGCACTCTACACGTTGAATGCGGTCTAGAGGTCACAACGTAGCCTTTACATTACTTAATGCCTAGCCTTTCATCAGCGACGGCAAGTGTGAATCCACCCTAGGAATGACCCAGAGCCGTTAGATGGCGGGCCCACGCCTTAACCCTAACATCGTGGCAGTGAACACATCCGTTCCCCCACGAGGCACTTAACCGTTGAATTGGACAGACTTAGATGCCTAAACTACCCCCAATAAAAGGTTGGTAAATAGGTAGTTCCTATGAATCATCGCTCACACTAATTCATTCTACTCCGGCCTACCAACATGCAAGGCTAGACTTTAAGTAACTTAATTAGCTAAGGTCACCCAATAAATAGCACATGTGGATGTACGGTAACAATAGTGTGACACAAAGTTTGGTCCTTAATCAACTCAAGCGAACAATCCCCCTATCGGTGCACAACTAACACCATATGTGCACCACTTACTGCCCAAGTCTAAAATTCATCATTTTCATCATTTTATTTCACAAATATACAGAGCTACTCCTCTTTTCATAAGTTCAAAATGATTTCAAAATATATAAATGATTTAATCCATTACCATTTTACCATTTAGTTTTAGGCATGGCTAAGCATATTTCATATATAGAGCATAATTAATCCCATTAGAGTACAACCAATGCACTCTAATCAATCCTATGGTTACAACCAGCAAGGAGTAAATTTAATCAAGGGTGATCATGCAACAATTAGGTTATATCTACCATTTTATCAACAAAACATAGTTTTTCTACTAAATAGCGCATGCAAGTTTTACGATCGAAACATTTGCCCATAAAACATAGGATTCAAAGTGTTCAAAGGAAAGGGCACTTGCCTCACTTGTAGAAGTCCCTAATATGAATATCAAAACAAATTCCACTCCTTCACTATGTAGGGACACCCCGGGTTAAATATTATGTAAGCTACCTGAAGTGATAGCGCAAAATATTTAGTTGGATGGGGTCTAATAATAATCAAGTAAAACAGTAACCATTCATCCTCATCGCTGCCCTATCAAGTCAAATAACATACATAGTATAAAACCTGAAGCGCCGAGTAGAGAGCATAGGGGATATTACTGGGACTTTAGCATGTCAATCAACTTCAGCCTGAGACATACCCGTCAAACCACACGAAGGTGGCGACCAGATGTGTTACACATCTCAGGAGACTTGACAAAATTCGCTAAAGCTCTACGACATCCCAAATGCTCAATACTCATATCGGTGTAGAACTAGATCCCAGGATAAGCTCTAGTTCTACACTTTCATCTAAGCGATAAAGATCAAAAAAATAAAGAGTAAACACAAATAGACTTTACACTACATTATAAATTAAATACATAGGCCAATCGGCCGAATAGTTACAGATCCGTGGAAGCTTGGCTACCCGGAACCACAAGCAACCGACTGGGGTAACCCATAGTGAAGAAGCAGTTGAAAACCCGCATCACTCAAGGTAGACTAAACATACATCCTGCAAAATGGATATTCCAGTATGACAAGAGTCATAATCAAGGAAGGACATTTGTAGCTCATTTTAGCATAAAGCAAGTTTTAGTTTACAATCATTTGTAAAGGAGTTGACAATTCAATTAACAAAACATTAACATAGTTATATCATAATATTTATCATAATAACATCATAAACATACCCTTGCTGCCCATACCGGCAACAAGTACATAATCTCATCATATCAACATACTTGATTACCCACCCGGCATCAAGTCTCACATTCATCATCAATATAACACAATCATCATAACTTAACCCAAGTTACCATTTTCAAGTCCGTAGTTCACAAAAAATGATTTGAAATCATAAATTTATATTCATGACATTTCACCAAGTCGCTCCTGACCGTGAGCATGGTTAATCAATTAGTTTTAAGAACTCTACAGAGTTTGTACAGCTTTACCCATATGATGTGAATTACACTAGTTTGTCCGGTACCCGTCGGTACCACCACACTCTACATGTTGAATGCGGTCTAAAGGTCACAATGTAGTCTTTACATTACTTAACGCCTAGCCTTGCATCAGCGACGGCAAGTGTGAATCCACCCTAGGAATGACCCAGAGCCGTTAGGTGGTGGGCCCACGCCTTAAAGCTGACGCCGTGATAGCGAACAAATACGTTCCCTCATGAGGCACTTAACCGTTGAATTGGACAGACTTAGACGCCCATGCTATGAGGCGGACCATCCGTCCCCTCACAGAATCACACACACAAGTATTCGCTAGCATTAAATTCAACACACACTCATGGGTAGTTCCTATGAATCATCGCTCAGACTAATTCATTCTACTCCGGCCTACCAATATGCAAGGCTAGACTTTAAGTAACTTAATTAGCTAAAGTCACCCCATAATAGCACATGTGAATGTACGGTATACTTAAATTGGTGACACGAAGTTCAGTCCTTAACCGACTTAGGCGAACACTCCCCCTATCGGTGTGCAACTACCACCATATGCACACTACTTGCCGCCCAAGTCTGAAATTATTTCGTTCACATTTTAGTTCGCAAATACTTAGCACTTTCATTTTTAGTTCAGCAATAACCAAATATTCCAAATCCTGTTCATAATTTCATATAATTTCATAAGAGTGATTATTTTGCTTAATTCTAAACATGGCTAAGCATATAGTAGTGTAATAAGCATGGATAATCCCAAATGAGCACAAGTACTCTACCCATTACTAAGGTTACAAACCAAGGGGATCACAATTAGTGAAGGTGGTATATGCAGCAATAAGGACATAGCTATCATTTACCAAGTTTCAAATATCGTTTTAATCAAATACATATGCAGTTTTGCAAACAACACTTTTCATCTCCCAAATCATGGGTTTCAATGTGATCGAAGGAGAAGGGAGGAATTAACTTGCCTTGATCTTGAACAATATGAATACCACCTAAGACACTCCTTCACTGTTAATGCAATTTATCTATACAAAAGACACGGTATGCAAATAAATACCAAAATGTGTGAAAAATTTAAAATGCCCTAAAATGCATGATTTGTGTACAGTGGATAGGTTCTGACCTAAGATGAATTTAGGTGAAAGAATTCCTATTTTATCTCTTTTCATTTGTGAGTTATGAATTTTCAAAGTTTGTATTGATACATATAGTTTTATTTACTTACGTAATGTTGTGAAATATTTTTAATATGTGATTTTGTCAAAGTTAACATTACTGGGGTGAAAAGGATTGTTTTCTAAGACTAACACATTTGGTTTCATAATTTTTAGAGTTAGTATGAATTTCTTATGTATTATACAAGTTGTAGTATGGTCTATGTTGATAATTTGTAATACTAATTTGAGGGGTATTATTTGTACTAAGTGTTCTAGGTATTGATCAACATGAATAAGGAGCATAATTATGTGAGTCTAACCTTATTTTACTTCAGCTTATTTGAAGCTAAAATATGTTCTATATGCATTTCACAATTTATAGGTTGGGGTTTAATTCCTATTGCACCAAAATATGTTAGAGATGTTTTCTATATTAAAAGTACTACATTCTATCTTACAGTGCACAAGGGTACATGGTTGTGAATCTAGCAGGACTTAGTTCACTTTATTTTGAGTTAGGATGAATTTCCTATAATTTTTAGGAATTAGATTGTACATGTGGTGGTTATTTTACTATATAAATTATTAGTGTTGTTTCTGTTACAGATAATTTCAAATTTTATATCACTAAATTAAAGTTCATACTCTGCTGATTCTAAAGAAATTTAGTTCATCTCATTTGGAGTAAAAATAAATTTTGTGTGAATTTCCAAAGTTGAAACATGTATTATGTCTATTATTTCATATACAAAATTTTAGTGATATTTGGTATAGTGTAAGTACCACATTTTAATTCATAGTATTAAATTTCACCATTTTACAGAACTACTGAAATTGGATTCACCTCAAAATAAGCTATATTTGATTTTATATGAATTTCACAAGTTTGGCATAATTTCCAGTTGAATAGATATTGCTTTAGCTGTTTTCTTTTATAATTTTACATGGGGTCTACAGGTCAGTCTCTGGCCAATGTGCAAAAAGGCCCGTAGGGTTTTCAGGAATCAACCTACAGTGCTCCCACGTGAATTAAACGAATTCTATTAAGAGTCCCCGAGGTTTTTAAATATTACTAATAGGTCTTTGGTCCCACTTGTCATGCTAAGTAGTCTTACAAATCAAACCTTACAAGTTTTAAACCATTGCTAAATGCAGTCCTCGTGCTCTAATGAAGAGGGGCCCACATGTCAGTGGCACAGCGGCTGGGAAGGCAGGGCACCGACGCTTCGGCGAGATTCTCGCCAGCACTAGCGGTGATTCGCGGCTCGGCTGAGGTTGTGACCAAAAGCAAAAACGTAGAGGGACTTTCCATTTTACTTGGTTGCACTCAAAATTTTAATATATTTTATTCTCAGGAAAATAAAGAAATTAGCCCTAGCCAAAATTGATTTGAATTTTTAGGAGGTCAAAACCTATAAAATAAATTCTGGAAAAATTATATTAATTCATTATAAATAGACTAGTATTTGAATAAACTATGTTCTATATACACTCTCATGTGATAAAATTCATATATGAGTGAGGTATAACTTTTGCCGATTAGGGTTTTAGAGTAATTCCTAGTTTGACTGCTTTGACCGAATTATTTGAGATATCAAATGTAAGGATTAAATTGTACCAAAATTACAGTGAGATATACATAATGAATAGTGTCCTCATAAATTTTCCCATGATTTTATATTACACCAATTATTTTTAGATATTCAGGGAGCTTATCTACCTTTAAGTGTTCCTATTCTTAATATATGTTTAAATGATGGTAAAATTATATTTTGATTTGTAATTAACCAGAGATGATGTTGTTAGACTTTTATTTCATTTCACCATACTTAATCTCTTTAGACACATGTGCATTTGAATGTATACATTTGAGTTAGGTTAAGTATACTTAAGGTAACATTTAGGGTAATGCTTTTATTATAGATGAATAAATAAATATCCACATTTATGATCATGAGACCTATTATGAAATGCATCCAAGATCCAAAAACATTTAAAAGGACTCAAATCACATGACGCATCTTGTGTTTATGTAAGCATGCAAATGTTTTACATGTCAAATTAAATTGGGAAGGAAAAGGTTTTAACTTATTCGCAAATTTGCATATGGGCACTAGCTAGTTTAACCTTATATAGGTTTTATATTTGAAAATTTTTGGTCATCAACTCAGAAACTCATTTTTATTATTTATTTGAAGTCAAAATTTGAAATTTGAATTTTTGGTATGTTACACACCGTCAACGAATTCGCAATCTATATAATCATAACATACAAACCGAATAAACATCCAAATAATGCAAAAAAATCCAAATGCTCTAAAATGCATGAATTCTTCACGGTGGGTTGGTACTGTCTTAAAATGAATTTATGTGAAGAAATTTCTATTTTATCACTTTTATTTTGGGAGTTATGAATTTTGTAATTTCTATTCTAGACATAGGCTAATTGTGTTCTATTAAATTTTTGGATGCAATTTAGAATCAAGTTTTATTAAGTTTTGGTTTACTGCAGTAAAGAGTATGTTCTTTTGAGTTCCACAAAATTTAGTTCACAATATTTAGAGCTAGCATGATTTTATTATGAATTTTACAAGTTGTAAAACATATTGTAGTCCATATTAGTTATACCAATTTTTAGAAATGGTTCCCGTACTGTTTGTGCCATATTTTAATTAATGGTAATTAAGTTTATAAAATTATGGATCTATCAAATTTAGAATCATCTCATTCGGAGTTAGAACCAATTTCTTATGAATTTTAGAACTTCTCCTTTTAATTATAATCATTTACATCTATCTAAAAGTGGAGATATTTTGTATATTGTTTATTCCAAGTTCATACTCTTGTGAAGCTAACAAGTTTTAGTTTGATTCATTTAGAGCTAAAATGAATTTTCTACAAATTTTACAAGTTTGCATATCTTTCAATAGGATAGAAAATGCTTTAGTTATTTTATTTTGTATTTTCCAGATTTTTTTTAACTGGATGGGTCCACAGGTCAGTGTCTGGAAGTTTACAGAAAGATGTTGAATAAGGCACATGTTGAATAACATTTTCATTAAGAGTCCCTAAGATTTAAAGGTATTATATATAGGTTCAGTCCCCACATGTAAGTGCTTGTCAGTTTTTAACTTGATCCCTAAATTTAGTCGAATTTACAAAACGTGGTCCTTGGCATGAGTGTACAGGCAGGGAGGCATGGCTGCAGCTCGAGCGAGCTCGCCGGCAGTGAACGGCGACTCCTCGGCCGATGCAACCAAAAGAATAAAGGTGGAGCACATCCTTGCGAACCCCGTAGAAGGTGGTCTCATTGCCAGAAATGGTCGAAGCTACGCCAACGAGGCGTGTGAGCGGCGGTTGTTCGTGGGCATACGCATGCATGTGTGCTATGGCTCAAATTCATGTAGTATGTTGCATGCATGTGAGTCTATAGGGATCTTGGGTGCTCACCTAGCAGCGCATGAAGCCCTTCTAGGTCAGGATGGTGGTGGCGGTGCGTGGAACAGCTCGGCATCGGTGGGAAGCTCCTGGACGACGGCGAATAGGGGACGGTTTGACCTCCTCAAAGAACTGCCATGCATGTGTATCTACGGTGTTAAGGAAGTCCTAGGGAGCCTATATATGCAAGGAATCATCGTGGAGCTCACCAGAGAAGGAGAAAT
The DNA here is from genome assembly GCA_008326285.1 of Oryza officinalis. Lineage (NCBI taxonomy): Eukaryota > Viridiplantae > Streptophyta > Magnoliopsida > Poales > Poaceae > Oryza > Oryza officinalis. The sequence continues at coordinate 5,130,914 of BDMV01000008.1, forward strand.
CGAAGATGGCGACGAGCGGCTGGAGTTGAAGAAGACGACGCCGATCTCCACACTCGCAGTACCATGACAGATAATCTTAAGTGCTACCCGTTAGTGTGCATGTTTAGTTGATTGATTTAGTCAATTTTGCATTGTAACAGCATCTACTATTTATTTTTCGCATGCATTGCAGTGGCCAGACTGAGTTTGTTCAGAGTTCGGCAGTAGAGCTATTCTTTTGGTTGTGGGTGGCTGAGCTGGGTCTAGAGCGTGGGATGGTGCGTTCGGTAGTTAGATCCACAAAGTCGGTATTTGTTATGCATGTAACAACCTCATAAGTTGAGGAGAATAAATAGAAGAAAACAAAAAAGCTGCGGTAAAACTTAAGGAGCACAAAAACCATTCTATTCAGAACTCTGTTCTTCGTTTTTTCAATTAACTGTTCACAGTCTGACAATTTTCAGAGATTCAGAGATTCAGTGAGGTTGAGCATGTGAGCTGTGAGCGAATTGCAAGTTTCCTAACAATTTGGTATCAGAGCGGCATCACAATGATCCTACAACGATGTCTGACAACGGCGGGCTTTACACACCGCCTGGACGCCGCGGTGGAGGTGGCGGCGGTGGAAGCGGCAGTCGACGCTTAGGCACAGGTGGCAGCGACAGCACGGGAAATGGAGCAGACGGTGCTAATCTCCCACACGTGCCACAGGAGAGAGATACTGGGCACACTGCCCGCCTCCCGGTGCTGTCGAGGATGAATTACCCGGATTGGGCGCTCCTGATGTGCGTCAACCTGTAGGCGCAGGGGCTGTGGACGGCGATCGATCCCAGCTACGCGGAGTTTCATGAAGACCGGGCAGCTCTCTCAGTGATTCTTCAAGCGGTGCCACGCGAGATGTTGCGCGGGCTGGCGAAGCATGACACACCAAAGGCGGCGTGGGACACCATCAAGACCATGCGGGTCAGTGTCGACCGTGTGCGCGAGGCGAAGGAGCAGGGCTTCCGTCACCAATTTGAGTCGATGCAGTTCAAGGTTGGAGAGACGCCGAAGGAGTTCACAATGCAGCTCACCGCTGTCATTGTGGATATTCGTGATATAGGGGGAGTCATCGATGACGAACAAATCAACAAGAAGGTGATTCGTGTCATCCCCAAGAAGTACAAGCAGGTGGCGATTTCAATCAAGCAGCTCCTCGACATGAAGACCATGGCCTTGGAGGAGCTCGCCGGGTGGCTGTCCACGATTGATTCATACAACGACGACGAGGAGGCAAGTGGTGGCAACAAACTGTACCTCACCGAGGAACAATGGCAGGCGCGTGTGAAGCAGCGGGAGCAGGAAGGTTCCGGCAGCAGCGGCAACAAGGGCCGTGGCGGGCCTAGCACGCAGAACCGTTGAGGCAAGCGCAGTGGGTCGCCAAAGGGGAAGGAGGCGGACACTAGTGGGAACAGCAGCTGCAACATCTCCAAGGTAAAATGCTTCAAATGTGATGAATTTGGGCACTATGCAAGGCAGTGCCGCAAGCCACGGCGCCAACGCCGGGGAGAGGCGAACCTGGTGCAGGCCACCGAGGAAGAACCGACTCTGCTCATGGCACATGCCATGGGGGTGTCGCTTGCTGGTGAGGCAACGCTCGATCGAACACTTGGCGCACAAGAGGTACACCTCACAGAGAGGAAGGTGATCCTGGACCACGAGGATGGCGGTGAGGAGGAGAAGACAGGAGAATGGTTCCTAGATACCGCCGCGGGGCAACTAACCACATGACTGGCGCACGTTCGGCGTTCGCTGAGCTTGACACCGGCGTTGTCAGGACCGTCAATTTTGGTGACGGCTCTGTGATTGAGATCCAGGTCTACGGGACTGTGGTGTTCCAGTGCAAGAACGGCGAACACTGGTCTCTTGACGCGGTGTACTACATCCCCAAGCTGCGAAAGAACATCATCAGCGTCGGCCGTCTCGACGTGCGTGGCTACGATGCACACATCTGGGGCGGGGTTTGCACACTCTGTGATCCCGATGGTATCTTCCTCACCAAGGTAAAACGCGACGCCAACTATCTCTACATACTCAAGCTGCATGTTGTGTGTCCAGTTTGTCTGGCGGCGAAACGGCATGGCGGTGGTATGCGCATTTCAGGCACTTGAACTTTCAGGCACCTCGGAGGCTGGCGCAGGGGAACATGGTTTGTGGGCTTCCGGCCATTGATCACACTAATTAACTGTGCAATGGTTGTCTCGCGGGCAAACAACGGCAGGCCCCGTTCCCAGAGGAGGCCAAGTTCAGGGCACAAGAGGCGCTCGAATTGATGCACGGCGACTTGTGCGGACCGATCACGCCGGCAACACCAAGGGGCAGGAAGTATTTTCTGCTTCTCGTGGACGATATGAGCCGATACATGTGGATTCAGCTTCTCTTCGGCAAGCATGAAGCGGCAACAATGATCAAACAGTTTCAAGCCAGCGTCGAGCTGGAGTCCGGGTGAAAGCTGCGGGCTTTGAGGACAGACCGCGGAGGGGAATTTACCACCGTCGAGTTCATGGACTACTACGCCGATCGTGGAATGAGGCGAGAGCTCACTGCTCCTTATTCCCCACAACAAAACGGAGTTGTGGAGCGACGGAACCAGACAGTTGTCGCGGCAACGCGCTCCATGCTCAAGGTGGCTGGGATGCCGGCACGTTTCTAGGGCGAGGCAGTTGTGGCGGCGGTGTATGTCCTGAACCGGTCGCCGACAAAGGCCTTGGATGGTGTGACCCTGTATGAGGCATGGCATGGGCGGCGTCCCACGGTCGAACACCTGAGGGTGTTTGGCTGCGTCGGCTACGTCAAGACGGTGAAGCCGAACCTGAGAAAGCTCGATGATCGAGGTACGAGGTACGAGGATGGTTTTTATTGGCTATGAACAGGGGTCGAAGGCATACCGTATCTATGATCCAGTGGCGTGGCGTGCCTGCATGTCTCGCAATGTCGTCTTCGACGAGGCGGCGACATGGGTGTGGCGTGATCCTGAGACGGAGGCGACTGAAGAGGAAGAATTCACGGTGGGTTTCTTTGTGAATCCCGTGGAGTCCGCTGTTGCCGACACGGGCGAACAGGCTGAAACGCCTGTGCAGGGAGGCGCATCCTCGGCGCCGACGGCCGTCCCGCCCTCGCCATCTGGAACGCCGATGGGAGTGGAATTTTGCATGCCACCAAGCTCAATCACGCCAGAAACAGATGAAGGTCCTGTCAGGTATCGCCGAGTGCAAGATATTCTCTCCACCACTGAGCCTGTTTTGGATTTCGACTACAGTGATCAGTGCTTACTTGCCACTGAAGAACCAGCAAGCTTTGTTGAAGCAGAGAAGCATGAATGCTGGAGGAAGGCAATGGAGGAACTGAGATCAATTGAGGAAAACCAAACATGGTCTTTTGCAAATTTGTCTGCAGGACACAAATCCATTGGGCTTAAGTGCCTCTATAAATAGAAGAAGGATCCAACTGGTGCAATAGTGAAGCACAAGGCGAGGCTAGTCGCCAAAGGATATGTGCAGCAGTAGGGTGTTGACTTTGATGAAGTGTTTGCACCTATGGCAGGAATGGAGACAGTGAGATTACTGATTGCTCTAGTTGCACAGAAGGGATTGCAAATACATCACATGGATGTGAAGTCTGCATTTTTGAATGGAGAGCTTGAGGAAGAAGTCTATGTGGTGCAACCTCCTGGATTTGATGACAAGACCAATGCAAGCAAGGTTCTGAAACTAAGAAAGGCTTTGTATGGGTTGAGACAGGCTCCTAGGGCTTGGAATGCCAAGTTGGACAGCACATTGCTATCTTTGAAATTCAGTAAATCTGCAACAGAAAGTGCAGTTTATGTGAGGGGAGTAGGTGACTCAAAGCTGATAGTAGGAGTGTATGTGGATGATCTTATTATCGCTGGGGCTCAGAAGAAGGAGATTGATGCATTTAAATTGTAGATGAAGCAAAAGTTTAACATGAGTGACTTAGGTCTTCTGAGCTACTAGTTGGGAATGGAAGTTGTTCAGAAAGAAGATGGGATTTTTCTGTCACAAAGTGCCTATGCAGCGAAAATTCTGGAGAAGACAGGAATGGAGGGTTGCAATCCTACTCAAGTACCCATGGAGGCAAGATTTAAACTGAGTAAAGAAAGCAATGGAGAGTGTGTTGATCCAACACAGTATAGAAGCACAGTTGGTAGCTTGAGGTATTTGGTGAACACCAGGCCTGATCTGGCATATTCGGTTGGGTATGTCAGTAGATTTATGGAGAAGCCAACAAGTGAACATTGGGCAGCGGTCAAGCATATACTGAGGTATATTTCAGGGTCTATTAGTATAGGCTGCTGGTATGGAAAGAAAGAAACTAGAGATGCAAATCTGGTTGGGTTCAGTGATAGTGACATGGCAGGAGATCTCGATGATAGGAAGAGTACCACTGGTGTGCTGTACAAATATGGAGGGAGTTTGATAAGTTGGCAATCCCAGAAACAAAAGGTTGTGGCTCTATCCTCATGTGAGGCAGAGTACATAGCTGCAACTACTGCTGCTTGTCAAGGCATTTGGCTCAGTCGGCTGATAGCTGAGTTGCTTGATGAAGAACCCAACCAAACAACATTAATGATTGACAACAAGTCTGCGATCAATCTATGCAAGAACCCTGTATTCCATGACAGAAGTAAGCATATTGACACACATTACCATTTCATTAGGGAATGTGTGGAGAAGAAACAGATTGCAGTGAAGTATGTGTGTTCTGAAGATCAACTCGCAGATTTGTTAACCAAGCCTGTCAGACGAGTTCATTTTCAGGAGCTGCGGAGGAAGATGGGTCTGGAGCCGGCACTTCAAGATTAGGGGGGAAATGACAGATAATCTTAAGTGCTACCCGTTAGTGTGCATGTTTAGTTGATTGATTTAGTCAATTTTGCATTGTAACAGCATCTAGTCTTTATTTTTCGCATGCATTGCAGTGGCCAGACTGAGTTTGTTTAGAGTTCGGTCAGTAGAGCTATTCTTTCGGTTGTAGGTGGCTGAGCTGGGTCTAGAGCGTGGGATGGCGCGTTCGGTAGCTAGATCTGGCAAAGTCGGTATTTGTTATGCATGTAACAACCTCATAAGTTGAGGAGAATAAATAGAAGAAAACAGAAAAGCTGTGGTAAAACTTAAGCAGCACAAAAACCATTCTATTCAGAACTTTGTTCTTCGTTTTTTCAGTTAACTCTTCACAGTCTGACAATTTTCAGAGATTCAGAGATTCAGTGAGGTTGAGCGTATGAGCTGTGAGCGAATTGCAAGTTTCCTGACATACCATTGGCTGGGATTCATGGGGGCTTTTGAAGAGGAAGTCGAGGAGGTGTCGATGGCACGGTGGCCCAGTTTGCGATGGTCCACGACGATCGGAACGGCAACAAGGTCGTAGCAGCGGCGATCGGTGCGTGCTCCGGAGCTCCCGTGGGCGGCGGTGTTCCCGTTGCTGCAGTGGACAACACGAGACTGAATCAAAAGGGAAAATTTTTGGCATGGTGAGGAGAATAGAGAACGCGGAAGAGATGATGGCGAGCGCAGCTTGACGGCGACGGCGGGCTTCTTCTTCTCAGCGGCCGGCGATTGGGATGAGGGCGACGGAGAGGTTAGGGTTTCTCTCCCTCGGTGCAATCGATACTAAGGAGAGGGAAAGCGTGCGACGTTATATAGGCAGTCTCGGAGTTGGGCAAGTTCGCAGCCACGCGTCGATGCCGTCTAGAGCACGGTCAGCACCCAGTCTCTCTCTCCCTCTCGTTTTCTGGACGGCTGGGACAGATGAAAATAGAGGAGGTAAAGGATCAGAGATGGAGTTAGCTAAAGTTACTGCCATGTGGGTCCACCTGTGGTGCACTAGATTAGATTGAGAGGGATGGATAGAAAGTTCAGTACATATAGACTTTGGTAATTTCCAGAATTAATTCTATCCCTCTCTCGTCATAATAATTCAATAGTTTAATTTGTGGAGCAGATAAATTTGGTTGGAATTTTCTGGAGATAGATAAATTGATCTAGTTTCCATTTTTCCAAGTTTCATTCAAAAATTATTTATATTTATTCTCAGCAAAATAAAGAAAATAGGCATGGCTAAAATTGAATTGAATTTTTAGGAGGTCAAAACTAATGAAATAAATTCTGGAAAAATTATATTCTTACATGATAAATAAAATATTATTTGAATAAATTATTTTCTATATACACTTTCATATAATTTAATGCATGTTTTGATGAGGTATGAGTTTTGCCAATTAGAGTTTGATATAAATTAAAGTTTTGACTATTTTGACCCTTTTTTAGGCAGCAAATGTAAAGATAAAATCATGCCAAAATTCTAGTGAGTTTAATGCATTGATTAGCATCTACATGAATTTTTCCTTGATTTTATCTTACACTAATTATTTTTAGAAATTTGCAAAGCTTAGTGTTATACATAGGTTTCTATCATGAATCTGCAATTAAGGGTTTGCAAATGGTATTTAAGTTATTCTTGAGCTGAGATGGGGTTAATGTGTTGGATTTCCATCTCACCGTACACTTCTCATAAGATATTTACATGCATATATTTTTGTTGGGTTAAGTGTGCTTTCAAGTGGAGGTTAGGGTGAATCATAATATTTGCGCGTTGATGCGTTTTGTTAAGCTTTAAGTTTAGGACATAGGTCCAGATGAGTTTACAAACTTAATTTATGAAGTTTTACATTGACCATATTATAATGTTTAAGTTGCAAGGATTTTTGGAAATGACTTTTAATACTTGACACTAGGTCTTTTTAATTATTTGCTTCAAATTTTAATAATTGATCATGAGACCTATTATGAAATGCAGGCAAGATCCAAAAACAAACAAAAGGACTCAAGTTACACCAACCAAATTATGAAAATGCATGAACACACTAAGTTTTAGTTTTATTTATAGGTTGGTAAGGAAAAAGTCTTAATTTGTTCTCAAATTTTCATAATGACACTAGCTCGATTAGTCTTGTCTAGGTCTTTGGTTTAAAAATTTTGGGATTTCTAATTCACGAAAACCATTGTCAATATTTTAGATACAAAATTTGAAATTCAAAATTTTTGGTTTGTTACACCTGTGCTCAACGCCATATTCCCAAATGGACTCGGATCTAGCTCGGAAGATGACTCTGAGATCTTTGACAAGCTGAGAAATGCTCCGGACAAGTATTACAAGAACATTACTGATGCAGCAACCTTGAGAGCTAGCCAGGCTTTGGCTATGGCTAAGTCACTGTATCCCCGAGTGGATATCAGTGCAGTCGGAGATGGATTCGCAGACGGCACCTCGAAGAGCAAGCACTAGAATTCATCAATGAAGCAGTAGAACCTGCTTAGAAAATAGCCAAAGATATACTAGAAGAATTCCAGAGTTAGGCTCCCAATTGTAATATGACTATGACTTGTAAATATTTGACTTATGTATGATATTGATTTAACTATGAGTTGTATATATAGCATGAAAACTTTTCTCTGACTATACTAAGCCCAAAACTTAGTTAAATCGATCAAAAAAATTTCAATAGTTGTCAACATCTCATAGCTAAATCAAACCAATTACTGTCATTAAAGAAGAATTATCATTACTATAAATAAGATAGCCCCCGACTGACTACTTAAGAAGATCAAAACACTTGACGTAGGCAGTCGATATAGAAATTACAAAAGATAATCTTATGTATAAAATCTACGCAAATGTTCGATGTTCCAGGAATTCTCACCTGGTGATCCATCTTCACACTTCAACTGATAAGCCCATGGACGAGTTACTTCTGATACAATAAACGAACCTTCCCACAAGGGAGACAGCTTGTGTCTATCTTTGGTTGTCTGAATCTTACGCAAGACCAAATCCCCAACAATGAATGCCCTGGAATGAACATTATGATTATGATATCGCTGAAGTCCTTGGAGATATTTGGCCGATTGGATAAGAGCAATTTCACGAGCTTCTTTCAGTCGGTTTAAATCTTTTGTTTGATCTTGATTACTTTTATCTTCGTTAAAATTGCGCACCCGAAGGGATTCAAATTCCATCTCACTCGGTAGCATAGCTTTAGCTTCATAAACCAAGAAAAAAGGAGATTGACCTGACGCCCGACTAGGTGTAGTCCGCAAAGACCGAAGAACCGAAGGTAATTCTTCTACCCATCGTCCGGCATAAGGTCGTAGCCTATCAAAGACTCGAGCTTTAACCCCTTGGAGAATCATCCCATTGGCACGCTCAACTTGACCATTGCTCTTCGGATATGCAACTGAAGCACAACATATCTGGATACCAAAATCTTCGGATGTGCAACTCCAAAATTACCAGTAATTATCTTGTTAGGAACTCCAAACTGATGCACAATGTTGAGAAAGAAATCCCATGCTTTATCTGCTGTAATTGTTGCAATCGGCTTGGCTTCAGTCCACTTGGAAAACTTGTCTATCGCAACAAATAAATGCGTAAAACCTCCAGGAGCTCTCTTAAAAGGACTCACCATATCGAGCCCCCAAATGGCAAACAGCCATGAGAGCGGAATCGTTTGCAACTCTTGAGCGGGAACATGAATCTATCAAGCAAAAAAACTGGCATCCTTCATAGGTCCGAACGATTTTGTCCGCATCAGTAACAGCTGTAAGCCAGAAAAAACCTTGCCTATACGCCTTGCCACCAAAGAACGTGTCGTAGCATGACTGCACATATTCTGTCACGCCCGGAAAATTTTCCCAAATTTCCAGACCATTTTGTGTATTAAGTCCCTGTCCAGGCATCAACCAGGGTATACAAAACGACAAATCAATGAACAGATCCAAACGTAAATAAAGCGATAAATACTTACAACAGAGGCACTTAGTCCTCACACCAAAAAGAAAACAGCAGCGGAAAAAGACGATCCTAGCGGCTTCAGCTCCACTCCACAGGCAAACTCAACTGGGGTCTGAGCCTTGGTCCTCTAACTTCATCTTCAACTCAGAAGTACTAAACTTCTGAAAAAGGGGAAAAACAAATAGCAAGATTGAGTACAACCACCGTACTCAACAAGCCACACCAACGATGCAAACATGCAAAGGGGAGACAAAGGAGGCTTGTGGCTATTTGCAGAAAAGCGGTTGAAAACCTTTACATTTTAAAATAGTAAAACAGTTGTTTAATTAAAGCAATATTAAATCTCCACTGAACAACGCTACAACCACGTTGAACAGGCCCAACCATTCCACCTGAACTACACCAGTTCATTAAGTCAAATTAATTAAACATGTGGGACTAATCACGGTGAATCTAGTCGATCGCCCATAACCGCGGGCACGGCTATTCGAATAGTTTTACTCTGATCAGAGGTGCGCAACTGTATCCACAAGACACGATTCCACACATGTTACCATGCCCCGAAGTATCACCACGATACTGCAAAGGGGAAAATCGTGACAAGACCTTTCGCATAACTCCTCCTAACCAAGCGCACCACACCGCAGGTTTCGCCCCCACCCCTCAAAAGGCAGTGGGCAGCCCCCCCTCGTGCCTTGGTGAATCCGGCAGCCGGTCAACTGGTATATCCCTGGCCGAACCGACTCCATCACGCCCACCCTTTCCAGGGAGCGTCGGCTAGGAAAGAGCTATACTACGAGTCCAGCAGTTGCCCATTCTTGCTTGTGGTAAGCACTGTTATTCTTCCAGGGTTTCTCATGAACCGGTCCTTAATTGCCATGGGTGCGACCAGCAAAACCATGCACCCACAGCCCACCATTAGGTCATATTTTAGTTGGATAATTACGACCAATGAAACATGGTCAGATGTTTCGAGCTCACAGCTCAACTAGAAGCTAAAAAGTAAAGGTGTAATTATCCCATTAAATGAGCTAGTGGTAATTAAGCATGGCTAAGCATAAATAATTCTAGCAAAGTCAACATAAGTGACTCACGCTAGTCCGATTATCACCCAAGGTTAACAAAGGACGGTATAACAAGTAAACATGGCACAAGCGAACGGATAGGTAAACCCTATTCCCATGTAATTAGCAAAACATGCACTTTATTTGCAAACGTAAAACATTTCATAAAATAGGTACAACATGCTCAAGGGGAATGTGTGACTTGCCTTGCTTCTTCAAACAATCTTCCGAGCTCTTTCCTCGCGAGCGCGAACTTCCGAAACGGCGAAATCTACACGATGGCACACAAAACGAGGAAAACTCTAATAAAAACCAAGTAAACAGTACATAAAAAGTAAACAAACAGGTAGAGCTCAATTTTAGATGAATTTTGCAAGTTGAATGGCTCAATTTGAAGTTCGTATGAATTAGATATGAATTTTAGAAGTTTTGAGCCATTAAATGATTTTCTGGAAATTACAATGATTTATTGCGCAATTATTAATTAATTTTGCAAAGGAAAGGACTACGCTGACATCATCAAAGGGAAACGGCGCCGGAACGGCGGGTCCCCCGTGTCAACGGGTCAAGGGCGGACAGTCCACGGTGGAAAAGCACCACGTGGCACCGACGAGGCGACCACGGCGGACGAAAGGGAGAAGGTAGCGCCGACGTGGACGCCAACGTGGCGAAGCCGCGGGCGGCCACGTGGTCCGGGTGTGGATTGGAGTAAACAAAGGGGCCCACGTGTTGGCGACACAAGTGTCGGCGAACAGGAGAGAAAAAGGAGGTGGAAAGGACTTTGCAGGGAAAAGGGGAAAATTAGGCTGAGAGGGAGGTAAACTGGACTTGAGGAGATGAGCTGGATTTTCTCGGGAAAAAAGTTAAAAGGGCCGAGGGACAAAAAGTAGACTTTTGTGTGGATAAAGGATAATAGGCCGGCGGCCCAAAGAGACGAGGGACCAAGATTGGACTTTCCGCGAGAAGGCGGGCCAATCGGGCCGAACGGGGTGATGGGCCGGCCTGAGAAAAAGGGAGGGGGACGCAAAATAGACTTTTACGGGGAGATGGGCCAATCGGCCCGACGGCCGCTGGGCCGGAGGGAGCGGTGGGCCGGCCCGGAAGGAAAGAGCCGGCCTCTCGGCCGAGGTGGGCGGCTAGGGTTCGGCCGAAACCCTAGCCGACCCGGCGAGGGCACGGCGGCGGCGGGGCGGCGGCGTGCTGCCACCGGCGGCAGCGGCGTGCGCGCGGGCGCACGGCGGGCGACGGCGCGGGCGGCTCGGCGGCGGAGCGGCGGCGGCACAGGCGGCGGCGGCGCGGGGGACGCGCACAGCGGCGGCCGGGAGAGGGGAAAGGAGGGGCGGCGGCGGTGCTCACCGCGGTGACGAAGGAGGCGGCGGAGCTCACCGGGCGACGAAAACGACGGCGGCGACGGCGCTAGGGTTAGGGTTTGGGGGCGGCGGCGGCGGGGAAAACGAGGAGGGGCCTCAGGGGGGGAATATAAAGGCGGCGCGGCGGGAATCCCGCCGGGAAAAGCGGCGGAGGCGGGCGGCGCGGCGGCCGGCCGAGTCGGAGACGACTCGGTCGCGGCCCCACCCGTCAGCGGGCGCGCGGCGCGGGGAGGCGCGGCAGACTTCCGGGCGGCCTTTGGGCCACGGCCTCGGGCCGGCCCGGGAAGGGGGAGGGGGCGCGGCAGCGCGGGCGCGGCCTTGGGCCGCCTTGGGCCGAAGGAGAGGGAAGGGAACCGTGTGGGCCGCGGGAGAGAGAGAGATGTTTTGGGCCGGAAACGGCCCAAAACGAAAAAGAAGGTTTTTAAATTGTTTTTCTATTAATTTAATTGATTAACTGATCTTTGTGACTTTAAAATTATTTCTTTAGCTCCAAAAATTCACGAAAAATTTTGGAGAGTACTTTAGGGCACAGGGAATATTACAAAAATATTTCCGGCCATGATTTTTAAAGGAAATTTTGATTTCCTTGCTAAATTCACTTGTTTAAATTGCTTTAAATTTTTATTTAATTTCTGGAAAATGTATTATTAGGTAATTTTTAATCCCGATCGAAAATCGGGGCGTGACATATTCCCAAGTGGATATTTTCCCAAGTGGATATCCGCCAATAACTGACATCTCTCCTCAGCTGAAACACATCATAGTAAAACACATGATGGACTGTGTTTGTACAACTCGCCTTCTGAGATTACATAACATTGACTGTGACGACGAATCCGCTCGGCCTCATTTCGATCCTGAGGAAACTCTTGTTTAGTTAGAAATTTGATGAAAGGCATCCTCTAATCGGTATCCAACATCGAGACTTGTCTTAATATGTCTTCTTCTTGAACGTCCTTCTTTGCAATAGTTGGCTCATGAAGGTGTTCAACAAAAACATCAGTCAGAGCAGCTTCTCGCTTGGACCCAAGATTCGCCAATTGATCAGCAGCCTCATTGTTGTGATGCAAACATTGAGATAACTTCAAACCATCAAACTTGTCTTCCAACTTACGAACCTCCTGGCGATAAGCGGCCATATTGTCATTGAGACAAGACCAATCCTTCATCACTTGGTTGACAAGCAGTTGTGAATCTCCACACACAATCATCTGGCGTATCCCTAGGGACACATCAAGACGTAACCCATGAAGCAAAGCCTCATATTCAGCCACGTTATGCGACGCCGGGAAGTGAATTTGAAGAACATAGCATAGTCGCTCTCCAGTTGGGAAAATCAAAACAACCCCAGCTCTAGTGCCAGTAACTCTTTTGGAACCGTTGAAATACATGGTCCAATACTCCAGCCTCTCCTTAGATACCCCTTCCTGTAACTCAGTCCACTCAGCAACAAAATCCACCAAAACTTGAGACTTGATTAATGTTTGCGCCTTGCAAGAGATGTCTAACGCCATCAACTCCAAAGCCCACTTCACGATACGCTCTGTAGCTTCTCGATTGTGGAGGATGTCGCTGAGTGGAAAAGATTTAACCACAGTAACCGAGTTGCTTTGAAAATAATGAGCCAACTTCTTGACCGTGATAAGAACTCCGTATAACAACTTCTGTACTTGTGGATAACACGTTTTGAAGTCGGCCAACACCTCACTAACGAAGTAAATTGGCCTCTGAACCTTTTGAATATGTCCTTCTTCCTCTCGCTCAACAACCAACACCGTGCTGACTACCTGAGAAGTCGCTGACATGTAAAGCAACAAAGGCTCTTGCGAACTCGAGGAGACCAGCACAGGTGGCGTTGTGAGGAAACTTTTGAAGTCTTCAAAGGCTTTCTGGGCTTCGGGTGTCCATTGAAAACCATATGTTTTCTTGAGTAGCCTAAAGAAAGGCATGTCTCGCTCCCCGGGCTTAGAGACAAAACAACTGAGTGCCGCCAAGCACCCTGTGAGTTTTTGAACGTCTTTCTGGGTACTCGGCGGCTTCATGTTGCCTATAGCATTGATCTTCTCTGGGTTGGCTTCGATGCCCCGATGAGACACCATGAAACCAAACAGTTTCCCTAACGGTACTCCGAAGGTACACTTCTCTGGGTTCAACTTCATTCTGAAGGCTCGGATATTCTTGAAAGTATCCTCTAGATTAGCGATCAAATTTTCTTTCTGCTTGGTCTTGATAACAACATCATCGACATAGGCCTCCATGTTACATTCAAGTTGCGATTGCAACCATCTTTGAATCATGCACAGGTAAGTAGCTCCAGCGTTCTTCAACCCAAAAGGCATCAGCAGTATGCACTGAATGGGGTGATAAATGAGGTCTTCAAGTAGTCGGACTCCTTCAAATTGATTCGGTGATATCCCGAATAACAGTCAAAAAAACTGAGAAGCTCGCAGCCGGCTGTTGAATCAACAACCAGGTCAATGCGAGGTAGACCAAAAGGGTCTTTGGGACAAGACTTGTTGAGATCTGTATAATCCACACACATTCGCCATTGTCCCGTCTTCTTCTAAACTAGAACTAGGTTAGCCAGCTAGTCAGGATGGTAAAATTCCTTGATGAATCCTACCGCCAAGAGCTTGATTAGTTCCTCCTTAATTGCATCCCTTCAATCTTGTGCAAATTGGCGAAGTCATTGTTTGATAGGTTTCACGTCTTCTCTCAAATTTAAGAAGTGCTCATTCACCTCTCTAGGAATACCAGGCATATCAGATGGTTTCCAGGCAAATATATCTTCATTAGCTTGAATAAAGGTGATAAGCGCACTTTCCAATCTACAATCTAACTCAGCTCCAAACACAGCGGTCTTGGAAGGATCTGCTCGATTGAGTAGAATCTTCTTGGTATTGGTGTCGCCTTCTCCTGTCTTGGGTAGCTTCTTAGCAGGGATTTCTCCTTTTGGTGGTGTTGACGCAACTAGTCGGATCTCCTGTTGGCCAAGTGATCTCTCTCGAGATTGAGCCATCTCGCAGCTTTCCTTGTCGCACGTAAAGGCTTGTTTGATGTCACTGTGCAAAGAAATTACTCCTCGTGATCCTAGCATCTTCATCATCAGATAGGTGTAGTGGGGAACGGCCATGAACTTGGCAAGAGCCGGCCTTCCCAATATGGCATGGTAAGCAGCCTCAAAGTCAGCAACTTCAAAGCAAATATTTTGTCCTGAAATTATCCTGGGTACCAAAGGTGACTGAAAGAGTGATCTGCCCGAGTGGCGTTAAAGATAACCCAGGAATAACGCTATGAAAAAGAACAGAGCTTGGTTTTAACTCGGATCTTGGAATCTGCATCCCGTCCAGTGTCTTGGCGAAGAGAATGATGAGGGCACTGTCACCATCAATGAGGACGCGCTTCAACTTGACATTGCGGACTACCGGGTCTAGCACCAGGGGATACCACCCCGGGTGAGCCACTCGGTCAGGATGATCCGAGTGGTCGAACATGATTGCAACCTCGGACCATCGTAGATATTTTGGGACTTTAGGTTGGATGGTGTTGATTTTTCTGTCGGTTAGCTTTTACTTCCTCTTGGACTTGTAAGCGGGCGAACCTCCAAAGATGTGGTTTAACTCGGCTCAAGGGTCTTGAAAGGCTCCTGAACCACCGTCGTCATCGTTCTTTTTGTTACCCAAAGTGCCTTCTGCAGCGGCCGGCTTAAGATGGGCCGCGTATTCTTCAGCAAATTTTTTTGTAAATAAAACAGTCCTTGGCCATGTGTTTGTGATTTGGATGATGTGTGCAAGGACCGTTCATGATCTTGTCGTAAGTATTGACGCATGGGCACTGTTGCTGGTGGTTTGTGGTTGTAGCCACTAGATCCTTGGGCTTACGCTTGTGATCTTTCTGGTTGTTGTTGCCACTGTCTTTCTTGGGACGCTACGTTCTCCCTAACTGTTTCCCTTGACGTGACGCCTTGATTGCATCGTCTGACTTGGCATAAGAATTGGTTGTCTCAAAGAGCTTCTTGACTGTCCTTGGGGGCTTGCGCTCAAATTTTTCGATGAGTAGTTCATCGCAAATTCCCTTCTGAAAGGTTGCAATGATGACGTCATCGGTAATGTCAGGGATCTTGTTACGGGTTTCGAAAAAATGTCAAATGTCATCTTTTAAGGACTTATCAGGTCACTGAATTATGTGGTATAAGTCAAAATGTGTTCCCGGTCTCTCGAAAGTCCCTTGAAAGTTGGCGATGAAGTGATCACAAAGCTGGCTCCAAGAGTCGATTGAGCCCCTTGGTAAACCAACCAACCAACTCCTAGCGGAGTTGGCTAGTGCTACGGGCAAATAATTCGCCATAGCTTTACTATCTCCTCCTGCTGCGCGGATGGCCAGAGTGTAGACGGTGAGCCATGACTCAGGGTCAGTCTTGCCATCATATTTTTCGATCCCTGTTGATTTAAAACCAATCAGCCAATCCACTCGACGTAGTTCGCGGGTAAAAGTTGGAACTCCATCATCACCGTTGTCGGGAGAATACCTTCGATCATCATGGTAGGCACGATGCTCCATTTCACAGTAGTGCTAATTGAGTGCATGCCTTAGGTCGTTGGGCGTTCCTTGCCGGTAATCGTCATGGTAGTTGGGGTCGCCGAGAGGATTTCTGTCATGAGGAGGTGGTCCGTGGTGTCGATCACGGGAGTTGGCCGACTGATCCGGACTTCGTCACAAATAATTATCGCAATGATGTAGATTAGATCTAGTGCGTCCTATGCTACGCTAAGGAACTCGATAATCTCTAAAACGTAGAGGTGGTAGACAACTGCCAGTTGGTGTTTCTGTGATAGATTCCTTAGCTCGACGGCTGCCTCCAGTTTCCGGGGGTACAGTCGCGACAATCATGGTCTTGACCAGTGTCACATTAGGTAGAGCCGTGTCGATGACGGTGTCGAGTAGGGTAACTGCTGCGATCGCGTTCTGTTGAAGCGTGACGAAGACGTTGGTGTTGTCGACACGGGTCTGAAGAATTGTGTGGTGGGTAGTACACGCAGCTTGAGCGAGATCTCGCTTCCTCCGGTCTTCCTCCTCATTGCGTTTGGCTTCCTCATCTGCTTCTTTGGCAAGCCGTGCTTGTGTTTCGTCGTCGACTGCATCTGCCATGAACACACCAAAAAGAAGTGGGGTGTAGTCATCGTTGAACTCGGAACTTCCCACGCTTTCAGTGGTGCCATCGTTGCGGTCATCAGAAGAACTAAAGTAGTCAACGATCTCCGTGTTGGTGTAAGATCCGAGTGGCTAGAGTATGACGTCCACCTCCCTGAAGCACAATCCGGATGGGGCCGAAGCTTGTTCCGATCGGGACCTACGGGGGGAAACGGGTCTAGATCCTAACATCGCGGCGAGCAGTGGAGGAAGTTGCATGGTGATCTGAGGATACATTGTTGCGTTGTTGTAGAGGCCACAAGGGCGAGCTGACGTAGACGATTCCCCCGAGTGGTTTGAAGCCGACTCGGAGGGTGTAGCTAGGAGTAGATTTTGGTGGCGTTTGGTAACCCAAACGGGGCTGAGTAGACGTGGTCCCCTCCCGACTGGTTCGAATTCGAGTCGAGAAGAAAGATGTCGCCAAAGTTGTCGGTGACAAAGTCGAGGATGCCGAAGCGATAGGCCTGTCTAGAGGGAAGGCGAAGCCGTCGACTCCCGAAGTTGATTCCATTGCACTTGTCGGTGAAAAACTCGACGCAACACCTACCTGGCACGCCAACTATCGAAACTAGATTTCGACAATAAGAAAAGAGGGTGGCGTACGAGATCTAAAGTGGATGGGTGAAGAGACAAAGGTTTAAACAGGTTTAGGCCTTCTCGACGAGAAGTAATACCCTACTCATGTTTCGGGGATTGTATCCGCCGAGTGTTGTATTGATCTGACGATCGGGTTGTGAATATCTTTGAGGTTATGCCCCTAAAGGGCTCCCTACCCACCTTATATATGTTGGGGGCAGAGTTACAAAGAGGAAAACCTAGCCAGATATGGTATCGGTTTTCTAAATCTACTTTACAATATTACCGAACCAGGACTCTGGGCCGTTCCTTAATACACAAGGAAACATAATACCCGAATCATGATCCGTTACATATTCTATATACATAACCTATCCTCTATATCCAGTCGGATATACCAGCCGTGTGGGCATATGGTACCCATAATCTCCGCACTACTAGCTACCGGCAGTCAGTACGTGATCCTGGTAACTCCTTCGATCTCCTCCATCAAACTATAGATGCATGCATTCTTTCCTTTTTATTTTTCAGATGCAGTTGCTTGTCTTCTTTTGTTTTCTTTTCCCAAACCAAAACGCTCCCCCTACCAATATTACTTCCGGAGTAAAATGTACCATCGGTTCTTAAAGTTGAGGCGTGGTGTCACTTAGGTCCACAATCTTGTTAATCCGATATTTGGATACGTAATCTTGTTTTAATACTAGTTGATATCCCGCGCTTTGTTGTGGGATATGTGGATGAATGCATGTTATATATTATAGAAATGATAGATGTATATGTTTAAATAATGTGAAAATGATGTGAAGATAATGATTTGACATTGCTTGCCTATTGAGTTCTAAAAATACAACAAAATTGTAAATGATATGTCATATTTGTATGCTATTTAAAATACTCTAGATAATAATTGCTAGTGGGTGATGAAGTGGCACACTTGTATGTGATTTAAATACTCTAGATAATAATTGCTAATGGATGATGATGTGGTATACTTGCATGTTGAGCTTTAGGAGTTAGTGGGCATCAACTTTATAGTAAGATAAAATAATGTGAAAATGATGTGGAGATAATAATTTAACATTGCTTGCATATTGAGTTCTAAAAATACAACAAAATTGTAAATGATATGTCATGTTTGTATGCTATTTAAAATACTCTAGATTATAATTGCTAGTGGCTGATGATGTGGCACACTTGTATGTGATTTAAAATAGTCTAGATAATAATTGCTAGTGGGTGATGATGTGGTATACTTGCTAGTGGGTATCAACTTTATAGTAAGATAGGATACCAATGAAGTCTACATCTCATTTGACTGGGTTTGACCTGCCGACATGATAGTCCAGCGTGGCCACATCTTTGCATTTACCCCCCTCCAAGACCCGGTTGATCCCCGTCTCCCCCTAGTCACCGGTGGTGGTGATGCGGGCTAGGGTAAGGTCATCGATGAGTGCATCGATGCGGGTGTCGATGTCCTTGTGCGAGACGCGTGTGCCAAGGCGGAGACGGCTGCTAAAGTGCAGCATCTCACGCATGATGAGCTACGGGAAAAGGACATCGTGCTAGGTAGCCGGAGACACGATGTAGGTCGGCGCTAGTGGCGGGACACCGTTGAGGAGCAAGTCGGGAGGTGGCGAGGGATGGAGGCAACCGGTGAGGATCAAGGTGGACTTGCCGGCGCCGCTTGGGACCCATGATATCTTCATCATGAGAGGGTACGCCTCCACCTCGCACCCGCCACTGGCCATGTTGCTAGGTTGGATAGTGTATCTAGCTAGCTACACCTCCTAGTAGCTTTTTCTCGGCGCAGGCGCACAGCTATCCTAAACAAGCCCCACAAGCTCCGACTCTATTCCATTGCCAGCTGCACCATCGAAGACTGTGGCGACTCGAAGACTATAACTACATGATTATTTCTTCTCGATCTTAATTGGTTCTAGCTTCCATGCTCTGAACTAATCTAACACACACGAGATGTTCTTCGAGGAGCACGAGGAGTACAAGTTCAATAGGTTGGCATGGTTGTTCCTAGGTGTGCCACGCTGTAGTAGATGGAGGTGTTTGAGCGGATGAATGAGATCACGTCGGAGAGGTTCCGAATGGACTTCGTGGTGAACTGGGAGCAGACGAACGCCGCTGGGGAAAATATGTACATCTAGACACGGATTGCGTGGCGCCATTCTGATAGATTCCGGTTGCCTTTATCATCGACTAGGAGACAAGGGGTCGACGGGGTCATGGAAGGTGTAAATGCAAAAATGCAGCCACACTGGACTGTCACGTTAACGATTAAACCTAGTCAAACGAGTTTTGGACTTGAATGATACGTTAAAACAAGATTATGGACCTAAATATTGGATTACAAGATCATAGACCTAAGTGACGTCACGCCACAGTTTGAAGGACCGGCAGTGTAACTCTCACTTCCGTGTCAGTAGGAGATCATTATGTTGGTTGATTTATCGACTAATGTCGGTTAGTTAGGATAAGATTCAATTTCCACCGGTTTTGTTATCCTATCAAGAAAGAAATAAATAAGAGATAATTTGTTTTTGTGTGATCGGTACAAAAATGAATTTGTTTTCTAATCTAGAGATAAACCCCCGAGCCCCACCAGTGTCGCTTATAAAAGAAAGAGGAGGAGAGGCAGAGGGGACGCCCAAGCTATCTCTCTCTAACCCTAAAACCTAAATCAATCGCCCGATCGATTTAGACACTGGAAGGGGTTCGTGAGATTCTCTGTGTGTGTTTTTCTTTTGTAACAGAGAGGAAAAGAAACAGAAGAAGAATCAAAAGAAGTAAATCAGAGGAATCAACTCCAATGGTTTCAAACACAGGTCAGTGGATTATTTGCAATTAGAGAGGTGATTTTTATAGGCTAAAGTAATAAGATCCTGTGAATTTAAGAATCTCCAACATTGTGGTATCAGAGCTGATCTTTAGCCCACTCAATCCCTCATAATCACATCATCCCTGTGATTAGAAGCCATCCTTTATAAATTTTAAGATTGATTCGGCATGATGCTGTCGATGCAAAAAACACACACTGGCCTGGGAGATCTGCTTAACTCCAGTGCAGGTCCAAAGATTTCTTTCGGGTTCTGGGCGTGCCAATTGGTTTGATCCTGCAACCAATAAGAAACAAAGAAAGAAAACGCAGTTAAATCCACCAATGATAGCCGATTGGCTGGCTTGCCGATGACATATCATTGAGCATTGAGCCGACGCAAAGTGCATTAAATCGGCTATAACAGATAAAGCAAGGTAAAGCTAAATCTACTCAATCGGCTGTAGATATCAATAAAATATAATCTAAGTCTCAAAATATATTTAAACCAAGTGATTGGGATAGATCGGACAGGGCGCCGAGACAGTATAAATCACTTATGTCTAAATATATTATAACACATGGATTATATATATTCATAGCATAGCCGATTAGGTAAATCTAACGTGTATCAGCTAGTACTCCGATACTACTTTATACAGAGATATTACCATGAACAAAATATATTAAACAACTATCAAATTGACATTAGGATGATCCTAACCAAATTCAATAACAAGCTCAATATATTTTGTTATGTTAATATCTTGATATAAAGGGCAGATTTAATATATCAAGATAACAAGATAATTAAACCAGGTAAGATCGGCTGAAACCCCGATACTATCTCTATTAGTGATCATAAACAGGCTAAAGATTATGATTCTAAACATGATTTAGCAGGTCAAACCTAACTGATGCAGCACCAAATATGTAGAGAAACGTAATATCTAGATGATCAAGTCGATGAAAACCTTTTCGAGATGGTAGATATACTATATAATCCAGATCAATAGTAATATATAACTCTATCGGCTGCTTTCTATGAAATAGACATCAACCGATCTAAGTTCTATACTGATATCAATTCAGATTACATAGTATATATGATAACTCGACGATTTACACAAATAGGATTAGAGTGTCATGAAGATGGAAGCACTAATCCTGAGAGCGCAAGCCGCCATAACAAGTTTTACCTCTTGTCGGAGATCGAAGCCGATGCAACCCAACTCGAAAGCAAGAACTCGTCGAAAACAGTAAAAGAGAAAAAGGTGGCGATGCGCCGAAGTTGTTGTATTGATTCGTTCCATCTTTTTACACAAGCCTGGGCTCAATTTATACCCAGAATTACAATATGTCCTTGTCGGACACGACTCTTACCTCTATTACAACTCATACTAAGGACAATTCCCTAATACAAACTCTAACCGACAATATCCATTAGGAAACTAACATCATATCTTAATTAATAGATACAATTCCCTCTTTCAGACCCAATCCGTACGTGGGAATCTCCATGAAGCTCATCAACCGAACCCGACAACGATTCACATATCTTCTCATCGGAATCGGCTATATCGGCTAACCTTGTCTGACTCTGTCTCAGCCGATGGATACGATAGCCGACTCGGTTACCAGCCGATACACACCGTAGCCGATTCGGTCACCAACCGATCCTTGCTCTGTTTCGACAACCGCCAGCTTCCTCCAAATCCGCTTCGGTTTTATCTCTGATTCCAATACTTGATCTTACCAAAGGTCGTTAACACATGCCCCCCAAGTCCGCGATATTTGGAATGTTGCGGATTTGCTCAAACCTCTTCCGAATCGATCTAGGGTTTCGTTTCTGTTTTAACCGTTAGCTCGCACCCTTTAAGTAGCAACCACCACTTGAAGTTCTTCACGTCGTTACCCCCGTTTTCACCGCCTCAGCCATAATCGCCTTCAACTCTTGCAATAGCTTCATCGGATTCTCCGGCGACCACATAAGTGATTCCTTCGTCAGCAACAACTTCATCTCCGACGATGTCGTCTTCCGCCGCTCCTTCAAGTGCTCCGGTCATCGAGTTCCCTGAGGTAACCCCATCAGCCGAATTCCATCCTTATTCATAGATTAGTTTTCCTTTGCGATTTATTTCTTCTCATCTTTCTTTTCTGTAGCATCTCTCGCACCAAGTCGCAATCCCAAGTCTGGTTTACCCCAATCGGTACTTCTTGGGCCCAATCGGCAACAAAGACCCCATAGAATTCATCAATGCCGAGACAAACAGGATTCCCTTTAAGTTAACCAACCCTAGCTTGATCCACTGGAACAACACCTTCAAATCTTGGCCATCGGCTGTCAAGACTTGGTCTGATTGGTACAAAAGGATGTTGGCTAGCAAACAAACTCACTGGGAAGAAATCGGCATCGCTCAGTGCTTAGCCCTAACCATAGCCGATTTAGCCAAAGACGAACCCATGCTATCGGCTGCTAACTATTTTTGGTCCAACACCTTAAATGCCTTCCTCTTCAACCAAGGACCAATGACTCCAACTCTTTTGGACATCACTATGATAACAGGGCTGGATATCTCCTCATCGGCTAACCCTATTAGCTTGAACAGCAAAAACCAGTTCACTTTCAAAACCAGGAGCATTGGAGGTTGGAGTGGATTCATCTCTTTGAACATGGGATCTGGCCCTGTTACCCCTAAAGAGCACACAGCCTTTCTTTTGATGTGGCTAGAAAAATTCTTATTTTGTGGTTCAAGCTGCGGTCCAACCACCAACTGGCAACATATAGCCGAAGCCTTAGTCAACAAAAAGCAATTCCCATTAGGCAAATACCTCCTGGGTTATCTATATCAGATTTTGAACAACGCATCGGCTAAGCTTGCTACCAACTCAATAATCGGCACAGGTGGACCCTGGTGGTTATTGCAATTATGGCTTAATCTGCATACAATCAAAGTCGCCAAGAGATCAGCACTGCCTGAAGCTGATTTCTCTCTGGTTGAGCCGACCATGGATGACGACAAACAGGACGAAATCACGACCAGAAGATGTATGTCCTTTGGAGAAGCAGCATCTTCATATCCTGGATCGGAATTATCGGCTGAACTCTTTGTCAACTGGTTTGGCAACTTCTATGATGGATTCCCAAAGGACTCTAGAAATTGGTTTGCATATGAATGTTCTGCAGATTTTGAACTGCCAGCCGATTTCAGATTTGATGAAATAAACTCTGAAAAATTTGAGAAATCCAGAGAAGTTTTTACAACAGCCATCACCCCCTGTATTCTTCCTGTCGGCATCCATCAAGGCAGGAACATCCAGATATCTTATGAATTCTACCACCCTATGAGTGCTGCCAGACAACTGGGAATGGGGCAAATGCCAATCGGCTTGTTCTTCTCAGGAAAAATCCAAGCCAGAGGAGAAATCTCATCGGCTCTGATGATGGATAGGCTATTGAACATAGAAGTACCTCCCCTTGGAAGTCTGGAAAACATTGAGTTGGCTATGCTAAGGAGCTCCACTTTTGATCAATGGTGGATTGAATGGAAAAAACATCTTTTTCACCAATCGGCTTCCATGTATCTGACTGACATTATTCCAGACATCGTTCCACAGGTAAACAGACTTCTTTTTCAATATCTTTATTGATAGCCGATTTCCTTTAGAAAATACCTTAACTCCTTTTCTTCTTTTGTTTGCAGACCACAGAATCTTCTCCTCCTCACATCAGCAAAAATGGGGCTAGTATCAATTATGCTGTTGGAATTCTCCCAAACAGTGGTGGATTGGCTCCTTCAACCATCGGTTATAATGCCCCCAAGACATCTTTCCTACTCCATGGGCAAACACGTGAGCCGATTCCCTCTGAAGCTGGCAAGAGGAAAAGAACCAGATCATCGGCTATAGCTCCATCAGCTGTAAAGAAGAAAGCTGCCAAAAAGCATAAAGCATAACAGCCAATGATTCAGATGAAGAAGATATAGAAAAAGCTATTGATGAAGCAGCTGCCGAGCCGAGTGAAACAGTAGAAGAAACCCCAACAATCAATATCCCTATTCCTCAGCAAACTCCACCAACGCCGATCCACAAAACATATCAACCTCGGGTATGTACTTTGCAATCTTCCAACCCTTCATAACTTTCTTTACTGATCTCAGTTTTAACTCTGTCTTGCTAGAAAAAGAAATCGGCTGCCAAGAAGAAACCTGCACCTCCTCCATCGGTAACTCTTCTCTCAATACCTCATTCAAATCTCATTTCACCATGTATTAACTCACTTTATATTACAGCCGATTCACTCTCCAACTCCTATCCATCATGATTCAAGCGAACATACTCCATCGGCTAGAGACAGCCACCATATTCAAGATCAACCGATTCCTCCTATCCCTGTAAGTATTTGTATTTCAAAATATGAATTGGTCATTAATATTCTAGTAACTAACAATCCTATCTCTTTCAGGCCTTAGCCGACATGTTCTCCTTTGACATTAGGCAATTCATGGATGAAGAGGAAGAAACGTCTAGCAAGGATATCGCTCCTCTAGCCGATGACCTAAAAGCTACTCTCAAGGATATTGCTCATCGGCTTGAAGGTTCTCTTGATGCTTTGGTCGTCAACTGTGGATCAATCAGGGCAAGATTTGAAGACATTCAAGATCAAATCCCAGACGATGCAGCCGAAATCATCTCTCCAGCAGTTTTCCTTGAACAATATCGTCACAAGCTGGAAAGATCAAGACAAAGGATAACCGATAGGCGAGAGCGAAAAGACCTCGAGGCAACCATCCATGCCAATCGGCAATCCATAAACGAGGAAAAGGCCAAACTTGACCAGATGATTTCTGGACCAAGTTCTATCCAAAGCAACATAGATCGGCTGAAGAACAGGAAGATTGAACTACTGGCTGAGTTAGAAGCCTGCAACGCTGAGTTGTCACTGGAAGAACAAAAGCTTGCCGATTTGCCAAGAGCCATTGAAGAACAGAAATCCAAGCTGAAGTCTTCGATCAGACATTTAGCCGATCTGAGCAAATCCATGAAAGCCATAGAAGAAATAGAACAAATTAGGCAAAGGGCCATATCGGTTATCCAAAAACTTGTAACATGAATCCGCCGAGGATAATCCAACTCCTTGTATTTTGGCTTGGAAACTTGGAAATTTTTTGCTTTTTGCTTGAGCGTGAAATAATTTTTTGCCTATATATATGTATATGCCCCCTAATTTTGTTATGGAGAACGAAACATCACAAAATTACAATCGGCTAAGAACAATTACCATGAAACAACCGATTATACTAAGAAAATTGTACTTAGGGCGATATAACTAATATCGGCCATCTAAAGACGATGTCGATACACCGGCTACCATGTATCGGCAAGATACAGCCGAATCATGAATTAATCCAAACACTCGGGTAATACTTTTTCAAATATTTTCCATTAAGAGCTCGTCCAAATATTTCTCCATCAAGTCCTTGTAACATGTAAGCCCCTTTAGATACAGATTTGTAAATCCGAAAAGGTCCTTCCCAATTTGGTGACCACTTGCCGAATTTATTATCACGAGTTCCAATCGGCAGAATCAACTTCCAAACCAATTCTCCTTCCTCAAAGGATTTCGATACAACTTTCTTATTATAATGTCGCGCAACACGCTCCTTATCCTTTGTTATCTGTTGCAAAGCATACATTCTGGATTGAACCAAGTCTTCTGACTCATCTACCATAAGGTTATGATAATCATCGGCTGTCAATTCATTTTGTAAATCAATCCTCCTTAAGCCGATGACATGTTCCCATAGCAAAACTGCTTCATGCCCATAAACTAACTTATATGGAGGAACTTGAATTGATCCATGACAAGCCATCCGATAAGACCACAATGCCTCAACCAATCGGTTATGCCACTGCTTCGGAAAATCAGCAATCTTTCTCTTAATCAACTTAATCAAGCTTTTGTTAGATGCTTCTGCCTGTCCATTAGCCTGCGCATAATATGGTGAAGAATTCAACAACTTGATCCCCATACTCTCCATAGATTGAACAAACTCATCTGACACAAAAATTGATCCTTGATCAGTTGTAATTATTTGTGGAAGACCAAATCGGTACACAATATGCTCTTTAACAAATTGAATTGCATCTCCAGAATCAACTTTCTTCAATGGGACTGCTTCTACCCACTTTGTAAAGTAATCGGTTGCCACCAATATGTACCTATGCCCTTTACTCAATGGTGGATTAATCTGGCCGATCATGTCAATTCCCCAGCCTCTGAACGGCCATGGCTTGATTATAGGATTCATAGCCGATGCTGGCGCTCTCTGAATTGATCCAAATTGCTGGCAATCCCGACATCCCTTGTAATATCTAAAGCAATCCTCCAACATCGTTGGCCAAAAATACCCAACTCTTTGAAGCAACCACTTCATTTTATGAGTCGATTGATGAGTACCACAAATACCTTCATGAACTTCTCCCATCACAACCTTGGCTTGATCAGCACTCAGACATTTGAGCAACACCCCATCAATCGTCCGATAATACAATTCATCATCTAACAAGACATATCTTAAAGCCTTATACCTCAATTTCCTCGAAACCGATTGAGAAGGATTCTTCAAATAGTAAAACACATCATTCCTCCAATCATCGGCTGCAATTGTAGCAATCCCCATCTCAACATCTGTCACCATCAGCTTATATCCTGATGCCCCCTGAGCCAAAGCATTAGCCTCCAGATTTTGCTCCCGAGGAACATATCTCAACGTCACCAGCCGAAATTCATCTATTAATGCTCGACACTTTTCATAATAAGCCATCAATATATCACTCTTACATTCATATTCTCCGGCCAGTTGACTAATTACCAACAATGAATCACCCATGACTTCAATAGCATCGGCTTCAAACTCCTTCAAAAGTTGCAAACCTTTGAGAACCGCCTCATACTCAGCTTGATTATTTGTAGCATATGGCTTGATGGTAAAAGCAAATTCAAAACTTGCCCCTCTTGGTGATATGATAACCAGACCGATGCCACAACCATGGGTACAAACTGATCCATCAAAAAATAACGTCCAAGGTACAATATCCACTGAGCCGATCGAGTCATCTCGATGTTCGACAATAAAATCGGCTATCGCTTGTCCTTTAATAGCTTTAAGTGACTCATACTTAAGGTCAAACTCCGTTAAGACATAAATCCATTTTCCAACCCTTCCTTTCAATACTGGAGCCGATAGCATATATTTGACCATATCGGCTTTGCAAATTACAGTACATTCATTGGATAACAAATAATGCCTCAACTTTGTACATGAAAAATACAAGCATAAACACAACTTCTCCACCGAAGAATACCTGGTTTCGGCATCCAAAAGTCTTCTGCTTAAATAAAAGATTACCTTTTCTTTACCTTCGAACTCCTGGATTAAGATCGAGCCGATTGACCTCTCATCGGCTGACAAGTATAATTTGAAAGGCACCCCTTTCTGTGGAGAAATCAAAACTGGAGGGGAACTTAAATACTCTTTAATGTTGTCCAGAGCCTTCTGCTGTCGTGCCCCCCATGTAAACTCCTGATCGGCTTTAAGTTCGAGCAAAGGTGTGAAAGGCTCTAATCTCCCAAACAAATTAGAAATAAACATTCTGATAAAATTTATCTTGCCGACCAAAGATTGTAACTGTTTCTTGTCTTCTGGAGGTTGGATTTTTCGTATTGCACTAATACTCCTTTATGGCACTTCAATACCCCTCTCATGCACAAGAAAACCTAAAAATTATCCAGCCGATACACCAAAAGCACACTTGGTAGGATTCATCTTTAAGCCATATTTCCTTGTTCTCTCAAACACCTTTCTTAAATCGGCTATATGGTCAACAATCTCCTTGGATTTTACTACCACATCATCAATATAAATCTCAACCAACAAACCGATTAGATCATGAAAGATATAATTCATGGCTCTTTGATATATAGCTCCAGCACTTTTTAATCTAAAGGTCATCACAACCCACTCATACAAGCCGATTGCACCAGGACACCTGAAAACAGTCTTGTGAATGTCTTCCTCTGCCATTAAAATCTAATTATATCCAGCATTACCATCCATAAAACTTATGATTTTATGTCCTCAAGCAGCATCTACCAATTGATCAGCAATCGGCATTGGGTATTCATCCTTAGGAGTAACCTTATTTAAATCTCTGAAATCGATGCACACCCTAAGCTTGCCATTTTTCTTAATCACCGGAACTATATTAGAAACCCACTCAGCATATCGGCATGGACGAATAAAACCAGCATCATATAAATGAGTAATTTCAGCTTTAATCGCATCATACATATCGGCTTTACATCTCCTAGGTGGTTGTTTATATGGCCGATATCCTGGCTTAATAGGAAGCCGATGTTCAACAATCGATCGGCTAAGTCCTGGTATCTCAGAATATTCCCAAGCAAAGCAATCGCTGTATTCTTTCAAAAGCTTTAACAATGTAGGTTTGAATTCAGATGATAGATTCTTACTGATGAATGTCGGCCTAGGCCTATCTCCTGACCCAATGTCAACTTCTTCCAAATCATCGGTCGACATGAAACCCTGACCTAGCTTACCATCGAGATCATCTACAGCATCTTTAGTATAGAAATCGGAACCCTCCACAACACCCTCAAAGTAACAACTGGGGTTCTCCATCTCCAATCGGCTGTATATCACAATCAGATACTTTTAGATAATCTCCTTGCCAGATTTTTCCTGATAAACAATCAATTCCATCCATCTCCCAAATGGATAAATCGGCATTAGCAACATGTACTGACCTGTCGGCTGGAACAACCTCTATCTTGTCACCTTGCCATTGGATTAAGCTTTGATGCATGGTTGAAGGAATACAACAATTAGCATGAATCCAATCCCTTCCAAGCAGTAAGCTATATGAACCTTTCTCATCAATGACAAAAAACGTAGTAGGAACAGTCTTGCTGCCGATTGTCAATTCCACATTAAGGACTCCTTTGGCTTCTGAAGGATTGCCACCAAAATCTTTAAGAACCATATTAGTCTTGATGAGGTCATCTGAACTCCTTCCCAATTTCTTAAATGTTGCATATGGCATCAGATTTACTGCAGCCCCACCATCAACTAACATTTTAGACATCGGCTTGCCATTAACAAATCCCTTGACATACAATGGCTTAAGGTGCCGATTCTCTGATCCCTCTGGTTTTTCAAAAACAGCCTGCTCTGGTGACAATACCAATCTAGCACAAGATTCTTCCATGATATCTGCATCGTCTTGATTAGCCTCAAACTCTGCAGGTAACACAAATACCATGTTGACCGATGAAGAAGCAACAGCCTTTCCTTTAAT
This sequence comes from Oryza officinalis, assembly GCA_008326285.1. NCBI lineage: Eukaryota > Viridiplantae > Streptophyta > Magnoliopsida > Poales > Poaceae > Oryza > Oryza officinalis. The sequence continues at coordinate 5,160,151 of BDMV01000008.1, forward strand.
CAACCTCTTTGCTTCATCGGTTTTACTCTCATCGGCTGATACTATCCTACTCTTGACACGCCATTCTTGTTTTGTCTTTGTCTTCTTTAGCCGATGACCGATTTCTTGTTCAACTTCATGAAATTGCTCCCTGCTCCTCATCCTTTGAACCCTTCTCTTCTGACTTTTAGAAAAAATCCCAGAGAGACACCATTGAGCTTTTGAAGTGTTTTCAGCATCCTCCTCCTGGAAATAATCTTGATGAATCGGGCCCAACCTCTGATGAACAGGTAGCTTCCCTTGCACTAGCCGATTCTCTTTAGGATGAAATCGGCTGAAACTGTCATTATAGTTTTCTTCGATATTAGCACAACCTGGGCAATCTTCTATCGATGGCAGTCTCATCCCTTTATTCCAACAAAATATGAAAAATTCGCAGTTCCAATGTAGATCAAAGCTATCATCATCATAATATTGTCCTTCTTGCCGATCATACCTCCTTTGATATTTATTAATCATCCTTGTAGAATCAAACCTATTGGGCCGATTGTCCTTTCTATCGGCTGCCCTCCCACTTGTATGGACCATGTTGACAGGAAAAGGATTACCATCAATCTTCATCGGCTTCTTGGAGTCATCAAATTTTATCCTTCCTTGCTCAATGGCCACCTGGATCTGTTGTCGAAATACTTTACATTCATTAGTACTATGAGACCCTGTATTGTGCCACTTGCAGTATTTCCTTCTCCCTAACTCCTCAGCCGATGGAATCACATGACCAGCAGGTAGTTGAATTTGTTTCTCCCGAAGCAAAAGATCAAAAATTTTATCAGCTTTATTGACATCAAAATCATATTTCTCCTCCTTTCCAGAGTTCTTGACCCATTGACATGGAATCACCTTCTTGTTCCTTGCCCACTCGGCTGCTGCTACTTCGGGATCATATTCTTCCTCAGAATCAGAAATATAAGAATTAATGAAGTTCACCTTCTTGAATGCTCTATTGGCCTCTTGAAATCTTTGCTCGTGTGTTGTTATCTTCTGAGCCAAATGAGCCAAACTTTCAAAGTCTTGAGCCGAAAATTTTTCTTTGATTGGTGTTAATAAACCTTGGAAGGCCAAATCGGCTAACTGAGAATCTGTCAACGCCAAGCTGTAACATCTGTTTCTGATTTCCCTAAACCTTTGAATATAATCTTGAACGGACTCTTCACGTCTTTGCTTAATGGTTGTCAGATCAGATAATTTCATCTCATGAACTCCACTGTAAAAATATTTATGAAACTGTTTTTCCAGATCGGCCTAGCTGTGAACAGAATTATAAGGTAGAGATGAAAACCATGTGAAAGCCGATCCAGACAGAGACAGCGGGAATAATCTGACTCTTAAAGCATCAGTAGCCGATGCTTCACCACACTGAGCTAAAAATCGGCTAACATGCTCATAAGTTGATGTCTTGTCCTGAGAATTTTGAAAAATCTAGGACCTTGTATTGGCTTGGCAACGGTACTCTTTCAAAATACTCTGGATATGGATGCCGATACAGGTTGTCACCATCCCTCGGTTTTAATCCAAATTGTTCCCTCATCACGTCGGCTATCATATCGGCCCAAGGTTTCTACCGAGACCCATCTTGATGCTGTGGCTGTATCGGCTCGTCTTGATAAAACTGCGGCTGCTGATACGGTTGAGGGGACGTTCTCTGCCGATATTGCACCTGTGGTAAATGAGGCTGATACTGATAATTGAAATTGCCTCCTGTGTGGGTCTGAGGCATTCGTGGAGCGCTAAAACCTTGCTGATCAAGAACAAACTGGGCAGCAGCACTTTGTTGCTGTAGGATTGGTACTTGCTACCTTGCTGGTGTATGCAGAATCAGTTGATCAATTTGCTGATTAGGATTGAACATAGCTGCAACCTGCTCATCTGATACCTGAGGTATGTTTTGCCCTATATGCTGAGACTGTTGTCGGACCAGCACGTGAGGATTAAACTCTACTTGCTTCTGCGCCGGCATCTCCTGTTGAGTTGTAGCCGATGTTGACGCCATCGGCTGTCCTGTGGCTGTACTTGTGGTAGGTTTTGGCTGGCTGGTCCTAAGCGACCTGTATTGCGGGAAAACCCCATCTGGTAGGAAAATTGGTCCCTTGGCTTGGTGTTCAGCAATGGTACCATCAACCACAGACTTGATCATATTTGTTAAAGTGTTGACAAGTACTCCTGACTGGTTGATCAAAGCATGATGCACAGCGTAGTCAATTCGGTCCTGTAAATTTTTGGGTTCTTCAGGAGACTCCTGTAAAGCATGTGTTTGAAAACCTTTTCGAGATGGTAGATATACTATATAATCCAGATCAATAGTAATATATAACTCTATCAGCTGCTTTCTATGAAATAGACATCAACCGATCTAAGTTCTATACTGATATCAATTCAGATTACATAGTATATATGATAACTCGACGATTTACACAAATAGGATTAGAGTGTCATGAAGATGGAAGCACTAATCCCGAGAGCGCAAGCCGCCATAACAAGTTTTACCTCTTGTCGGAGATCGAAGCCGATGCAACCCAACTCGAAAGCAAGAACTCGTCGAAAACAGTAAAAGAGAAAAAGGTGGCGATGCGCCGAAGTTGTTGTATTGATTCGTTCCATCTTTTTACACAAGCCTGGGCTCAATTTATACCCAGAATTACAATATGTCCTTGTCGGACACGACTCTTACCTCTATTACAACTCATACTAAGGACAATTCCCTAATACAAACTCTAACCGACAATATCCATTAGGAAACTAACATCATATCTTAATTAATAGATACAATTCCCTCTTTCAGACCCAATCCGTACGTGGGAATCTCCATGAAGCTCATCAACCGAACCCGACAACGATTCACATATCTTCTCATCGGAATCGGCTATATCGGCTAACCTTGTCTGACTCTGTCTCAGCCGATGGATACGATAGCCGACTCGGTTACCAACCGATACACACCGTAGCCGATTCGGTCACCAACCGATCCTTGCTCTGTTTCGACAACCGCCAGCTTCCTCCAAATCCGCTTCGGTTTTATCTCTGATTCCAATACTTGATCTTACCAAATTTGGTCGTTAACAGATGCCCCCCAAGTCTGCGATATTTGGAATGTTGCGGATTTGCTCAAACCTCTTCCGAATCGTAAACCCCCAAAACAGTGTAACTCTCACTTCCGTGTCAGTAGGAGATCATTATGTTGGTTGATTTATCGACTAATGTCGGTTAGTTAGGATAAGATTCAATTTTCACCGGTTTTGTTATCCTATCAAGAAAGAAATAAATAAGAGATAATTTGTTTTTGTGTGATCGGTACAAAAACGAATTTGTTTTCTAATCTAGAGATAAACCCCCGAGCCCCACCAGTGTCGCTTATAAAAGAAAGAGGAGGAGAGGCAGAGGGGACGCCCAAGCTATCTCTCTCTAACCCTAAAACCTAAATCAATCGCCCGATCGATTTAGACACTGGAAGGGGTTCGTGAGATTCTCTGTGTGTGTTTTTCTTTTGTAACAGAGAGGAAAAGAAACAGAAGAAGAATCAAAAGAAGTAAATCAGAGGAATCAACTCCAATGGTTTCAAACACAGGTCAGTGGATTATTTGCAATTAGAGAGGTGATTGTTTATAGGCTAAAGTAATAAGATCCTGTGAATTTAAGAATCTCCAACACATTATTCATGTATAGGGAAATATCAGCAAGATCGAGGTCTAGCTCGTCGATCTAGATCTTCTACCTTTTCGATTCCCTGGTCAAAGCGTTAATTTCATGAAACATGAGAGATTGATGTACGGCTGCTCAACGGCGAGCGAGTTAGGGCCGATCGACGAGACGCCGGCGAGACGACTCCACCAGTCGCCGGCGAGAGTGGTGGTCCACCACTCTCGCCGGCGCTCCCGGCTCTCCGCCGAAGTGCCATACCTCTTAATTGCTTGCATGATGACCGGCTGAGATCATGGGAGAGCCCTCGCTGCTTGCCTGCTCCACATTCTGGACTCCGGGCAGGCGGCAGCATCGCCGATGCGGGCTGCCTCCAAGTCTCCAACCCCCTGCGTCTCCTGATCATTTGTCGTTCTCGATTCTCAAATACCTGGATTAGCCTAGCCAACCGCAGATTAATTGACTCCATTCAGTTTTTGTTTTTTTAATATATATATATGTATAAATGTAAACTTGTAATTGTAATAGAGACATAAAAGATGGGGTTGGAAATGACCTGCCAAGGGGTGCACATGGGCCACCATGGGTCAATACAGCCCATAAAACATGCATGGGGCCGAAAAATCACCTCTCCTCGCTCGCCTTCGCCCGCGCCCAAAGTCTAATCTCTTGCCGCCGATTCAAGTTTCGCCGCCACACGCAGTTTCCCGCGCGCGAGCTCGTCGTGGCCGACCGGCCAGGACGCCGGCGTCACCCGCTCCTGCAGCGGCGACCGTTTTGGCGCCGCTCGCTGCCAAAGCCGAAGCACAGCCTTTTGCCGTCATCGCCTCTCCACGCCGCTAGCCGCCAATGCGTGGAGGCAGAGCGGCTCGCTCCGTCTGCCACTCCTCCCCAAAGCGGAAGGTGGCAGACCCTTCTTTTCATCGCCCTCCTTTTTCTTTTTCCCTCCAGGGCTCGCGACCACCTCGCCCTCCGCCTCTTGCGCGAGGAGGACCACCAAGTTCCCTTCCTCCCCAAGCCTCCTCCTCCTAGCCCGGCGCCCATAAATAACCAGGTCTCCCCCTCCATTCTCCTCTCCGATCTTCACCTCACATCGCCGGCGTGATCCAGGGATTCTCCGGCCTTGCTTCGCCCCTCCGGTCACAGCGTCCGTTCCGTCGCGGTAGGTCCCTTCTTCCTCCTCCTTCCCCGCTCATGCTCCTCCTTAGCTTTCTATCGAGCTCTTCTCGTTCTCGTTCTGTGACGCCGCTGTTGGTCGCTCGCATAGGAGCCATGACATGCCCTGGTGATGCTTGAAATATATGGTTTCTTGAACCCTTGAAGTAGTCGAGATCCGGCGAACTTTTCCCCTTTTCAATCCGTCGTCGTCCATCGATTTCCGGTGAATCCGAGCCGTTGGCTTCGACTCCTCTCGTCGCCGGCGGTCGATGCGGGCACTGTTCTTCTTCCCCGCTCGGCTGACCGACGTGGCCGCCACCTTGACGCCTCACCCCAGTCTGCGTGGGCCGCGTGTTGGGCCTGGCCCATGCGCGCTCAGCCCCTGGGCCGCGTAGCCTTCTCCCGCTCCAGCCCGCGTTCACCGTCCTTGTTCTGGCCTCCGGGCATGGCCCTGCCGTCTCCTGCTTCCAAAACCCCCAGGGTGTCAAAATATCTATATACTAGTATCTCATTTAGTGATTCACTAGTCATTTTCATTTGTCGTTCTCGATTCGCAGATACCCGGATTAAGATCAATTGATTCCGTTCAGTTTTTTCCTTGTAAAAAAACTTGTAAATGTAATAGAGACAGAAAAGATGGGATATGACATTGACGGATCGACCCTTGCTACTGCGCCTTCGCCTCTGTTGTTGAGAACAATTGGTTCGATGTGTGTGTGTGTTTTGCTAACTTGCAAGCATATTTCTCTATTATTCACTGTTTCTATCACATGATTAATCATTGATGTATGTGTCTGATACTTGCTAATCTTTCTGTTGAGTTAATATGACGATCGATCGTCCAATAGTTTTCTGAACTAGCCACCTCTCCATTAGCTAATATGACTTGCTTTAAGTGCACTCTTTACTGTTTTTTTTCCTCTACAACTAACAATTTGCTCTTGTCTCCTCCCCTAGGCTAGTTGCGCCGTCCATTTTCAATGTCGAGGTGGTTGTGCGTCATGAGGAGGAGAACAACTTGGAGGCTATGAGAAAATACTTTGCACTGAGAGACATGGTAACCAACAAGAATACAGAGGTGAAGGGTACGGGCTTGGCAACGGATGATTGTAAGAGACGAAAGATTGGGAGATGACAACAGACTGGATTTGTCGTTCACAGCAGCGACAAATGGCTATTCATTCTGACTACCGCCCATGCGGTTGATTCTGTCTTCAAGATGGGGGTGCACCAAGTCAGTGCAGAAGAGCTCAACGAGGTCTTCTTGTTTGGTGTCATATGCACTCATCACGAGGCGCAGCTTAAGGCAGATTACCCTGATCGGGATGTCTCTAAGCTGCTGAGATCATACTGTGAGGCGCATGTGGTAGCAGTTGATACCCAAAGGGATCTTCTTCTTCTTGTAGCAGCAAAGAAGAGCCTGTGCTTGCAAGATGTAGAGGTGGGTGGAGTGTTTGTCACATGCTCTGCCGATCATCCAGCCATTCCAATGGCTGATTTGCCTCCTGAGCAGAATGATCTCTCTCTCTTGCAAGGTTGGCCATCTCTCCGTGTCAATTCCTCGATTTGGGGCCGTGCAAGCTATCCAGACAAAACATATGACGTCCTCACAAGCTCCAACGTCAAGGGCTACACCATGAAGCTTACAGAGTTCCCTGAGTTTGATTGTGCTGACGGATTTTCTGGAGGTCCCGTTATAAACGGTGATTCTCATTGCATTGCTGTATTTCACGCGGTGATGAAGGATGCTAACTGTGGGTATGCTATTTGCCTCGAGGATGTTAGAGTCTTCCTTGCTACTACATTGGAAAATGTAAGCTGCTAGCTATGATTACTTAGAAATAATAATATGCATATTCATGCAATGCTTTCTATCTCGTAATGTTTACTTAAGTTTTTCATTTTAATTATTAGCTGCCGCTTGATGAGGATGGGGATTTTTTGGATGACGATGAGGATGAGGATGGAGATGGTGGACATGCATGACGATGGGTAGGATGCCGCGGTTGAGTAGATGCTCATTTCTCAGTGTAAGTAAAGTTCTTACTAACTGATTATCTGCATATAGATTTCTTTAAGCATATTGCACTCTAACATGTTGTACACTTGTATTGACCCGCGGTTTCACTTTTCAGGTTTTGGGAAGACTGGTTCGTGGCACGAGGCCAGCTAAGAATACTTACCAGCTGAGAATTAACCCTTTAAATTAAGCTAATTAGAACTGAACTTCGTCTGTTGACTTTTATTTTTGTGATTGTCTCAGTCCATGATCTTCCTTTGAATTTTTGTAAGCCTTATTTAGCAGAGAGCTAGACTCTTTACTCTTTAATTGGCTACTAGTCTCTCCTTATTATGCCGTTCCTTATTATTGGGAGAGGGCTAGAGTCTCTCTCCCGTTGATATATTTTCTGTTTATCATAAAGTTAATGGTCATCAAGACATTTAAAAAAAATCTTCCATTCTAATATGAAATGCGTCTGGTTTGACTAACAAAATTGAAGCCACATTTTAACCATAAGAGAGGAACCTTGCCACATTTTTATATGCCAATGACATGTGAGACCCACGTGATGATGAAGGAATCTTGATATAAGTGTGGCAAGAACCAAACGGACGCCTAACTTGGTCAAACCCGTCTAACTTGAGTTGTGGCATGATGAGACAAATTGTGATAATGAATCAAACCCCTTAGAACTGCAGCAAATCCGACAAAATTCCATGTGTTAACAAACTAAGCCCTTTGATCTTTGTTTGATAAAGGAGGTAAAAAGGAGGAGCTATATGCAACTGCTAGACTACAATTTGCATCCAGTAGTCCACAGCTGAGCAGTTTGCTACTGACATTCTGGAGATGTATAGCAGTATCCTTTTGTGTATGTCAAGGTTCAGATTATACCTTCACCTTCAGATTAGCAATTTTGGTGTATTTCAAGTATTCTGCATACTCATGCGGGGTACGTGCAGTAACAACAGCAACATTCTTCAGAGTTACAAGTCATTTTGAACAAAACTGAACAGGGCCAGGGCTCATGGAATTAGCTCAAATTTCCAGTTCTCAGTACAACCAGAGAAACCATGAGGCAGCTGTGCGTCAAATGTAATCACCCTGTACAATCTTCCTTGCAACATATTTCCCCAGGAAATCGAACCCATGCGAGTAGAGAGCTTCGATCTCGGCACGCTTGCCTGTCTCCAACATCAGTGTCAGCTCAACTCTGTGCTTGTCCTGCAGCCAACACAACATCGTCATTATAATATTGCATCAGTTTCCAATTCAGAAGGCAACATGATCAGAAACTAGGCACTACCATCGTCCCTGTAATGACAAGAACAGTACATATTTTCACCCACCGGGTGTAAACACATCGGCATGTAACAAGATCTCAGAATGGCCAGATAATTCCATTGCAGCAGTTCTCAAGGATATTTCGCTGAAACATGATCTCAACTTCTCATGTGATCAAACCTTTTAACGCATATTGAAACTTGATCAAAGAAGTTTGATGCTACTTGATGCATGGGCAGAACATATATACTAGGTATCAGATTGCTTTGTGATTGAACCATTTTGCACAGTTGTATCCATGTTTTAATTCTATGTTCCAGATACTTCTACATAGTCCAAAAGTAGAGGGTTAGCGACTCACCTGCAGAAACTTAGATGACAGCAAGCTTTTGGCAATCTGCAGATCACGTGGCTTCAGTTCTTGATATGCACTCTGAGGTATAAGCTGCAGATCATCTCCTCTTAGGCCAAGCCATTTTACATTGCAAGCTGTAAAAAAACAACATTAACTTTTGTCGAAAATTTGGCATGATCAAACATTGATCACTCAAAGGAAGTACCATATCTGTATGACTCCAAGCCCATTGATATGCTTCCATACTTGTATGTGCATAGTATAGCAAGCCCTGCTGGGTTCCTGAGAAATGATCAAAACAAGAAAACTAACTTCACCTGAAATATAAAGAGAAAGTCAGCTATACATCAGAAGTTGGAAGGGCCTAACCAGTCTACTAATGCGAAAATCGGCATGTTCGGATAAGTCTTGCTCAGTCGATGCAAGATAAACCTGTTTCAGAACATCGAATAGTAAATGGTATAAGTATACAGGATAACCAAATAATGTTGATAATATCATGGTCTCATGGAGTGTATATTCTCTATTACATAAGCTGGACAGATTTTCTTAAGAGTGAGGTGCATTTGAGGCACAGAACCTTGTGGCAAGATCAGGATATCCTTTTGCAGTAATCAGGATACATGGAAGGTGATTATATATGCGATCTTCAGCCAGCCTCTGAAATATGGCATCCTATATGAAACTAGCGAGAGATCAGCTGGAAGTAATTATAAGAGGGGGCAATACAGTACCACTAGATTGCACAAGCAAAAAGAGTACCTTCTCCACTATAATGATATACCGTGCATCTGAAGAAAAGATTAATTTGCTCAATACATTGAGATCTCCAGTGATTGCATGTCCAGAAGGTCCAAGAATGGAGCAGTCAACATGTTCTTCCTCCGGCTGCTCGCGCTGCTACCTCATGAAGAAATGAACAAGAGATGGAATCAATATGCAACACATGTTCCACTCAGCATAGCATGAGATGAGACACACCTGCAACACAAGCCGCCCAATCAGTGCCCCTCTACTCGACGCCATGATCCCAAGGCTCTGCCTTGTGCACCGGAGCAATGAGACGACATCTGTGCAAGAACACGACACAACATTTGTCATATGAGCATTTGTATCACAGACACCTAGTTAGAAGAACCAACTAAAATGGAGACAAATTCAGAAATCTGTGGACCTTGAACAGTCTGGTGCACTTGTCGCTGGCAGCTGAAGTAGCTCGGCGATTCAGAGAGGAGCTTGTAGAACAGCTCCCTCAGGGTGACCAGCTTCCCCTCCCCCAAAATCTTGTAGCACATCTCCATCACCTTCCACACTGTCTCAAAAACAAATGAAAACGAATCGAACAAACATTTTTGAGTAAATTTCACTTTGAGCCACCTTTTATTACCGGTGTTTCACTTTGGATCAGGTAATCTTATCTTTGTTACACTTTGAACTACCATAACTCTTTTTTCAAGCATATGAACGATTTTGAGTACGCCGCCTCCAATTCGTCGGTAAACTCCCATCACTTTATATAGACAATTTATTTGATTATGACAAGTTTGATGTAGATGGATAAAAGAGTCGATGATGGTTCAAAGTGATACAAATGTAAGATTACCTGATTCGAAGTAAAAACATTAGTTAAAAGATAGTCCAAAGCGAAATACCGGTAATAAAAGGTGGCCCAAAGTGAAATTGACTCGAACATTTAACGTACTAAAGTTTAGGTATTATAGTCCTAAAGTTTCACAAAACCACGTCGTTAACCAATTTAACGTACTCCCATGTCAATATTTAAAAGGCTACACTTACATGGATGTAACATTCATATGAACTCATAAATTTAAGATTTAATTGCACAGAACTTAAAAGTGTGATAGATTAAAGTCAAAATGATCGATCAATAGTGTGGTTTTGCCAAAATCCGTGGCTTTGTGTAACTTAGACCATAAATAATACCTGTGGTTATATGAAATTTACTTTTAAAAAAAAAGATGGAAGAGATCATCAAGGGGCGACCTCTGACGAACGCCTTGGCGTCGTTGGCCCTCGTGAGGGATCTCTTGCAGGAGGCGTAGGAGAGGTACACCGACGACACGTCGTCGCGCAACAGCGCGCGCCGCAGGCCGCGGTTGGCGGCGCACCGGCTGATCAGCGGGAGGGCGGAGATGGCCGGGGTGGCCGGGTCGGTGAGCGCGGCGAGGAAGTTGAGCACCGCCACCTCGATCCTCGCGCGCACCTCGGCGGGAGGGAGGATGTCGGCGGAGCAGAGGCGGCGGNAGGCGGCCGCCACTCCCGCCTCCGCCATACGTACTGCCGCGGCGGCCGCGCGCGAGCTCGCCGGCGCCGCACTTGGAATCGGCGGCGGCGGCGGCGGCGGCAACGGCCAGCTCGCCCCGGTTTCCGCTTTCCCGTTGGGGAGGCGGAAACGAGGAGAGACGGCCACCTCGTTGTAGTGGGCGGGCCTAGATATGATGGGCCGAAATATACATGGGCTTTGTGGGTAGATGGTGGGCCGGCCCAATATAGCCGAGCCGTGTACTAAGATGAAAATAAATGGTTTTTACGTTTGGTCCTCCCATTTTTTGATTGGGCCAATTTACCACTGTAATTTCAAACCACTTACGAATTATTGCTGTCTATTTTTTTCTACCAGTTGTACCAGTGTGCACTGTAAAGTGTAAACTAGAGGATCCAGACAGTTCACCGTATGAAAATTGTGGTGGCCCTTTAAAAACACTAATTTTAGCTGTAACTAGCGAGGGCTGAAGGTTTAGCTACAAAGCATTTTGCGTAGTACAAAATTTAATAGTTGTTGAAGGCCCTCATTGGTTGGCCATATGATGATAATATGCTGTACGGCATATTAAAAAAAACTTTGGGTGAAACTTTTATATATGTGTCATTTAGCGATTTAAAAGTCAATACTGAAAAATAAATTTTGATGAAAAAAGTTCGAAGTCTACTTCAAATTTTAAAATTTAAATTTTAGCAGTGTCTTATTTCATATAGGGCAAATGATAAGGACCGAGAAATTAATAACGATTTTCCTGCAATGATATCCATCTACAAGCATGTAGCAATAACCATAAACTAACCAAAAGACGAATATTGAAACAACATCAAAGCGAGGCCAGTGTATAGTCATCGTAAAGAGTGAATGAGGGGTAGGAAAAGGGGGCGAGCATAGACTCGTCCTCCATAATGTGGGATCAACAATGTTAATATTATAATTTAAGCAAATTCAAAACAAACCAAAGTGTGTCGAGCTATGCTTGAAAAATCATAGAGAAATGGAGGAAAGAATTGGAAACAATTTGTGTGAAAAACTTTTATATCCGTCGTATTATTAACAGTTTAAAAGTCGATGCTAGAAAATAGACTGAGGCTAAAAATCCCCTAAATTAATGAACATTCAAAATTTAAATTTGGGTTACGATTGATAAACCGACAAGCAGGCGATGAAAAACATAAAGGAGTTCTCTAGCTCCACCGTTATCACAAGCTAGGCAAGCTATGCTCAGCCATGGGCATGTAGGTCAAATTATGAAATTGAAAAGGTTACTGAGAAGTAAAGCTAGGAGAGGAACTGGAAGAAGAAAGGATAGCAAAAGGAAAGGGAAAAAAAATTAATAGAGAAAAAAGAGAAAGAAATGAAGCACAAGAGGAGAGGTAGGGTTGGAATGGTCTAGAGGGTTTAGCAAACAAAAAAGGTGGCAGAGAGAGAAGGGAAGGGAAGAGCAAACGCAACCAACTCTCCCGGGAGATCACGGGCATTTTCCCTCCAAAACCCCTTTTTCTTCTTCCCCTTTCCCCTTCTTCTGCCCTCGCCTTATCTCCTCCCAACGCCATTGAATCCAATCCAGCCACCTCCTTCTCTAGCTGCTTCTTCTCCCTCCCTCCTTTCCTCCTTGAGGTGAGAGCGAGGTGCTCGTTTCTTGGTTGGTTTTCTTGGCGAATCATCGATCGATGCGCATGGAAGGTGGCGGCGGTGGCGGCCATGGCCATCACGGCGGATTCGGCGGCGGCGGCGGCGGCGGAGGAGGAGGGGAGGCGCAGATCAAGGGGACGCTGACGCACGGCGGGAGGTACGTGCAGTACAACGTGTACGGCAACCTGTTCGAGGTTTCATCCAAGTACGTGCCTCCCATCCGCCCCGTCGGCCGCGGCGCTTGCGGCATCATCTGGTCAGTTACTTCATCTTCATCTTCATCTTCATCTTCATCGTCATCTTCCTCCTCTCTCTCTCTCTCTCAACTCTTCAATTGTTTCGTCAACCTCGCGTGATCATGAATTCGTGATGATGATGATGATGTTCTGAGTGATGGGGTTAAGCTTTTTCTTGCGATGCGACATGATGCTAGTAGTACTTCGTTGATTTTGTGGCTGGTTGATGTTTGTGTGGATGGTGATGATCAGTTAGTTAAAATCTTGTTTCCTCTGCAGTGCCGCTGTGAATGCGCAGACTCGTCAGGAGGTGGCCATCAAGAAGATCGGCAACGCCTTCGACAACCAGATCGATGCCAAACGCACCCTGCGAGAGATCAAGCTGCTTCGGCACATGGATCATGATAATGTGAGTCGTTGCTGCAATCTCTGCTTTTTTTTTTTACTGCAGCTCTTGTTGTCAGTTCATGTGGTTGGCTCATTGGCTGGCATACTCCATTCTTTTCGGGTATGATTTTTGTTTTGTTACTCTGTTAATTTGCAAAAGGTAAGCCGTCCTGAGGGTATCTTCCAAAATTCCTGAGGGGATTTTTTTCTTTAATTTCATCCCAGCAAGAATTGCCATAGATATTTTTAGCTTCAGATGATCTTTTTACTGTGTTTCAGATTTTTCTTTTTGACTCATTGTCCAACTTGAGTGTGAATTCAGTTTGTGTGGTTAATGTTCACTGATGATATGGAACATATATTTGTAGTGTCTTTAATCTTGGCAATACTAGAGATTGTTAGATTAGATAGTAACAAGAAAAAAAATTTAAAAAATTTTGGTAACTTGTGACAAAATCTAGCCACTTTTCACAGGTCATCTCAATAAAGGACATCATACGGCCACCAAGGAGGGAGAACTTCAATGATGTCTACATTGTCTATGAGCTCATGGACACTGATCTTCACCACCTTCTTCGATCAAACCAGCCCCTAACAGATGATCACTGTCAGGTCTTGCTCTATTCTTGTTTGTTTCTGTATTACATTGTCTGTTCTTTATTCATCGATTCGTTTCAAGTACTACATAATTGCAAGTTCTCTCCATTCTAACACCTCCCTTTTTTTGCAGTATTTTCTCTATCAGCTACTACGAGGATTGAAATATGTGCACTCGGCAAATGTCTTGCACAGAGACCTCAGGCCAAGCAATCTGCTGCTAAATGCGAAATGCGATCTCAAGATCGGAGACTTTGGACTAGCAAGGACCACCAATGAAACTGACTTCATGATGGAGTATGTTGTTACTCGATGGTACAGGGCACCTGAGCTCCTGCTCAACTGCTCAGAGTACACTGCAGCTATTGATATTTGGTCAGTAGGCTGCATCCTTGGTGAGATCGTCACAAGGGAGCCTTTGTTTCCTGGAAAGGATTATGTCCATCAGCTCAGGCTAATAACTGAGGTATGATATGGTCACTACTTCATAATTCAAAGATTTTTATGTTCTTTGTTATCAGTTGGACATCTATTCATTGGTGGACATAAATAATTTGGGGTGGTAATAGTATTGATTATTTTTGCTTCTTTTGCCAGTAACATCAATCAGCTATTTATGATGATGTGTTGAATATCCATCCAATCAAAATTCATAGGTTGAAGCTTTGCATTATGTTTTTCTTTGGTATCATATGCTATTATTCAGATCAGCATTTGGTACAAGCATATGATAGTTCTTGGTTTCTGAAACTGACTTGTATTTTTTTTTCTAATGAATGGTAATATCTCACAGATCTAATCCATTTTGTTTATAACTCTGTTTTTTCACTCTTGGTCCAAAAAAAAAGTTAATAGGCTCACCTGATGACTCGAGCCTTGGGTTTCTTCGAAGCGATAACGCCCGCAGATATGTGAGGTCGCTTCCTCAATATCCCAAGCAACAATTCCGTGCACGGTTCCCCACTATGTCTAGTGGCGCCATGGATTTGCTTGAGAGGATGCTTGTGTTTGATCCCAGCAAAAGGATTACTGGTAATTTTGCAGCCTTGCATAATCTTGCTAGATTGCAAAATGACATTAAGCTGAAATGCTTCTTGTGCAGATTCACATGCAAAGCCATTGTAACTAAGTCTAAATGACATTCATGTACACACTATTAATCTCAGATCCTGACAATATCATGAGATACTAACCTTGACTTTTTCTGTGACATTGCAGTTGATGAGGCTCTGTGCCATCCATACTTGGCATCCCTTCATGAGATATATGATGAACCAGTCTGCCCAGCGCCTTTCAGCTTTGATTTCGAGCAGCCGTCACTCACCGAAGAAGATATCAAGGAGATCATATGGAGGGAGGCACTCAAGTTCAACCCTGAACCAATTCACTAGATGGATTCACAATGAAGAACAGAAGCAGATCAGACTGGCAGATGATCATCTATCCACTCCTCGGGGAAGACATGAGCCAACAGCATGATGTATAGTTGACCACCCTCTCAGCATCTCATCTTGTAGCTTGTCGGTGACACCCTGACATCGCAAATTCGGACATTTATGAAAAGAAGAAAAGCTTGATCAAATAATTTGTAGTACAAAAAAAAATCAGGAGCTTAACTGTATCTTCTTGTTAGATTTGTATCTATCCCATTTGGTTGTATGCTTAAGAAACCTGGGAGCTTGTCACTAGTTATGGAGGTACAGCAATCTCCGGATACTCTTCAGTCATCAGTTCAGTTCACCAGCTGCAAAGACGCTCTAGACTCTAAATGAACTTAAAATTACTTCGATATAATGTGCACTTACTCATTGGACTCGATTTGCCATGGCAACTGCATCATCCTAAAGTCCAAATGGTCAGTCTGAATATTGCATTCTTCTGAACATTCACCCTCCTGGAGTTCCTCTGAAAAGAGAGATTCAGCATCGCAAATGTATGATTTAGTCTCCAAAAGAAGTATGAATTTACTTGTGCAATTGAGCAACCATAATTGTCAGCAATTCTACAACCATCGAAAGTTTCTAACCACACCGCAATCCACATAATCCACACATGTTTTTAAGCAACAATGAGACAAAATTTAGGTCCAAATTAGCCTTATAACATAATCAGTAACGTGCCCACATAGAAACGAGTCAAGGACCATGCAATCATACAATTATGAAGTCATTACATCCAGGGGCGTAGCTACACAACTCCTACCCGGGGTCAACATGACCCCGGGTAAATTATTCAATTCTAGCTAATTTGTGATGTTAATTAGCATAACAGTTAATAATTAGATAATTAGTATATATTGGACCCCCGGTAAATTCTGTTCTGGGTTCGCCACTTACATCATGCTTTTCAACATTTTACGGGCACCAGTAATCGTTCCATCTGAAATAAACGAGACATGGTAATAGGAGGCCCTTCTATGTCCAGTCTTTCCCTGGCAGAGCTAACAAGAACGAATTTTCACACTTTTGATATCCTATGCTACCAAAAACTCTATCATAGCATCCAAGTTTGCATGTCCACATTGCAGGATTGCAGCTCACAATGTCCCCAAAAAGTCACCACCATGAGCATTCTTATCATGGACCATTTTGACGCAATGAGCTGCACAAATGGGAAAACAAGAAGATGGACTAAAGTCATAATAATACTTTCAGAAAATCATTGAATTTCATACTACATGGTACACTTTAAGGAGGACATCATTTGTATACACTTTACATGTGATTTCTTGGGGGAACATAACAAATTAAACAACAAGATGGCCCGATTCTTTTGAATCCTTGAAACACTACTGCCATTTATCCTTGGTTAAACTCCTAAACATCATCACAAAGAGGTCTGATGCTGAAACAATGCACTGTAATTACATTTAATCCTATCACAGATGCAACACGGTTTTTCTTGAAAAATAATGAGATGTTGGTGATCAGGGGTTCCTGTACCCCCATGAAGGGAGGAAATTCCATATGATGCATTGTTCCAAATAATGTTGTAGTCAAAGTTATGTAAACTGGCAAACAATTTTATCAAATTGTTGTGAAGTGCCAAAAAGAATAGAGAGTCAATATCATGCACTAATACATATACACTAGCAGCATAGGTGTCCCTTATCTTTGGATTTTGAAATTGTGTTTTATAATTCTGTGTACCACATGCAAGAAATTTTTTTTTAAACAATCAAGCCCACATGTCTATTTTTTAGTAACTATACCATACTCCCTGCAGATGGGGCATGGAAACCCCTGGGCACCAACAAATATCCCTTTCACCGAAAGGCGAGATGACAATTTTATGCAGAACATTAAACTTTAAATGGATTATAAGCATTCAAGTTCTACCAACATACAACGATATGTAGTTAGTATTCAATCAACTTAATCATGTCAATACTAAAAAAGAAGCATCTATAATGTGCACATCAGCTCAAACTGAACCTACTATAATAACCTAACAAACTAGTAACCCTAAGATGAGTTCAAAACTATTGAGCCTAAGGTTTGGACTGATGCAAGCAGTATTTGTGAATCTAAAATTTTATAAAGGGAAGATTTTATAAACCATTCAAGATTAAACTAAGAGGCAGTGTACAGAGAATTAATAAGATGCCACCTATCTTTTAACAGAATGTGTAGCAGGGAGCAAACTTGCAAGGTCAGGCAGTTAAAAACTGATAGCAGATATCTTGAAAGCAATTCTTGTATCATTAATTACTTAAGAAATTTACAGCATAAGTATTGCAACTATTATTTTGATTGTGGCAGTTCCAGATCAACTCATCAAATAATGAATTTGCCTTGTCAACATCAAACAATAACAACAGATACAAGATGTTTCAGAATTAAAG
The DNA here is from genome assembly GCA_008326285.1 of Oryza officinalis. Lineage (NCBI taxonomy): Eukaryota > Viridiplantae > Streptophyta > Magnoliopsida > Poales > Poaceae > Oryza > Oryza officinalis. The sequence continues at coordinate 5,177,602 of BDMV01000008.1, forward strand.
GACAACAGTGTGTGAAAAATCCACAGTACCTCATTATATTCGGAGAGAACCCCAATTAGATATGCATCAAATTCTGTCTGAACAACAATAGAAATATGTCAGATTACAAAATTACAAAAGCTGTATGATAATACTAGATGATAAATAATCATAATACCTGTTTATCACCATGTGGCTGAGATTGCATCAGCAGATAACCCAAGTATGATGAACAAAAACTGTTTTGGGAACAGCAGATCACCTGGGGTACTGCAGTTATCACTGTAAGTAATACATTTCAACAGCTAAGAGCAGTCACAAGAAGCATTGACATTTTGTTATGAAGTATTTGGCACTAACACAACTGTGGCTTCAACCTTCCTTAATCAGTAAGATGTGATCTATCAGTTATATACATTTCTGTTGTTTGAGGTAAGCACTTCCATCTACCTCAGAATGCTTCCATAATTTTAGGCTAACAGGAATATTACAACTAAAACCATTGCATATTGGAAAATAATGCCAAACATCATACAAGGTCATTGCAGTCAGTTCTCTTTTTTTTTTACTTCAATATTAAAAGATACACCAAAATAAATTTGACAATTGACACAGCAAAACCACAATTTACTCCGCCTGTAACACTGCTCTTGATCTTCAACAGATGCTCGTTAGCACTCCTAGTACATAAATACATGGCCCTCCAACGAGGATCATCCTGTCGACTGGAGAAGAAACGTCTAGCAAAAACAAGCTGCTCGGTGTCCTAACTTTAATAAATTGTTGTAATTACACAATCAAATTGGGAGAAACGAAAAACACATGCAAAATGGTGGTCTATATCATCAAAACAAATAGTTGAGAATGACCCCAAGACTACTTTACAATGATGGTGAGATCTTCCACCGTCACTACTGAGACCAAAGTCTTTAGGTCCAGTTACACTCTAGCCTTGTTTTGCATTCTCTGCTCTTCAAATTTTAGCTCTTGCCCAGATGCACCAAGGCATGTTTTCTCGTCCACCCTGCAACCTAGAACCACTTATAAAGGCACCCCAGCACATAAATATGAGATATTTGAGATTCATATGTGCTGATTAAATTTGTTGGTGCAGAATGATGGTGATCTATATCTATTGATCAGTCAGAATATTCTTCTCCGCTATACTGATCCATATCTTCTACACGAGAATGCTTAGGATGGTCATAGAGATCATCATCAACCGAAGATCTTTGTCGCTTCAAATTCTCCTGCAAGGAAGAAAACGTTAATATCTTGAACTTTAGTTCAAAGGTAGCAAACTTAGCACAAAAATGTGAACATGAGCAACAGTGTTAATTCATAGCAAGAAATCCAGTGGTTACACATACGGTTTGCTAAGAATATGAAACAATTGCAGAAAATACTTATACAATGTCTTTTGAGTTGGCACGGGGATTAAGGTGGGTATGAAATCTAAAGAGAATAGAAATGACTGTGAAATCCTCCTTGAATACCTCAGAAATTGGGAAGAGAATATTAATTAAGGCATTACTTATAAATAGAGAGAATACGATAAGTGAGTAGCAGCAGATGTTGTCTAGTATAGAACTAGTGAACAACTAAATAGCTTGCACACCAAGATGTCGTGCCAGCAATTAGAGAGAGAGAGAGAATAAGTCATACATGCATGCTAGAAGATTCGCCACGTTCCATCATACCACCATTCCTGCTCACAGTAATCCTGGAAGGTACTGGAAAATGTTCAATTTCATCCCCAGATCTGCCCTCTTTTGCTTTCTTCTTCTGCAATACTAGCTTAGTAGGAAGAGGCTGCAAAAAGAACGTAAAAATGCCATATGTTCACAAATATGCAATAAATCATTCTAGCATATCAAAATTAATACGATATGCTCATATGAATAGAGCAAGTTACCAAATATTTTGCACCATCGTCATCAAATGTGACGAGGTATGTCGTGGGATCATCTTTGTCATCCCCCCTTACCTGGACAATTAAACAGGAAAAGATAAGTAAAACAGAAGAGCATTCCTACAACAGCTAAGAGAATATTTAAAGAAGATAGCAGAAACAGTAGAAAATATCCACATACTTCCCAGTGGTACTCCCTAAGCCAGGAGTACTGAATATCTTCAGTTTCATCATCCAAATCCTTGCTAAGCTGAAGGAAACCATGATAGTCACCATGAGATTGATGCACAATTGGTCAAAACTAAAATTAAACATGCTACAGTAATATTTCAAATACATATGTATTAGAAAAGGATGGATACCTCATGGGGGGATGGAACCATGTACGCTAAAAATTTCTCTTGTTTTGCAGGGTCCGAACCACTGACAAGAAAACTTTTCATAACAGCCTGTCACGGAAGCATCAAAATGTCTCAAATATACTCAAGGGTATTTCTAGGTGGAGTATTAGGCATTGTCCAGAAATATATGGATCTAAAATGCATATGATATTCACATGGGATCAATATGAATATCAGTTATTACTTTCTAAGAAACACCAGTACATCGGTCAATAGTAGATGCACTCATATCAGCACGAACATACTAAATATATGTTGCAATGGAACTAGAGATATGAGGGCACAAGAAAAAAAGTTAGCCAAAAAGAAAAGAACAACTCACCCGGGATTCGCATTCATCACGCTCAGATCTCTCTAGCTTGTTGTACTGCTCTGAATCAGCAGTAGGATCTCCATCAAAATTCACCATAACAAACTGATCATCATACCTAGAGATCAACAAAATGTGAACACTTTTATCGATCCAAGGCAAACATTTTGTTCAGTGATATCTTAGAAACGAAAACCAAAAGAAATAACAAAAACTACTATCACACAACTTTTTACAGCAACAATAGATTTTGTAGTAGACTATCTTGACATTACAGTAGGTGGGAAATCAAATATCCTTTTTCTCTATTTAGATATGAAGTGAACAGGCTGAAAAAAAAACAAAGCATCAAGCCAAACCTATCAAAATCAGGAAGCAAAGGCAGAATCCATTCTGCTTCCATCCCACGTTTAGTCTGGTGAACAGGGCGTGATTTAGCTGCTCTGAAGGAGTCCTCAATGGCTTTAATTTGCTTCTCTCTGATATACAAATGCATAGAGAAGTAGTGTCACTGGCTAAAGCAGGTTTGCAAAACAGGGTAACTTGCACAATTCAAGGAGTGAGCTAGGTAAAAGGAAACCATACCTGTCATTAAGATTTTCCAAGAAAGTATTTCGGCCTTCCCTTGATTCTCGCCTTTCCTTCGCTTGCTTTTCAGTAATGGACTGGAGTACCCAACCAAGTTTATACAATATGTATGAAGCAATCTAGCAGAACCTCTGTAACTAAATCTACAGAAGAATAGTTGGCATTACCATTTTTGCTGCATCGGTGCTAAGTGGAGAAATATATTGTGTTTTGACCAGCCAAGAAACACCCTTGTCAGTGGGCCTCTCTTTTTTCCTTATACCGTCTTTCTTAACAGGGGTGAGAACCTCATCATCACGCAATAGCTCTTCATCTTCTGGAGCCATGGGTGGCTGAACAGGAGGAGTGCTAAAAATAGTTTGTGCATAAGTTAGGTATGCTAAAAGGAATCCTCTGATAAGGATAGCAGCTAAGAATACATATGTGTGGCTCAATTCATACTTATATACACTCATATCAAGTAGGTCAAGAGGTATTCCAAGATCATCAGGGACAATCATTTTGGGTATGTAGTTCTTCTCCAATGAAGTGATTCTGTATTTGGTATATCTGCAAAGAGGTAGCAGATAGCAAAACAAAGAGTGAACACAGATGTCCTAAAATAATGTTAAGAGCAACATGCACAGAGAAGAATAATAGAGAGAAATAGAAAAATGCAACACAGACTAATGTTCTGGATAGCGGAATAAGAGCAAAAAGCAGAGGTGACTATGCAAATTGAAAAAAACAAAAAACAAAAGCCAATGGAACAGGACCTCTGTGTAACAAAAGTGCACTGACGAGCTCTCATACACAATAATACTAGCTAGTGATAATGATTGTATTTCTATGACAACTGTGTGCTTCAGGAACCATACATAAACCAGAATGTGGCAATCATTTCCTGTCATACGAATTGCACAATTATCAGAAATATTGTATCTTAATTTATCCTTCGAGCCATGAAAAAAAATACTGCTCCATAAAGCTCTAATACCACTACTTGAACTACTTCATCAAGAATCATGAAGTGAATCTTTGTGAAGATAAATTCTTCACAAAGATCTAATCATCAGCACTCACAAATTGACATGGCAAATTAAAGGAACATAGAATAATTCAATTTTATGATCGGTCCACTAGGCCTAAATTCAAGCTGCCCAAATTACCGAAAATTTGGGAGTACTCTCTAACAACAAATGAAGGGCACTTAGTGGCAACACACAAAAAAAGGACTTATGCTCTACGATCAATGAATGACCAACCTCAGTTGTCTTAACACAAAGTTATCTTCAAATCAGATGATGATAAAGCTAGATAAACAACATTGAAATGGCTTGTAATGTAACAGGTGCAATGTTGATCACCGGTATAACAAGCAACAAAAGAAAGCAATCTGAGAAAAAGGAGAGTAGACAAGTAGTTTTTTTATACCGGTCCTTATCCTTGTTCAGCGGCAACCATTTTAGCTGAGAGCTTGGATCTGGAAGCTCATTCCTAAACCTGCACAAACCCGTAAAAAAAGATTCATCAAAGAGTTCCATTCTGAAATAGAGACATAATCGCAATATTCCATTCCATGCACATCAGTTGCTCTGGAAAGTCTCTAAATATCAACAGATCTGGAAACACATTTTAGAGACACTCTACACTTTCAATAGGAAACTGCCAATCACTACAGCAAGACGTTCAAATACATTTTATTCGCAGCACGAAAGGGCTCCTCTTTTAATTTTATAAAAAGAAATAACTATAGACAAGCATAACCCATCAACCTTTTAAGAACTATAAACTGTATTCTAAGTGACTATCTCAAACTAAGCATAAAGCGCTAAAAGTAAAAATAAAAATATAATAAAATGGCTGATATTTGCATCTTAATGCCACTACACCATATGTTGCCTTAAAACATGTTAGGCAGCTGCAGCTGGTCACTAGTCCAGCATCACAGCATTTAGCAACTGCTCAGGTTGCTATTAATAAGGCATAAACCAACCAAAATATTACCAAACTGCATCTAACAGTTACTGTAAGTTTGACCAAAACACCCACTTCATTTGTAAGACTGACAGTGTTTGCTAAGAATTACTAAAGTTTTGCCGAAAACATAAACTTCTATGACCTAAAACAACTCTCTTTTCTCCACAGCCACTCTGATAAAGCCAGAATACAAAACTTTGTGCCACTCACTTGTGCTTGCAGAGGAAGGTCGTTGGCTTCTTGAGGCGATTCTCAAATCTCTCAGCGTTGGGAGCTGCGGCTGGGCGAGACACGGTTGCTGCTGCCCGGGACCCGCCCGATGGCTGCTGATGGTGGCGGCTCTGCGGCTGCTGGGCGGCACGCACCTGCTGCGTCTTCTGCAGAACCGTGGCCTGTGACTGGCGCATCATCTGCTGGTTCTTCCGATCCTCCGCCCGCTGCTTCTCGTACTCTCGCTTCTTCCGAGCACGCCGCTCCTCCTCCGTCTCCACCCTTGGCAGTGCCGACTTGGTCTGCTGCTCCCTCGGGGGAGGCGGAGCAAGCTGGGCCTCCCTAGGAGGCGGCTGCGTAGGAGGAGGTGGAGGCGGCGGTGGCACCGAAGGGGGAGGAGACGGCGGCGGCGGGGGCGGAGGGGGCGGAGGGGGCGGCTGGCTGCTGTTCACGCCGTACGGCGGCGGCGGCGGCGGCGGCTGGTAGTACATCTGCGGCGGCGGAGGCGGCTGCTGCTGCTGCGGGGGACCAGGGCCGAAGTTGAACTGCGGCTGGTGCGGCGGTGGCGGACCCGGTGGCGGCGGCGGCGGCGGAGCCAGGAACGGCGGCGGCGGCATGTGGCCGTACCCCGGCTGCTGCTGCTGCTGCTGCTGCTGCTGCGGCAGCGGCGGGGGCGGCGGCCCGTACGGGTTCATAGGCGAGGGCTGCGGCGGGAACCCTCCCTGCGGCGGCGGCGGGTGCGGCGCGTACGGCCGGTACGACGCCATCCTAGGGTTTCCCCAAACCCTAACCCCAGCGCAGCCGCAGCAGCAGCAACCCCGCGCCCGCGCCCCCGGCGGCTACCTCTCCCACCACCACCACCTCGTCGTCGTCGGAAGCTTCTAGAAGGGTCCGGAAGCTGCAGGGACCCACCAGATCTACGCGAGGGGGGATCGCGACGCAGAGGAGAAGAGGAAGCTCGCGAGGTGTTCGACGATTCGGCGAGGCGAAAGGGGGGAATTCGGCGCAGGTGCGCGAGAGCAAGCCACGCCACGGGAGATTTCGAACACGGGGTGTTTTCGGATGCTGTTTTTTTTCCGGTTTGAATTCGGCGGAATTTTGGTTGGATTTGGAATTGATTCGCGTTTTAACTTTAGTTGTGTACTTCAGCCCCTTTCACCGTTAGATGAGACTATTGAAGGATGTAAATAATGTTAGTGGCACGCATGACATATTTATTTACGATTGGTTAATAAAAAATGTCACGTGTTACTTCTAAATATAAATATGGTAATAAACCGTACGGTTGTCTTTTCTTAATGAAATCTAACTAATTAATTCTCCTTTGATAAATGCTTGTCAGTTTAACCAAAAATGGATGAATTTTGACTTTCGACAATTAAGTTTTAAGCAACATCAAAGCAAATTGATCTTATTAAGGCATTAGAAATATGCCTTTGATTATAGATCTTATTGCACAACTTTGACAGTAAATAACTATCTTATGAAAAAAATATTGTTGGAGAAAGCTTGATAACTCAAAATCAAAACCGATAATTATTTTAAAAGAAAAAAGTATTTGGTTGTCGTGCGTGTCTGTTAAATCAACATATAGCCATATAGATATATGTGTGCTCCTTCTATCATCTAGGAGCTTGAAGTGTGTGCACATCGGTTATCACCTATTCTATTCTTTGTATATTGTGAACTCTACATAATAACAAGCAATACAAGTTGAATTGGTGCATACCGAGAATCACAAAGTATTAGCTAGCTTAAGTCATATGATCGCCATAATTTTTCTTAATTGTCTTTTTTGATCATGCGATGCATTTATTTTATTGTTTTCATTTTTTAGCATGTGTGCACCTATTATGGTAAACACATGTAGTTCTTTCAATCTTAGCATATCATCTTGGACAATAATTTTTCTTTATTAGTATCTGCAAATAAACCATGTATTATACCTTTTGGGTATGAGTTTATTGTGAGAGAGGTCATCTACAAGATGGGGTGATAACAACGTCGAAATATATGACCCATCATTTAGAGAATGGGGGTTATCAAGTTGTTGTTGAAATTTGTCTTTCTACTCCTACACCAAGTTCAGATGTAGCAGTTGTGAGTGCGACATTTTTTATCAGTGACTCATTGTTCAGCGAAGAAGAAGATGCTACAGGTAAGTTAGTCAAGATGCTTAGGATCGCGAGGAATCAAATTGTTGCTAGAAAAGAAGTAAAAAAATCACTTGATAAAGTTTAGATCGTGGGAAGAGTGATACAACAAATAAGCTCAGAATCAATGATCTAGTTAATAGAAAAACCATTTCATTAGTATGATTATATGAATTTTGATCCATTAGTTACTCCTTCCGTAAGAAAATATATGAATACTTTGAAGATGGTTTTGGTTTTGCATGGAGACATCGTTTTGGGTTTTAAGAAGAACACTTGGAGAGGGGCTGACACCCTTAACCAAAATGTTGCCCTAAGATTACCATATTGCTACCCCTAGTTTCCGTGGCAGGGGCTTCGAGTTTTTTGTATTTTTAGATTTTTTTTTTTAATATTTACAGAAATATTATAGCGCCCAAAAAATTTGCAAAACTAGACCCTGCCGCCCTTTCAAAGGGCGGCAAGCCGACGTGGCACACGCCGCGCTGGACGGCGCGGGACGGCCGTCCTCCTGCCCTCTTGCCGCCCTCCTGCCCTCTTGCCGCCCTGGCAAAGGGCGGCAGCACCCCCTTGCCGCCCTTACAGAGGGTGGCAGGCCTGGCCGCCTATAAAGCCCAGCCGGCTCCTTTGAGGAGCCCATTCCCTCCTAACCTCTCCACATCAAAAAAAAAAAAAAGGAGAAGGGGAGGAGAAGAAAAGAAGAGGCGAAGCCCTGCCGGTTTTCATCACTAGCCCATTCAGCTGGATTAATATTGTTCTCGTCATCATCTGACGAATCATCTTCCTCGACACGCTCGTTGTCACGATCCTCTTTTTCCATTTCGTCCACAATGGCACCCACAGTCTCCCCCTCGTCAGCCACTCCACCAGGTTGCATGCCTACTGGAGCTACTACTGGAGCTACTCCATCTTCCTCTGGTGCGTTGACCTGATCCACTTCAATCTCATTCACTTCTGCACTTGGCCCCTCGCCATCATCCATGTTCATCTGTACACTTGGATCCTTCGGATGAACATACGGAACCATAGCTAGAGGCCACCCACGTTGCAATGCATTCTCCACATACCATCTCCACATCTCAGAGTTTTGAACCGGCATTAGTTCCCAATAAAAACCCTCTGTTGCCCGACTTACTACAACATAGATTGTAATGTCACTAGTCTGTGGATCAACTCCCAAGCCCCGCATCAACCATTTTTTTATAGAAGGTACACTCCTCTCGGCTGGCCTATCAATTCCCCTTGCTGTTACAATAAATTCTGACAGATCTACCCCAGTTGGCCCATAACGGACGTTTCCTTGACCATGGTATAGTTGAAATATAAGTTTACTGGACATATCTGCAAAGTTAATTACTAGGCCGTTATTTTACATAATAAACGACTACAGTGTAATATCTTCTTTGCAACGTACCTAAATTTTTATATATTCTATTGCAATGTTACTCAACAACATTTAAAACTACAAACCTAATAACTACAAATACTACAGATCTACTAAGTTACCTACATCCAGGGTTACTAAAACCGCCGGTAACCGCGCGGTTACCGCGGTTACCGCCCGTACCGCGGGGGTACGGTAACCCGTACCGCGCGGTACGGTTTAATAAAATTCGTCCAAATTCAAAAATTTAAAAAAAAAAGAAAAAAATCAAAAAAAATGGTGAAGGTAGTGCTTGATTTATAGTGTTTTATGGTGAAGAAATTTCTCAAAAAAGAGTAATATTTATTCAAATTTGAGAGCAAAACGGAGAATAAATTTGAAAATTGGAAAAAGAAAAAAAAATGGGCCGGCCCGTTACTGTGCGACCCATTACACATCGCGCGGTAACCGCGCCAAACCGCGCGGTTACCGCGTCAAACCGCGCGGTAACCGCGCCAAACCGCGCGGTTTGCCCGAATTTTTGAATTCTAATTTCGATTTGTAAATTTGTCGCGGTTTTGCGCGGTTACCGCGGTTACCGCCGGTAACCGCCGTACCGCCGGGTGGCGGTAACCGGGCCCCCGGCGGTTTTTTAAACCCTGCCTACATCTAACAATATATATTTATATAGTACCACAGGTAAAACCCTATTTCATACAATGCATTTATCCAACGAAAGTTCTACAAAAATACAAGTGATATCCTAGTTAACATCATATATTTAGTCACGTATATAATCTACGAATATTACCTGAAATCGAAGTTTGAAACCGTCGAAGTTTGAAACCGGCAGGGCTTCGCCTCTTCTTTTCTTCTCCTCCCCTTCTCCTTTTTTTTTTTTGATGTGGAGAGGTTAGGAGGGAATGGGCTCCTCAAAGGAGCCGGCTGGGCTTTATAGGCGGCCAGGCCTGCCGCCCTCTGTAAGGGCGGCAAGGGGGTCCTGCCGCCCTTTGCCAGGGCGGCAAGAGGGCAGGAGGGCGGCAAGAGGGCAGGAGGACGGCCGTCCCGCGCCGTCCAGCGCGGCGTGTGCCACGTCGGCTTGCCGCCCTTGCGAAGGGCGGCAGGGTCTAGTTTTGCAAATTTTTTGGGCGCTATAATATTTCTGTAAATATTAAAAAAAAAA
>BDMV01000008.1:5187759-5506620 GCA_008326285.1 Oryza officinalis
TATATATATATATATATATATATATATATATATATATAAACAGAGTTTGAAGCTTTCATGGCCTTAGCCATGTAACCGTCAAGTAACGTGGCGGGCAGATTGAGCGGAATCAAAGTCATCCAATATAATCGAATGGTTTATTTTGTTACCTGTGCAGTATTAACTGTATAATAGACGATTCATTTCAGGTATAATCGTATGTATATAAGAAGAAAAAAAAGAACAGGCCCTTGCAACAGTTGGACCGAAGAAAAAAAAGGTGTTGCCGAGACTTTTTTTTTTTGCTGTTCCGTCAAACGCCGAAACGCCGAAAAGATAAACTATTGCTACAAAACTGAACTCTCGAGAGATCGAGAAAAGTCGACGGCAGCGAAACCTCATGCTCAGCAGCGAGATCGCTAATTCGCCGAGACGCGTGAAATTAGCAAATCACGACCGTTTCGTTTGGCAGCGCCTCCGTTTCACGTTTGAGTGTGACGCGTGTTTTTGGGCTTCCTGACCTTTCAAGGAGGACTCAACTATATACATACATGCAGGTAGAGCAACACACTCAATTAGTACTTTTTAATTGCAATTTGATAACCCATGTACATACCGTGAATTTTTTTATCATAATTGGTTACAATGTTTAACTAAACTTTTTAACATAAGGTTCAATTTTAAAATTAAAAATTTTAAAACTTTCCACTCAAAATATAAAAACTTTTCACTCTGTATTTGAAAACTTTCAACTCAGAATTTGAAAACTTTCGATTCAAATTCGAAAGCTTCAACTCAGTTTCAAAAACTTTCAACTCACAATTTTAAATCTTTCATCTTAAAATTTAAAAACTTTCAACCCAAAATTCGAAAACTTTCAACTCAAATTTAAACTTTCAATCCAAATTTTAAAACTAATTTGAATTTTTGAAACTTTCAACTCGAATTTCAAAACTTCCAACTCAAATCTTTTTAAAAAATCTACCTAAACTTTTGATATTTTTTAACTCAATTATTTATTTATTATTTTATTATAAAGGATTACCTTAACGCTAATCATTATTTATTAGCGTTAAGCGTTTAGCCCCTAATTGTTGTCACACGTGTGTGGGCCTAAGAAAAAGTCGGACTAGACCGTGGGCTGGGATAGGACATGCGCGTTCCATGAATTTTTTGTATTTTTAGTTTTTTTTTTAATATTTACAGAAATATTATAGCGCCGAAAAAATTTGCAAAACTAGACCCTGCCGCCCTTTGAAAGGGCGGCAAGCCGACGTGGCACACGGCGCCGTGTGCGTCTTGACGGCGCGCACGGGCCGCGGTGTGCCGAGGGCTTGCCGCCCTCTGCAAGGGCGGCAACATCCTGCCCTTTCAGTCAGCTCCAGGGTTTCAATTACCGCGGTAAACCGCGCGGTTACCGCGGTTACCGCGCTTACCGCGGGGGTACGGTAAGGGGTAAACCGCGGTAACCGCGTCAAATTCAAATAAATTTGAAAAATAATTTGAATTTTTGATAAATTTTGTACGGTTTGTCGCGGTTTGTCGCGGTTACCGCGGTTACCGCCGGTAACCGCTTACCGCCGGGGGCGGTAACCGGGCCCCCGGCGGTAATTGAAACCCTGGTTAGCTCATGTGGCAACAGACTGTGCATCATCAGTACGGTATGTGTGTGTACGTGTACGTGCATATCTTCTAGATGGATCAACGTTGAGTTCGAAAGAAAGAAAGAAGAAACTTCCTGAAAAAATACGTGTCCCATGACCAAACCAAAGCTAGCTAGAAGCAACTGATCATCGAGCAAGATCAGATTAAGATGAGAAGTAAATAAGGACATGTAAAAAAATATTAGTATATGATAATTAGGTTTTATTTATTTTAAATTTGCACTGCAACTTCCCGAGTTTACACGCGTTTTTCAAAAATTCCAAAAGAGAACTACTCCGAAAAATTTCATAAACGGGTCTAGTTTTGCAAATTTTTTCGGCGCTATAATATTTCTGTAAATATTAAAAAAAAAATCTAAAAACAAAAAAAATTCCCCACGAATTTTTTGTATTTTTAGACGTCTTGACGGCGCGCACGGGCCGCGGTGTGCCGTGGGCTTGCCGCCCTTGCAGAGGGCGGCAAGCCCTCGGCACACCGCGGCCCGTGCGCGCCGTCAAGACGCACACACGGCGCACACGGCGCCGTGTGCCACGTCGGCTTGCCGCCCTTTCAAAGGGCGGCAGGGTCTAGTTTTGCAAATTTTTTCGGCGCTATAATATTTCTGTAAATATTAAAAAAAAAAAATCTAAAAACAAAAAAAATTCCAGGGGCTTCCAGTGGTTTGGCCTAGCCCGGCAATTTACTGTGGCCCAGCCAGATGTCCTGGAAAAGCCCATGTATAAATATTAGGCCCATTATGAGTTGGCCTAGCCCAAATAATAATAATTCATAAAAGCCCAGTACATAGCCTTCCTCTAAAAAGAAAAGATTCATGATCACAGCTAGTAGAAAATAGTTAGAATGTTCTATATATAAGAGAATCAATGCTTTCTTCCACCTATGTCACACTTCTTTCAAAAAATATATTACATATAGAAGATACACTCACACATCGCTACATATCCACACCCACAAGTTTGTCTTATTCAAAAATAAATATATAAATATTATTTATTTTGTTGTGACTTATTTTATCATCAAACAAAATTTCATTCTAATTTGTATTTTTACATTAAAATTTTTGAATAAAATCTATGATCAAACGTTATGTGAAAAGTTAACAACGTCGTATATAAAAAACACAGAGGTAGTGTTAATATACGTGGGCCTACTAGGTACATTTGTTTTCTTCTATAATGTTGTCTACTACCGCAATATAGAGCAGTGCTTGTTTCACTGTAGTATTTGTTATGTTTACAAAGTTTCTTAGTTTAATTTATTCTTCAGTTAACCATCACAAACACAACCACACATTCAATCACTGCTACGTGCGCTACTGTGGTTGATTGCGAAACAGAGTAAAGCCGATCGCGAAATGGAGCGAGAATTCCACGGATGGAACAGCAAGCTAACAGCTAGAACAGGTCTCTGACAAAAGAAAAAGAAGAAAAGCTTGCAAGCTGGATTAGATAGTAGTAGTAGTAGTAGAAGAAGAACAAGAACAGGTTCAGACAGACAGTCTCGCCCGACAAATGAAGACGCCCTGCTTAATTGCCTCCTCTGCGTCGTCTTCATCCACCAGTCATCAGTGCTCAGTGGTCAGCACTACCATACACAGATCAGAGACAAACCAAAACAAATTTTGTTTATATTTATTTTTTTTCTGATTAATTTCAACCAAAAATTAAAAAAATAAGTATAGTTCAACTGATTAGTTTCATATGCTTAGACTTATCCACCTGATTTAAGTGCTACGTGTCTACCCTTGATACGAGTGTTCATGTTTACGCTTAATTATTCTTTTAGAGATAGACGACTTACTCATCGACAATGCTATCCTAGTTATCGGATGTGCTCACATGGGTAAAAAGCACGTATGTATTTGGGCGTCTGCATCTATACTGTTTCAAAAAAAGTTGAAGTACATGTTACGATTGTAATATTTTCATTTGAACAAAAAAGAAGTTTTCAGTCATGCTTACATATGCAATAAAACGTTAAATCTACCCATTGATTTCCACGGGAGTTCTTCAGACATTTTGCTCGGCTTCGAAAATGAAAAAAAATTTTGAAGTAGTATTACGAAAATGTATCCATATTTACCATTTCACAGTGTAATTGTTTTTCTAATTTTACCACAATAAATTCTAGCACCCATCCATTTAGCTAGGCACTCCAGACTCCAGTACAGTGTAATGGGGTCCTAAGCTAGGTGCTTAACGAAACCTTAGCTCTGACAAAAAAAAACAATGGTACAGCCAGAGAGCATGCTCCAGATTTTAATTGCAACAAGGACCCCACTGCAAAAAAATTGATGGCGCTGAACAAATTTAGGTGACGCACATTATGCCCTCGTGAACCCGATTCATCTGGTCCCAACCATAACAGCAAGGGCACTAAAAAATGCAACACATTATTAACATATTGTTTTTCTTTCAGAGAGAAAAAAACGAACAAAGGTTGTCATTTACTATATTCTTATTTTTTTTTCCTAAACTAGCATCCATAAGCGCTAGAACCAAACAATTGCCTTCAGCGAGAGAGATAATATTCAACGATAGATGTTTACAAGTTTTATTCTTCATGGTACCCTGCACCCTTTCAATATGATTTTACATATGCTGTGGGGTACAATATATTATTTTCTTGTAAAGAAGAAACATAGGAGTTTCAATCCTAAGCAGGGTCCGATCGGAATTTTCTTTTGCGGACGTAGATACAAATTCTGGAGGATGCGGTATCACGAGATTTCACTATCTAGGGTGAAAATTCACCGAGATTTATTTGAATTTTGAAACAAACTCAAGTGGATCCTAATTTTGACTTCCTTTACTAAAATGTTCCCAAAATTCCTAAAATAAAAGGAAAAAGTATTTTCCCATTGCCCTAACATAGAACCTCCTGGATGTTTTTGCACCTCATATCCTTCATAACTAAAGGGTCATTTAGGAGCCTTATCTGGTGATCCGGGATGCTCTCCTCGGTTGGTATATAAATTATCTTAGGAAATTTAAAGATAGGGTGAACCTCATCTAGATTTCGGACCGCGGCGATATTAGGTTTGAGGGGTTGAAAATACCTTGTAGGGAAAAAAAGCTTAAATGGAGAAAAAGAACATCATCATGTCTACTTTTCTAAGTATTAAGGGAAGTAATCCTAGTTTGCAAGGGGTGATGATTAATTAAGCCTTAATTAGCACGTTGCTTTAAGCGAGCTTATCCTAATTGTCCCTCCTAAACAGTGACGTGATGCCTAACACCTAAACAAGAGAGCAACATATCTATTGGAATCCCCAATGGGAAATCCCCATCCCCCCTACATATACAATCACACTAGTACTTTGCATTACATACATTACAACATCACTCAAAGCACATAGATATATGTGAGGCACAAGCACAAGCACACACCTAGTGGTGATGTGAGAGGCAGGCAACTAATAGTACTCTATTATCATCATCATCATTAATTATTATTCCAATATTTGTCAAAGTAGAGGCAGCTATGTACACATCTCTCTTAATCCCCCCTTACAAATTAAGTTAATGACAAGGGGAGAGGAAACCCTCAAAAAGAAGAAAAAAGGGGAAAATTAAAGAGAAAGAACGCAAAATTACAAAAAGGAGGTGAAGGCAACAAAAAAAGAAAGTAAAGTAGAAAAAGAAAAGAAAAGAAAAAGTTGATGTGAAGTGAAGTGAAGAGAAGAGAAGAGAAGAGAGGGGAGGTTGGATCTATAGCTAGCTAGGGCTGAAATTCACCAGATCCAATGCAGTGCAGGTAGCCATCCTTGTCCTCCTCATAATTAGTGCCTCACCTACCAATAATACTCCTCCACCACACACACCCCTCTCCTCTCCTTCTTCCTCCATTGATTTCTCTCTCTCTCTCCTCTTGTGTGCTTCCATTTTGATTCGATTTCTAGCATGGATTGATCCATTGGTGGAGAAAGGAGGAGTCTTTGTTGCTCTTGCGGTGGAAGGGGGTGCCGGGTGCTAAGAAAGATGGGTTCTTGGACAGGGATGGCGAGGTCAGAAGGTGGAGGAGGAGGGGAGGTGGTGCCTGCAGGTGGCGGTGATGGCGGCGGCGTCGTCGTCGGCGCTGGCGCCGGCGGAGGGGAGGAGGGCGGCGCGGCAGAGCGGGCAGGTGGCCTGGCCCTTGTCGACCCACTTGTCGATGCACGCCTTGTGGAACGCGTGCGCGCAGTTGCCGAGCTCACGCACCCGGTGCCGCGCCTCGAGCGCGCCAAGGCACACGGCGCACGACGACGACGCAGCGCCGGCGGCGCGGCGGCATCTGACGAAGTCGGCGTATCGGACGGCGGGGAGCCGCGCCTTGATGGCAGCGGGCTCCGGCGCGGCCTGGAACGCCCAGACGAGGTCGGCGGGCACCACCATCGCCGACGCCACGCTGGCCGGTGGCGGCGCGTAGGCGGGGTGTTCGTCCGGGGGCGGCGGCGCGGCGAGGCCGAGCGCGGAGAGGCAGAGCAGGAAGGCGTGGCGCAGCAGGTCGAGCAGCTGCAGCACCAGCACCAGCGGCTGCGGCAGGATCACGCAGTAGCACACCGACGGGAAACCCATCGCCGCCAGCGACCTCCTCCTTCTAGAAAGAGAAACAAAATCAAAGATGGAATCTTTAGAGAGAGAGAGAGGTTGTGTGTGCGTGTGAGGAAGAGGGTGGGGTGGGTGGGGGAGTATATATATAAGAGAGAACGAGGAGGGCCTCATTGCTTAATTGCAACAGGGAGGCTAGCCTTAGAGCAAATACAATAAGAGCTACAAACCAACTATAAACACGTGTAAAGAAGATAAAAGATGAGAGAAAACAAAAGTGGGTTACTGATTTGTAGCCAGCTACATACAGACTCTACGACATACACACGGACTCTAAGACATTGTGCGTGCATAAAAGATGGGAACAGATATTAATGATGTGATATATATATTTATAGGTAATAACTAAGCTATTAGATGAATTATAGATGATTTTAAAATTAGTAGTTGACTGTACTATTACAAACTTGCTCCTACCCAACTCAAGCCAAAGCTAAGCTAAGCTAAAGAGACTACTACTAACTAATAATAAGAGGACGGATGAATGAATAATAGTAATTAATCACATGAGACGCCCTATGTGCACGGTTGCATGATTTATAGACCTTGTCTACCCGGACAATGAGTGCTGATGATGCGTGTACCCTCTCGGCTACATCAAATAACTCCTCCAGTATATATATACGCATGTTGTCTATGTACATGAAAAAAATATTGACTTTAAATCGCTCGCGAGTATATATGGCGTGTTTTCTATGTAACTGAAAAGATGTTGACTTCAAATTGCTAACGATTATATACGTGTGTTTTCTATGTAACTGAAAAAACATTGACTTCAAATAACTCGCAAGTATGTACATACGTGTGTTTTTCTTATGTAACTGAAAAAATGATGACTTTTGTGTCTCCGGAGAGCATTTTGTTGGTGGTGGTATTACACGAATTTTTTTTTATGAATATAGGATTTCAAAAACAAAAATTTTTGTATTATGTGATATCATACTTCGATGGTTAATGACTATTTTGGGTAGTCTTCAAACGAAATCTAAACAAAACTTTTATTTATTTATTTATTTATTATGTGCAATGGGACTAGAAGTGTGGAGTGTTTCAGATATCTAATTCTCACGATTATAGTATTTTTTGAAGAAAATTTATATGATTAGAATTACAGAGGAAAGTTAACGTTGACACTGATGTCGTGCAACCAAACACATGGGTTGCACAAAAGCTCTTGCGGATGGTGCGCTAGCAAGAAGTGCTTCTGCCGGGGTGCGCGTAGCATTATGGGATTTTGTTATAGCTGGGCGCACGTACACAAACACATGTGCTGTCTCGAGCTAGCTAAGCTAAGCTAACCTCGATCTTGGCTTGACTGCTGCTGCTGCTTCTGCTGATGATGGTGCTGTCACATGATTAGCCAGCTGCATTATGCATGCTGCTTCAAATCGATATCAACCGATCGATCTGGCCATCCATCTAGCTAGCTAGCTAATTGGCATTCACAGATGCACTGCACTGATTCATTGAGTTGGTCGTCCTGAAACCGTTTTAGATGAACACAGAGATGATGGGGACTCTCTCTACCTCTATGTTAGCTTGCAAAGGTGAAATCTATGGCGGTTTCGGATATGCGAGAAGTGAAAGTTATTAACATAGATAATATGTAATAGAGTGAGATACGTTTGCTGGTGTAGTGGTAGGGGTGTGTGGTTTTGGCTTCGTTGATCCGTGGTCGACTCGCCGACACGCCCACACTTTTTTTTTCAATTATTTGAGAAATTTTCCTTGGTAGTTTGTGTTTAGGTTGCCAGTGAAGTAATGAAGTGAGCAGGGAGGGTGATTAGATGGTGGGCAAGCCATGTGTGCGGTAGGGCCCCCTCTCACCTCAAAAGGGCCTGTGCATATGCATCTCATGCATTTGCTTGCATGCATGCAGTGTGTGTGTATGGGGATGGCCCACAATTTAGTGGGAGAGAGAGAGAGAGAGGACATGAGATGGATGGCTAAAATTTGGATGTTGAACAAGGGCTTTGGGTGGAGGTTGCTTTGAGAGGGCATTGGCTTCAAATAGGTGACAGGGCATGTGCACTTTTTTGTGTGATGCATGGGCAACTTACAGTTTTTGGTGGGTTGGGAATAATTTAGGAGTGGTGTCTCTCCAACGAAGAGATCTCGTCTTGACTAGTCTGGTATGGTCGGTGTTGGACGATTCATTCATATTATACCTGGTTCGGGCTAGATGATGATGCCTTTCGGTTTATCATGTGCTGATTTGATTTTTAGAAAACACCTGGTAATTTTGGTTTTTCGATACAGAAGTTTTACTTTAGTTCAAAGCATGTTGTAAAATGTTACGCTATAGATATCATCCTTCACCATAACATTTTACTATGACTGTCCTGTCCTTTTAGACTGTTCATGTAGTTCACGGGGTGTGAACGAAAATCCATTTTGTAGTAGTATCTCCAGCACACATATATTACTAAAAGAAAAGTACCCTTTTTTTTTAAAGAGAAAGAAAAGAGAAGTGTTCTCCAAAAAAGAAAAAAAAGAAGTTATAAGAAGCGGCACCAAACCTCAACTAATCACAAACAAACCACCACACAATCTCAACCATAACCATCATCTAAAACAGGCCAAAGATCCAAATAATTAAGCTACTTGCATATGTTTATGCAGATTGCTAACAAATTAACTAATTAAGCTAGTGCTCTGCTCGTCCTCATTCAACCGATCCTTAAGTGCGGCGATTAATCATGATCATGCCCTCCATGTCCTGTGTGTGCGTGCGAGATACGATGAACACCGGCCCAAAGACTGCCAAAATCCTTCACTTAAACAAATCGGTGGTGATGCTGCTGATATGCCCAATTGCCCATCAACCAGAGATATAGCTTAGCTACCTGCCTTCTTGCCTGCCACAAGAGAAAAGAAAAACACTACAATTCATTATAAAAGTGTCATAAGTGTATGGATGGCAAGCCATGCGTTTCAGCAGGGATCATGTCTCTGTTAGGATATTTAGAATTGTTTTAATTCTGTATGCTTTCTATTTCTTCGTGGTTTTGTTATTCGTGTACGTTGGATTGAGCATCGGACGGCTAGATTGAGTGGACAAATATCATTAATCAGACGATCAAAATATTGGTCACTCTTTTTGGTCCCTTTTGACAAACAAATGCCGCCGACATGTTATTCTTGGTGTAGTGTTGATGTTTTATTATGCTTTATGATAAATAGTTGTATTCTAAATCCTTCCCACAACATATAAACAGGTAAAAATCCATAGTTGGGGTTGATTTTATGCCCTCTCATTTCGATGCTCGCTAATTTTATACTTCTTTAATATTTGTATAACTCTAACTAAACGAAGATAGTACATAAATATCATGCGATATATTATTCAGTCCCTCGCATAGAAATTTCATGGCTCCGCCTCTGCATGTCCAGTTGTCTACTACTCCAACACAAACAATAAAAACGTGCATCATCATCATCATCATCATCATCATCATCTCCATTGCTCTCTCTTCATAATTGGTGTGAGTTCTATGTGTAGCCACTTTGACACATATATAGTGTTTTTTCACCTTGTCGTGAGGCAGAATCAGTGGAGTGTCCTGTTTAACCTTGTACCCCCTGCCTCACAAAAGCATAGCAGAAAGCACTTCACACACTGAGCAAGCATCACTACCCTACTCAGTACTCACCCTACTTACTTGATTATTAGTGACTTAATTATTCTTCGGTTAATTAAACATTAAACACGGTTTTAAGGACAAAAAGGGAGAGATGCTTAATTCTTCTACCGGTTGAAATAATGCCAATGCAAATAATAATAAAAATAATAACAGCATTGGTCAATCTTGTGGGCCCACAATACACCGGCAGACCCTCATGGATGGGACCCACCAAAGGCTAGGAGATCGTCCTCCCCATCCTCCTCACCAGTCTTTGGGTTGCAATTTATCAAGTCAATTTATTAAAAGAAATTAATAATTCATGAAAACATGTACAACAACAATAAACTAATTCATGAAGTAGTCCATATTTTCGTTTAACTCTTTTTTTTAAGCTCCACCCTTGTGCTCTTAGTCATTTATGCATTATAAGGCAGTCTTCAGTTAATACCTAATTTTGGCATGCCTAACCAATAACGAAGCCAATGACACCATCGAGTTTGGGTGATTAATAGTGTTTTCTATTGATTGACTAATTTTTATTAACATCGACGGTTGTTGTAGTAGAGGCGGAAGCGACGGAGCCTGGGCGGCTGTACCAGAACAAAAAGTCTTTTCGTTTTCTGCCTATTGATTTTCTTTACAATGTTTGGTGGACGTGTAGCCCAGATTTTAGACATATTTAAAACTTTTTCACCAAAATTTGAGGTGCATCCTCTGGCTATAACTTGCAGAAGCAAATGATACTGATTTGCTTGTGCATCCAAAAGAAGAACAAAATGATGGGTTGGGTTTGCGTGGACCGAACATTATTCTGGAGTATAGCAGTCTTTCTTTTTCTAATCGCCTTTCCCTGGTGGAGACGTAAAGCATGCCTGAATGGTCCCAGCAACCAAAGGAAGAGAATATTTAGGTATAGTAACACATTATAGCATGCTAATCAATGCCTGATGTGATTAGCTAGGCTAAGCTCAATCTTTTGCTTCTTCCTGTCAAAATAAAAACTTACTGCTCCCTCCGTCTAGTTTTAGCTAGTTAAAAATAAATTAAACAAAAGATTAAAAGATTATTATGCCTGTCAGTAATACGAGAAGAAAATGAGAAGAGATTATTGGTTCAATGGCTAAAAACAAAAAGATAAAGATAAAATAATATTAAAGAGGTATAGTGGACAACTAGATCTAAAACTACACTTATTTAGAGATAAATCTTTATATTAAAATTAGAGTTATTTAGGGACAAAAAAGTATTGTCTTAGATATTAGTACAAACTTTATCCATTATTAAAAATAATAATACGATCTTCAAAATATAATTTTAACGGAAAATTTCATGGCGAAAGACTTTGAGGTATGTCTATGCATATAATTTTCATACGCCTAATAAATATAAATATTGAAAAACATATGATGTTCAAAGTAAGAAAGAAAAACAATCAATTTACAACATGTCTAACATAATACTAACATGTTTTCAAGTCCAGAAAGTCCATAAGGGATTAGGTTTAATGCGGTGATTGGCACGTTGCGATTTTTGTCGGACTAGCTTTAGCCGGGCATCGCAATCATCCTGTCCTAGCTGCCGGTCCAATGCAGCGAGGCAGATTAAGACTTAACAAACCACAATTATTAGTGCTAATTTTGGCTGCCATGCTAGTATAGTACTAGTGCTATACTAAGTATTGTTGTTGGCAGTGGCAAGTCTGCGCGATAAACAAATCTTGGGGAATAGTAACCATCAACCAAAGTGTGGCCTTTTGTATGTTCCATGGATTAGGGGATCTGCATCCTCTGCCTTTCAGGGTTTAGGGCATGAATACCACATGCCTCTCAACTATAATCCATGCTATGCTATACCGTCATTTCAGTAAGATACACAATTTTAAGGTCGTTCAAATTTGGAATACAATATATGGGCGAAAAATCGCGAAGAGGCCGTGTGTATGACAAGAGGGACATGATGTCGGACAAGTATAATGCACCATGGATAAATCATTATAGATAATGATAAATAACCACCGTGAAAATATTTTTGTAGCTATGTTATGTCAAACTGTGGCTCGCAACCAATGCTAGAAAAATTCCCAATTGATGTGGGTTCCTGAACATGTTTTTTGGAATTCCTGCAAGATTCCATATAATTCATGTATTCAAACACGGTCTGGGTGTTCACTCTGTTAAAAAAACAATTGGCAGTTTTGACTTTGAGTTAGCAAACTTTGACCAACAATATATTTTAAAGTAATCTAATAATTTAGAATCAAAGTTGTACCATTGGATTTATAACCAGATGTATTTTACTAATATCAAACTTTTAAAATTATGATATTGCCTAATAAATTTGACTGGGTTAGTTTTTTTTTTGGAACCGGTCCACCTGAGTTTAAGTTCTAGACTTAACACGGGTGCTCGTATTTATCGCTAATTATTTTTTGAGTGGTAAGTGTCTAGGCGACATACCCATCGACGACGAAGAACCCGTGATGATTTTATCAATATCAAGATATGTTGGACTAGTCTTTTAGAGATGCTTATAAATATATGGTATGTGTGTGTGCCTTCATGAATGTAAGTGTGCGTGCATTGCGAGCACGTGCATTTGTACTGTGTTTCTTAGAAGAATATCTTATCTCCAAAATCGACAAGTATTCGCGGACAGTGTGGGTACCGAACACAATTAAATTGTTTCGCCTAGAGCTGATTATAAACGGTAACACTTATTAGAGACAAAAAAGAAATAATTTTTAGCTAAAACTTTTATATATGGGTTGTTAGCGACTAAAAGCCAATACTGAAAATAAATGACGACAAAAAATCAAAATCAACATAAAATTAAATTTTTACTGCTGAATAGCAAATGGAGTTGACGGTTCCATAGTAGAAACACCGAGCTAGCATGTGTGCGTGAGTGTTTTGGGGGTGTTCATAGGGGTGAGCTGAGCGTATTTTGCTCTGCACAATGACACAAGCTGAACCATACAAACAACTGTGAAGCAGCATATAGCAGTAGCACAGTAACTTGCAAGGGAGAAAAAAAAATACTGTTAGGAGGTCGACATGAGAGGAACAACCGGTGTACTGTACGAGGGAAAAAGGCAGAGGAAGGACCCCTAAACCTAGGTTTGCTTTTGTACGATTTTGGGTCTGGTGATTGATGCTTGTTGCTCTTGCTCATCAGTTATCACTGCGTGTGTGCGTGTGCGTGCAAATGTTTGCTTTAGTTTCCAGGCTGTCTGACTGTTGGGTGGGGCCATCATCCTGACAGGGGCCATGGATGGACCAGCCTCGCGTGCCAACAAATCTGTGTACTCGTAAACACTGACTAGACACTTATGGGGGCTCTGTGTTTCCATTCGGTGGCTGCCATAGGTAGTGTGTGCTCGAATCTCGAAGCCCGCATCTGTGTCGAAATCTAGAAGACAAGAGTGAATTACTATCTCTCTGTCTTAATGAAAAAAATCTAATTCTAAAAATAAATCTAAATACAGTGTATATCTAAATTCATCTTTAAAATTAAATTGATTTTAGGAAAGAGGAAATACATCGTAGGGTAATGTAATATGATGTAATAACTTATAAATTATTCGGGCCAATATAATAAAATAAAAAAGGGATAAAATAGGCGATATAGGTGAATATTGCTGACTTGGCATCTCATTGTTGTTGGTCAGCTACATCTTTTTATGCCAAACTAAGGCCCTATTTGGGTGAGCTTGTGATAACTCCAGCTTCTTTTGAAATTTTCAGCCGCCAGATACTCCTTCAAATAGTTCAGATTGCAGATTGTTACATAAACTTTGAAAATCTATAATTATAAATATATGAATCCAGAAAATAAACTGAAAATCAAAAGCAGGGAGATATATATATTTTTCCTAATCAGTAACTTCAATTGTCAACCCAATCTCTATAAGTGAAAGATGAATCCCAAAAATCAACTAGAATAAGCCACATAATCAACAAAATAATAGCCTTTGGATTCACATGAAGACAAAATAGCTAAAAAAAAATCTGAGCCATTGGATAGAGGAAGTAGTAATACTTTGTCTAGAAGCTTCCTCGACCTACTAAGAAAAAGATAGTAAAGTTATGGATATAACTTTATAATGTAGTATGTACACCTTCAATTAAAAAATTATTTTGCAGATAGACCCTCTTACACTATCTACGTAACTTTTCTTTGAAAAAAAATATTTACAAATAAATCATTGACTTATATTTGAAAAGATTCAACAACAAATTAAAGAATAAATTGAGGAAAATGTAGTAATGTCATGCATATAATTTTACAATTCACATTATAAATAAGGATGGTTTACAAATAAATCATCTTTTAATAAAGATTCATATAATCCGACTATGTTTGAGGACATTCAAAGTTATACATATTAGTGATGAGCATATATATATATATGTGTGTGTTATATACGTTACAACTATGTATCCGTCTAAATAGACGTTGTTATGATTAATCATCATTATAAATTTAAGCATATTATTACTACAACAATCTATAGACATATTTAATAGACATTATTTAGTTGCGAGAACACGCAACTTAATACACTAGTTAAGGATGATTATAGTTGAACTAGAAAACCACAAAGAAAATCAGGTGTTTTGTTGCCAAAAATACCCATGGCTAGGGAGATAGGAAAGGGGGAGAAAAAGCTGCGAGCCCAACTCACACAGCATCAGGCCGTACACATCCATGGCCCATGAAACGGGAGAGAGAGAAGTCCAGCATGTCATCGTTTGGGCTGCACCGTTGAAGTAAGAATTTTTAGCATTTTTAATTTTTATTTTTTAAAGATTTGCAAAAATAATTTTAGGTTTGAAAAATTTGCAAAACTAATCCCCAATCGCCTTCCCAGAGGGCGATTTTTAAAAATCGCCCTCCCAGAGGGCGACAAGGGGCCTAACTGCAAATTTTCAAACCCTTTGCATCGGTTTTAATTGATTAAAAACTAATAATGCTTATTCGACACTTTAAATGATCTTAAATAAAAAAGTTGTTAATAACAAAGTTGTAGATTTTTGTGAGATCTATAACTTTCATATAAAGTTTATCTCCATCCGATGTCGTTTAAAATATAGATCTGAGATTCTTTTAAATAGGTTTTAGATTTTGTAACGAATATTTGGATATCTAAATGATCTTAAATAAAAAAGTTGTTAACTATTAGTTAACAACTTTTTTATTTAAGATCGTTTAGAGTAATAGTTAACAACTTTTTTATTTAAGATCGTTTAGAGTATCAAATAAGTATTATTAGTTTTTAAGCAATTAAACCGATGCAAAGGGTTTGAAAATTTGCAGTTAGGCCCCTTGTCGCCCTCTGGGAGGGCGATTGGGGATTAGTTTTGCAAATTTTTCAAACCTAAAATTATTTTTGCAAATCTTTAAAAAATAAAAATTAAAAATGCTAAAAATTCTTGAAGTAACGGGCTATTGTATCGTCTTGGGCCTCACAAGTGAGCCCAAACGAAAATGGGCCTAATTTCTCCTGTAGCAGCAGCAGCAGCAGCAGCAATACAAGATTCCATTTCCTCTCTGAAATTCTGACCATGCAGACACCTTACTGAATCATATCATGTGTACAACAGCAGCTGCTTATGTTATACATGATATGATTTCGATCTGTTGTTCTAGAGATTCAGCAATGTTTCTGCATGTTCAGAGTTTCAGAGAGGAAATAGAATCTTGTATTGCTGCTGCTGTTGCTACATGTTGATTTCGATCATGAGCCCTGTTAATAATTGCCTTCATGTCCAACAGATCGAAATTATATAACCTCGTGAATCATTAACAACTCGATAGTAAATATATCATATATTCGAGTATATATAATAGCAGACAGATTACATCCATTAGAACTCAGAATCACCGCAATTGAACATCAAAAGTACAACACAAGCAGCAGCAGCAGCCAGCAGCAAACGACATGATTAATCACGCTTTTCGATGAAGAACAAGAACATGAATACGATGATCGAACACCTTGAGCTCAACAATGGCCACCCCACCATCCATGGCGGTCACCTACTTGGTGAACTCGATGGCCCAGGCGTTGGCGTAGATGTAGGTTGGCTTGAAGCCGGTGAACCCGGCGCCGCGGGCGAGCTCCCTGAACTCCCTCTCGTACCTCTCCTTGCCGCCGGGGTTGTGCGCGAGCATGATCATGTCGACATGGAACACACCTTGCTCCCTCGGCGTCGCCTCCGTGCTCTCCGGCAGCACGCACTCGACGATCACCACCTTGCCGTGCGCCGGCAGCGCGTCGTAGCAGTTCTTGAGCAGCCTGGCGCAGTGCTCGTCGCTCCAGTCGTGGAGGATCCACTTCATCAGGATGGCGTCGCCGGTGGGCACGGAGGCGAACATGTCGCCGCCGACGTGCTGGACGCCTGGGAACGGCGGCGCCTCGGAGATGACGTGGGGGAGGTCGTAGTTGATCCCGCGGATGTGCGGGTGGCGGGAGACTATGGCGTGCACGGTGGCGCCGACGCCGCCGCCGACGTCGACGAGGGTGGAGACGGCGGCGGCGGAGTCGAAGCCGGTGTAGAGGTCGAGGAGCTTCTTGGTGATGATGACGGAGTGGTTCTTCATCCCCTCGTTGAAGACGCGGTTGAAGCGAGCGTCTGTGCCGTGGTACTCGAACGCCGTCATGCCGTACGCCTTGTTGAACGGGATGCCGCCGTCCAGGACAGCGTCCTTGAGGTAGTACCTGCATCCATGCACATAGATATTAATTCAGGCATGCAACTCCTTCACTAGAGAAATTTGACCGTACTTCAAAGGTACCAACATTTTTGGTAAACAAAATATGGTATCTTAAGCCGTAAAATCGCTCCCGTCATTATCATCCATCTACTTTTCTGAGTTTGGATCGTGGGTTTTCGTTTGTATGCTTATCAAGCCCTTAAATGGTATGTTTCGGGGAATAATTATTTTCATAAAACTTTTAAACAAAACTTTATTGTAGTTAATTCATTTGTTTTTGCAGCTAAAATAGATTTTTAAAAAGATAATCCGTCAATTTCGCCTGGAAACTATGGGCCTTGTTTCTTTTTTATTTTTTTCTTAAAAACAAAATATATAAGAAAAATCTTTTTATGTGAGAAAATTATAATTTTTGGATTTGAACGGTCTTATAATTCTTGGATTTCAACGATCTTCATAATGTAACTTTAACCGATAATTTATACTGTAATAATGTGTAGGCAGTCTGATAAAATTGCAAAAAGATGTGTAAATGATTTTGAAGTACAATTCATATTCAAAAAGATACGAGCATAATAAAGGTTCAACGGGGCAACTGTCAGGTGGTGAGAAAGAAGTCAGTTGTTCACCGAGGTTTAAATTCTAGAATTGACACGATGCATCTTATTGGATGTCTGTGAGGCTGTGAGTGAATTGTTTTGGTAGGAAATTGATGGATGTTCCTCCTCCAGCTGCTGCTGCTGTTGCTACTGATGTGTCTTTGTCTAGACGCACTACCTGCTAACCAGCCTACCTGCCATTGCTATCTTGCCACTCAATGGTACAGCTTGTTTGGGCTTTGCACATGATGTTCTGAATAATAACTGCTATTCTTTTTTCTACTTTCTACCTGAATTTCTGAACCCCAAAAATCTAATAGAAGAATAATCTAAGGTAGGCAAGAAAAGTCACACAAGCTTATTTGATTTCTAGTACTTTGTCCACATCAAACAAACTGGCTATACACAACACTACCGAATTTTCTACAAGCAGGTGGAGAATCAGTTTGTGACACCAGCCAGCTGATCAGATCAGCCAAGATTTCTCCATTATTTTGAGCATGACGTGTTAGGGATTCAGAGGGATCTCTATGCGCCGTCGATTCGACGATCGACGGCTGCGGTTGCTTCTCTAGAAGGAAGATGGGCTCAACCTTTTCCCCCTCTTTTCAATTCCTCAGCTATTTGGTGACCAAGTTCAGTGCTTGCTAGCATCACCCCACTACTGGAAGGAGAGGGTCACCAACACCCTTTTCTAAGTGCATATAATTATGTGTAGCGGGTATCAGTCGGTGCTATGCGTACGTAAAAACGATTTCACGTAATAGAATTTCTTTTCTAGCATATATGCTGTAAATCATATGATTTAGAGGCTGGGATTTTTATTCCGTTATCTTAAAAAATGTTGTCTCATAAATGAAAGTAATGAAACTAAGGTTCTAATAGGGGAAAAAAATGAAATTCAAGGTTTGATATGCTTGTTGCAACTAACTCCTTTTGAAATGGAAGTTAGTGGGTTTTATTTGTGAAGGCTACAGGGGTGGGGCCCACAGCTCAGTGAGAGAGAGAAGGAGAGGAAGCAAAGAGTGTGAGAAGATACAACTGACCAGCTCTCCATGAGGACCTTGTCCTGGTTCATGAGGGCGAGGGCGGCCATGGAGACGCCGTCCTCGTTGGGCGTCAGCCACTTGCACACCGGTGCGGCGGCGTAGCGGCGGGAGAGCTTGCCGTCCTTGCCTTCCTCCATCTCGCACCTGACGACGTTGTAGGAGGCGAGCAGGCGGAGCATGCGGTCCACCATGTCGGCCGCCGCCGGGTTGGCCTTGGACGGCAGCTTGTCGGCCACCTCCGCCGGCGTCAGCGCCTTCCCTCCGGCGGCGCCCTGCAGCGTCTCCAGGAGCCCCAGCTCGATCGCGTTCTTGAGCGTCATCGGCAGGATCGACGACGACGCCAGCTGCATCGCGTACATGCACGCCTCCTCGTCGGCCGCCGCGGCCATGTCGGCGGCGGTAGAACCCATCTCGAGCTCTCGCCGGCGATGGAGGAGAAGAAGGTGGTGGTTTCTCGGTGTGAGCTAGCTAGCGGCTGATCACCGGCGGCGAGTGAGGTGTGCAATGGAGAGGGAGGGTGTGGGAGGGGGTTATATGGGAGCTCAAGCCTTCACCAACCACCACACACCATGACACCACCAACTGACCTTTCCTTTTTTTTTCTTCTTTATTTTGGGTTTTTTTTTCTTCTCTTCATCTTCAAAATCTTTAGGGGAAAGGAGAAGGAAGGAAGAAGATTATGTGCTAAAGATATGATGCTCTCCTTCATGCATGCATGATTATTGTTGTTGTTGTTGATAGTTTTGCTTCCTACCGTTTGCGTGTGTCTGGTACGTGGTTGCATTCGTCCGATGAAAAATGGAGTAAGCTAGATGTACCATCAATAGTAATTATGACGTGGTATGGTTTTAGTAGGGTTAATTAATTAATTTACTGCAAATCATTTAATATATGTAACATTTACGGTTAATTATTTTCAACGATTGGATACACAAGTCGTGCATGGGATTTGTTTTTGGTTTTAACGGTCAAACTCGACAATTATTCCTATTGCTTCACAAACCAACAAAGATTTTTTAAATTTGCAGTTCCTATCGCTGGGATGAAAATGAAAGCTTTATCTTGGAGTGTGGAGTTGGTGGGCAAAACAGGGAGGGAGTAGACCAATTAGTTGCTCACTAATTAAGTAGCTTGGAGCCCTGTAATTTGAGTGGTATATATGAGTGTGATGAAGCAAGAACATTAATTAGGAGTGACTGTGCTGCGATGGGTAACTGGATAGATATTGATTAAAATCTTATCATAATATTCTTGATTATAATATGGACTGATCTGTTTTCTACGAAATTGTATGGTCATGGAGCTTAGTTAGTAATTTAGCAATTAATTAAGCTGGATTAATTGACATTCTCCTATTTTATGTCTGCCTAAAATGTTCAACATGATTGATCATATATGGGTGAGAGTAGTTAACTGGTTAACTGACGATTATTGTCCCTTTTGGAACAAAAGTGTATTTGACAGAAAATTGCTAACCCTTTAATTTGTTGAAATATATATAGCTAGGTAAGTGGGCACCATCATTTTCTTCTCCAACTAATTATGGTCATGCTTGAGTACAAAGTGAACGTCATGTGCTGTCATATTCCTACCTATCTTCACTAAATTTAATTTAGGTTGATTCTCCCACCAACAAAACCAGCGGTGGTATATGAATAACGATGGCTTAACTAACTACTCGGAATCTCTGCAGTCCAAATTTAAATACATTATCAAGCATATGGTAATTATTTGATTATCTCAGGCCGGCTAAAATTTTTTGGAGAATTTGGGTCAAACAATGTACTCCAACAGTCCAACACTAATTAGTTAACACAATCACAATGCCACATCTTATAATATTATACACAACCTTATTTAATTAGGAATTAATAATTGACCATATCATGATACATATGTTGAGAGAATCTTTAGAGTGCACACCAATTATAAATAAAAATACCCCTGGAAAAAATGACCGGCCAAAATGTTCATATGGTAAAGATACGTGGGACCCATCGCCCGTGCATTGTTGTTGGTTTGTTGATCTACTCGTGTGTGTATACATTTTTTGTGAGATTTATTTTTCTAAAAAAAGAGAAAATGATATGTTTTTTCTCTAACCTATCTCTCACCCAATCAAGGGCCCACATTTGACACAGCCAGTGGAGAAAATGATTGGAACGCCCAACAATTTGGCTCGGCGTGCTGTCACCGTATATACATGTCAATTTTTTACCAAACACACTTGACAACACTTGCTTGCTCACCTACCGCCGGTACAGTTAATCTCATTTACTCCCCTATTTTATATTATAAATCATTTGATTTTTTTCTTAATCAAAACTTTTTTAGATTTAATTAAATTTGTAAAAAAAATACACTAATATTTTCAATACAAAACAAACATATTATTAAAATATATTTAATATTAAATTTAAGGAAACTAATTATGAATTGTAGATGTTGCTAAATCATTCTATAAATTTAGTCAAACTTAAGAAGTTTTGATTTAAAAAAAATCAAATGACAGTATTTCTTACTGTTCATATATACTGCACAGATTTGGGGTGAAAATAATTAAAATCACTTGTTTTACACACGGAAAACGTTTTGGATCCAAGTCTTTTTAATTTACTTGCATTGTATATGGTATATTTAACTATTCTCCCTTGCATATGCTAGCTGGAGTATGATTTGTGTGAAGATTCCTTTTCTAGGGAATCTGCCTAAAGTAGTAAGATATGCAGTGTCAAATTACCAACGTGTTTTCGAAGATTTTTCACTTACTTAAGCTTGGCCACATGCATGAATAGAGCATAAATAAGTGCATGCATGGCCCACGCATTTTACTATATAAATCATTTTTATTTCGTGTTTATCATTTTCGCATATCATTTTCATTTGTTCCTTTAATTCACCTTTACTGTTTTGATGAGATCCGAACATTCGGCTCTCAAAGCGTGTGGAATGCAGATCTGATGTTTGTCCTTTTGTTTCCTTAATGTGGACAATCCGACCCATTTTTCTTGCAAATAAGAAAATGATTCAATCCTTTCCTTTTCCCACAAAAAAAAATGCTGCTATCACCTAGCATGCATGCCAAGTTGCCAACTAATATAAAAAAGCTCCAAAAAGTTTAATTTCCAGTCATAAATCACAGAAAATATTTTAGATAATGGAAGTGACTTCGAGCAAATCAAAGAACATAAAAGGTAATGAAGAAAAAAACATTTTAGAAGAAGCTTGAGATACAGAAAAGGTTTCTCAAGTATTTGTTCATCCCCAATCTTTTCTCTATTTTTTGGAAATACACAACCCAAATCATATATGGGCATAAATATATTCTAGAGGGTGCGCTAGTATCACCTAAACTAGTATTAAAATAACTTTGTTTAGAACTTACCGTGAAGAGAATAAATAGATGGGATAGGTTACCTTATTGGGTTGTATGATATGATTAAGAGCAATTTTATCATCCTTGAAAAGTATCGAGAGGTATCATATTTTTTTAATATAAAAATATGATACCTCAAGATATTATCTTAAGGTACCAAAATTTTTAGTGTAAAATATTGGTATCTTGAGATACTTTTTTAAGAATAGTAAAATTTTTCTATGATTAGTACAATGATCCTACATATATGATGGGCATACTCGATAAACCTAACCCACACAAGTTTTAATTGCCAGTTGCTAGTAAGGCATGATTGTTTGATGATTTTTTTTTTCCGATGATAAGATTGTTCCACCTAGATCTCTATTAGTTCTACAATAGACATTAACCCTGTACTAACTTGTCAACTTGAGAGATTAATTTAAGCCCGCTACTTAACGCAACAAGTTCGTCCTAATTAACACAAGTGAAGGAATCAATGGTTGACTTATGAGCAGCCCAAGAAAGTGACCTTATTACCATGATGAAGACAAAAGATAGATGAAAAATATGTATAGCTCGATATTTGAATGATTTAATTTAGTTGCTCTATGAATCCTTTTGAGAACTACACTAGATAAATGTTCGTGCATGCTTTTGTATGATTAAAAGAGAATTTTTCATAGTAGTATTGTCTAGAAATAATTAAATATTTGTTGCATGGATGTTATTTACCTGTTTGCTATATACGGGAAGTGTTCACCTTGATCATGTACACATCAATCCAATTAAATTAAACTGTTACGTACGTTTGAAAAATAGCAAGAGAAAATCCATAGAAACGCAGGTCACTGTGGTGGAATATGCTCATGTGTTCATATTTATGAGTGGCAGGCGACGTATACAATCTTAAGATATACCGATTTAATCTTCAGATATGCTCGTAAAGATTACGTGTGTGCGTTCATGAGTAAGTGTGCGTGTATAAGACTGTCTGAGTCCATACTGTGTATTAAAAAAAACTTCATCGAAACTGCCATGATTAGAATGCACCAACCAGCTAGTTTAATTCGTAGAAGAGATTATTAGTTTGTATGCACCAATTCATTTAATTAAAAAATTAATTAAATCGATAAGTAGACAAACAGTTCGCTTTTATTCCAACAAAGATTGTAACGGCTATATATATATATGCATTTTTTAAAACGAGTTTAGATGACTGATGTAAAGGTCCTTTTGACTACAGCTTTTCGCCGTACACAAACAAAAAAACTGTTAAGATATTCTACAGTGATCGAATCACGGTTTTCTACCGACGAACTGGAATGCAGAAAGAGAATTTCTCGCTTCTTCTATAGCTTAACCTGTACTTTGAGTGTATTGGGATGTCGCATTCCATGCAGTCGAGTCTTGCTTTTAAGGGTCTGAATAATTAGCACAAATCTTAATTACTACTAGAGATTAATTAATTGATGTGATCTGATGATGATGTGATCCATCACCAAGAGACAGGCTTCTGGAAGAAGCATTACCAAATCCCAGGGAAGCATGACGTGTGTCAGATATGGAGTTGCAGTAGCAAACATCTGACAATCATCAGCAATCAGAGGGCCCAGAAAAGCTCACCGTCGTGTGTGCCGACAAATCGATCGTGGCCGTACAATTGCTCATCGATGGCAGGCAGGCAGGCACGAGCGGTCGAGCACTGATCGTCATGGATGGCTTAACTAAATCTACTGTAGTTAATTAATTAATTGATTGATCTTTTTTCCCTAATTTTGGCCGTTGCTTAAATCCAAAGTGTGAGCTAATTACAACTAGTTGATGCGCTAGCTTAGTGCGGTGGATGTGGATGCAACAACAGCTATATGATTCTGATGGGGGCTCTCTTCATTCTTTTGTCAATGTCGATCTTCCTAGTTTTCAGCTGGCTGGGTTGTCTGTATGAAAGACTGTTCGTCGAAAATGACCATATGTTATGGCCGATTAAATGGTCGTATATATGATGGTGGTAGCAAACCGTTTCATTAAAGTGATACGGTTAACATAATCACATTTGTCATTTGTAAATGTCAAAACTCCGCTTTTAACGATTATTAATTGACCGTTTTCCGTTGAATCGTCCGTATGTTCTATTTGATGATGATCTGAAGTAGTCTTTAGAACTTTGTTTAGCATTGTTTATGTTTTGTACATAGTTTTTCTTTACTTATTTAATATAACCAAGACAGTCATAATTTTGTGTATAAATGCGATGTTGAAAGCTATATTTTATATTTTATAAGTTAATGTTAATTTTTGGCTGTGTTAATTAAAAAAAACTACATCAACATATTCAACTTTTATAGTTGTGCCCATTTAAACTCCAAAGAACTCCATAATATCATAAAATATGTACATATATCGGCGGACATCAAAATTCCGCATAATTCTGGTTAATAATCCGTATCCGATTAGGTAAACGATACTCTTTTCGTCCAATAACCGTGTCACGTCTTCCACAACACTGATCCAAAATGAATGCGACGCTGTGCTGAATGAAATTCATGTTGAAGGTTACGTTTCCACCTGCTTCCGAACAATGTTTGTTGTGCCGAAACCAGGATGAAAATAGATGGGCACTAATACATTCGTGCCGCTTTCTTTTGAAAAAGATCCGAATTATCCTTCTAAACTATTACAATAGTATGAATTATTCTCTTGAACCACAAAATCAGACATCTTTTACCTTTAACTTTTTCACACCAGAAGAATTACCCCCTTAACTTGCTTTAGAGCGATTTTAGTACTATGTGACACACACGTGGTAGTCCAATCAGCATAAAAAAAATTTAAAAATAGCAGGGCTCGCATGTCATACATGAGCAACAAAGGATGGAGGAAGATGACATGTGGGCCTTGGTGCTTTTTTAATTTTTTTTATGCTAATTGGACTGTCACGTGTGCACTACGTATGACCAAAACCGCTCTAGAGTGATGTTAGGGGGGTAATTTGTCCGGTATAAAAAGTTGAGGATGAAGAATGTTTGGTTTTTTTGATTCAGAGGTAATTCGTATTACCGCAATAGTTTAGGGAGTAATTCGGATTTTTCCATTTCCTTCTTGAGGGATTGCTTTTACATGCCTTGCATTGCAGTTCAAGTGTTATTTTGATGGTGTTCTAACATCACGAAGATGAAGATGAAGATAAAGATTTAAATGTTTTACGAAAAATAAGGTGGTATTAATGTATGATTAATTGAGTTTTAATTATTACAAACTTGAAAAATATATTAATCCGATATTTTAGAACAACTTTCATATAAAAATTTTTCGCACGAAATGCACCGTTTAACAGTTTAAAAAACGTGTCACGAGTATCCAAATTTTCATCCAACTTTTGTTGGAGAAACGAACTGGACAGTGTAGTGTATGAGGATTAAGATGGCCTGTGGTTATAGCTAGCCGTGGCATGATTTTGTTTTAAGGTATGTTGTCTTCGTAATTATTATGAGTTGTACGCATCACAGGTAGACTAAAAGTGATATTAAAGTAATTATATCATTATCGTTTATGTAATTGTCTAGGATCGACGAAGTTTTTTTATAAAAAATCAAAATAAAGAATTAATAGAGAAGATTAAACTTGATCCGTGGTAATTAAATTCAACTGGTAGGGGTGTTTAAACAGGTGTACAGCTCGCCCATGCCTCTCACCCAGGTAAGTAACTTCCTACATGTGAATACTATAAGAGTTAGTTTCTTTAATTACATTAAAAGACACATACACGCGCACACCACCATACGTGCACGTACATATGTACGTGATGTTTGTGAAAATCAATAAAAACATATACATGTACACACTACTACTACGTATGCACACACGTATATATATGGTATTCGTGGAAACCAATATTTAAAACCGACCTCCTCTCACCACATCGCCGGGGCTTAATTAATAGGTAATGAGCTTGTATTAAAAGGCATTGTCTAATTAAAGCATTTCCTTTTCAGATTAGCTGATATATTTAGGACTATTTGTTACACAGTTGACTGTTTGACAGAATGGCACCGCCATGACGAATTACGCGTGCAAGATGTTTTACTTTTGGGGTTTGGTAGCATGATCCGATCAACTCCAGGACACGTGCTGCATTACTACTCGCTCTTGTTAATGACCGTAGATTTTGGTATTGAGTTCGAGGGGAAAGGGAAGAGAGAGCCGAGCCAGCGACTAATTTAGAGCAGACATAAACAGTAAGCTATAAGCCTATCATAAGTCAACTTATGTACGTGAAGAAGAGATATAACTAAAATAATAAAAGGTGTGGGCTCTCATACAAGAATTGATTTAACACATGTTTTAAGATAAATACATTAAATATATAAGTGAGAGAAATAGAGAGGAGAAGAAAAATTGAAGCCAACCTTATACCTATTCTATTATATATATATATATATATATATATATATATATATATTGGTTTTAAGATGAGCTAGCTAATAGCTTACAGTGAGCTTTACTATTAAACCTGCTCTTACATTCGGGTTATACGTTGTTCCCAACGCTATGATCTTTTTTTCTTTCTTTTGCATGTTATGGTTGCTGCTCTCAACCAATTGAGAATTCAATGTTACGATTAAAAAGATGAAAGCTAGCTATGACAAATATGTAGAGATGTATATTCAGTTTATTATTGTATTTATTGTTCCTTTCGTCTTATAATATAGCAATATAAAACCGAATAAAATATTTTATAGTATAATATATCTGGACAACCTCATGTCTAGATTCGTTGTATTATAAAATATTTAATTTCATTCTAGATTGCTATATGAAAATAACTTTTAGCAGTGGCTATATATAAGGTGACATGGTCATTTTTAGAGCCAACGGCCGACAGTACTTATTAGCCTTGCCCTAACTAGGCTAGATTTGCTGATTAGTTACTACTCACAAGGATTTCATTTGATACTCTACTACAAAATTTATATACATGTACTAGCATAACTAACCATTTTAGGATTATTTCTTAAAATTTTCTCAAGGTAAAAAACAGGGTCATTCAGGAGCAATTGCAGATAACTTGGGGTTGGCACTGGGAGAAGCTGAAGTTGTAAATAAGATAACCTGAAAAAAAATGTAAAGGGTAGAATTAATTATAATCAGAGAAAACATGATTTGTTTTCTGTAGAGGAGAAACTTGTGCTGAAATTTTTCTAAAATATTTGGAGGGGAGGTCTCCGGGCTTCGCGCACAATCCTTTCTGTCTTCGCTGATAACTCCTGCGTAAGGGACACCTGTGACGCTCTCACCGTCTCAGTCATCTTCTAATTCCTGGTGGTTTGGGATGTTGTGCTTCCTATCTAGCTCTCTCCGAGCACGGAAGACCGTCTGGTCTGGCATTGGACAAGCGACCAACGTTACTCGACCCGCTCGGCCTACCAGGCGTTCTTCTTTGGCCAGCACTCCTTCGCTTATGCCGATCCGCTTTGGTAGGTAAAAGGCCCTGCTAAATGCAAAATTTTTCTCTGGCTTGCATTTCAGTAGCGTTGCTGGACGATGGATCTCCTACAAAAGCGTGGTATTGATAGCCACTCGGCATGTACTTTTTGCGCTCAAGAGCTAGAGATGACGAACCACATCCTTCTTGACTGTGTGTTCGCTCGTCAAGTCTGGCACCGTCTCCTCCTGGCTGGTCTGACCTCACTCCTTTCCATGGTTGCTCGCTTCAGGTTTGGTGGCCGACTTCTAGGGCTTGCGTGCCTGAGTATTTTTGCATGAGCTTCGACTCCCTAGTCCTCCTGGTCTCTTGGCAGCCGTGAAAGGAGCGGAACTCTAGGGTTTTCGATTTTTTTCTCTCGTCAGTCTTAGCGGTTCTGAAGTCCATCTTACAGGAAAGCCATATGTGGTCTTCGGCTGGTGCCGCTGGTTTTGGATGCTTGTTGGGAGTGTGGTGGGGCCTTGCCACCATCCTCCCTCTATATAGGAGCAATATTTTTTTCGAAGTTTTTTCTTCCTTAGTAGTTTTTTTGTTTCCTTGTCCTCAGGTAATGGTCGTCTGGCCGATTGCGTTGTGTAACAAAAACTTTGATTTCTTCTAATACATTGACGTGCAATTCTTTTGCACATTTGCGAAAAAAATATTTATTCATGCACATTGAGAGTTGAGACCTCAACTGAAAAATTCAGGCAACTTTTTGGAATAAGAAAATAAACTATGGAAGATGAAAGATTCTTGGTTTTTAATACTCCAAGGCCCAACTAAACGGCTATACTTTTCTTGATACGAATTTTCCATCCAAAGAAGTTGACATTTGTCAGGATCATATGATGTGGGGCTAGTCAGCAAGTGAATGAATTGGTGGGAGCAACGTCACCTTCAGGGTTTGGTGGAGTGTAGTAGGTGAACCTAATAGATACTAGTACTACTACAAGATAGGGTAGTGTCTCAACTACATGTACTCACTAAACAAAACAGAGAAAACGAAATTAAAGCTGCTCTGGCAAGTGTGATCAATAGAAAAAATGTACTTGTTGATCCTTGGGCACCTACGCGAGACAAGGATAATTCAACTTAATTTAACATTTTTTACATTGACTTAGAGTGCACAAAACAACATGGCAAACACACCCATTAGAAACCTTTCCCACCGCCCACTGTCTATATATAAGTCGTCGAGTTTTCATTTGTGACACCACCTATACTGTCACCAAATATCAGGTATGGATGCAAACTTAATCAATCAGGGTAATGTTTTGGAGACCAAATTCAGTCCAAACCATAGAGATTTCTTGGTTTTCTATTTTTTCTTTTTAGAAGATCAACTAGTCAAGGGCTCGAGACTACCTTTTTTTTATTCTCCTATTTGCATCTTTTATGTTACGAAATTGAAGGTCAAGGTAGAAATAGACGCAGCTATGAAACTTGGGGCATATGAGTTGGTGATCAAAATCCAATTGAGCGAAGCAAAATACTGCTACGTTGAATTTCCATTTGGTCCTCAAAATCTTTACTGAACTCACCATCTTCCAAAGTTCCAATGCGCTATCTCTCTCTCACACACACACAAAAATAAAAAGAGAAAGATAGAGAAAGAAACAAAGAAAGCAGCTTTCAATTGATGCAGGAATAGTAGGGATAGGAAAGCAGCTTCAGAGTTTTGGCTGGTTCAAACTTCTAATTTGACGGCTTTGTTCTAGGCAACAGCTGCTGCTCCCATTCGCTTGACTCCTTTGAACTTTCTCCATCATGACTTGTTGGGTTCAAGCCTTCAAGGCAGCCTTTCCTGTCTTCCTCTGTTAACCTTAATTACAGTAGTGCATTAATTATGAACGACTCAATTAGGGTCCGATCACGTGGAACAATGGACACGCCCAGAGTTGGTTGTAGGGCAGACAACCTGACCGTGATTATCATAGGATCAATTAAGTATTATCTTATTTGTTTCAAAATATGAAAACCTAATACCAGATTAGATATTTTATAATGCTATAATTCTGAACAAAGAATCTGCTAGATTCATACTACTATGAAATGTCTAGTCTGGTACTAGGTTTTTACATCTTGGGACGAAAAGGATAATTGTTAAAAATTTAAAATATGAATTTATTTGATTTTTTAAAGCAACTTACATATAAAATATTTTCACACAAAACGTTCCGTTTAGTAGTTTGAAAAACATGCTAATGAAAATCGAGGAAGCAACCGATCCCCACTTTAGAACAGGCTCTTAGAGCAAGTTTAATAGTATAGCCAATTATTAACTCTAAAAAATTAACACATTATTTACAATTAATCTAATAGCCTATATATACAATGGTTTCATATAGTTATATACTATACCATTAATACTTAGCTCACCTCTTATACACACATAATATCCTGAAGCTAATGCTATAACTGGTGGTTATAAATCTGTAACCTATTTTTTTCTATCTCTTTTATACCTATGCTTATAGCTAATTTATAGTTTGCTATTATACTTGTTCTTTGAACATCTTTAATACAACAAGGTGCTATATATCATGACGTTGTTCGGTTGCTCTTAGCCCGCAAAAAGCCCAGAATCTGGGCTATACCATTTTCATCTGGGCCTTTAGGTATTTGGGCTAAAAAAGCAACGCTGTAGGCCTTATTTGTATGTGGGCCATCAACTTCAATGGACGGGTCCAAGTTGAGGGCTTCAGGCCCATAAAAGTGAGGCCTTAGATGGAAATCAAAACTTGCAGGACGGATAATCTATTGCCCCCAAATCTAGCAAGCATTTTTTTAATAAGTTCACTTTAGGTCCCTTAATTTGTCGCCCAATTAATTTTCATCCCGGACCCGCAAAACCAGACACAACATGTCTTTCAACTTACAAAACCAGTGTAAACAAGGTCTCTCAGCAGTATTGTCATCAGGTTTGGCTGATGTGACGCCTACGTGGCTCTTTTTGACTAGGTCTTCGTCCTATGTGGCATTGACGTGACGCTTACCTGACAGTTTGATCCAAAAAAATAAATGAAACAAAACTGAAAACTAAAAAATTAAAATAAAATATGTGAGGCCTACATGTCAATCAAACAAAAGAAGATAAATATAGTGAGACCCACATGTCAGTGGGTCCCACTTCCTCCACCTCACCCTTTCTACCTCTATCTATTCTCTCCGCCGGCGAGCGCATGCAGAGAGGGATGAGGCGGAGAGGCCGACGAGGAGGGCTGTAACGCCCCGGTTTTCACGAGACGTTAAAAACTAAATTAATAAAAATCTCTTCGCGAAAATTTCGTCCTTTGAGTGAAGAGTCTAAGTCGTGCCGAGAATCTCAATCCAAATCTCTCCTTGTTCCCTCTCCTCGACATCAAAAATCGCCTCCCTAAATTTCCATTCTAAAAATCGAGCCTCCAAAATCAAATTCCGAATTTCAACCTTTACCTCTCCCTTTGAAATCCTCGCCAAATACTTGCCTAATCCCCAAAAAAAAGATAAAATAAAAATATCGAATTCCCACCTTGACACCCCCCTCCTCCTTGAATCCGAGAGTTCAAATATGCAATTTGAATTCAAATTCCAATTCAAATTCAGCTCCAAATTTCTCAAATTCAATCCACTACAAAAGTCTATTGCACCTCCCTCCTGTTTGGGCTGCTTCCTCTCGGCCAACCCATTTCCCCCTCGCGCCCTTCTCTCTTTCTCTCTCCACGCCTGGGCCGCACGCCACCTCCCGGCCTAGTCCGCCTTCGGCCCGCGGTCCGCCCCGGCCACACACGCATGCCGCACGTGTCGGGATAGAGGCAGCACCTCCATCCTCACGCGCATGCGCCTTCTCCTTTCTCTCTCTCCCTCTCGTCAACACCAGCCCCGCCGCTTTTCCGCGCTTGCTGCCAAGCCGACAGCCCTCTCTCCTTCTCCCGCGCGCTCCTTTTCGCCCAAAGTGGCAAGGGACCGAGCACCTTTTCTCCTTCCCCTTTTCCTTTTTCTTTTCCCAGACCGACGCCCTATGCCACCTTGGCCACACTCGCCGGTGACCACACGCTCGCCACCGCCTCTCCGCGACTGCCTATGCAAACCGCCTTCGTGCTCCACCTTCCTTGCCGCCCTATAAAACCGTGCCACTCCTCCCTCGTCCAGTCTCACTCTCTTTATCGCCACCGCACTCCACCATAGCCGAGCTCAAGCTTGAGCTCTGCTTCGAGTGCCACCCCGCCCGCAAACGACCAAGTCGCCACCTGCCGCAGTACTCGTCCCGGCGCGACCCCATTCCACCCGCCCCTAACTCCCAGTCGTCGTCGCCGTGGTTTTCCCCAAATCGAGACTGCCGCTGTCTGTCATTGCCACCGCACACGAAGTTCACCGCCGTTGAGGTAGAGGCCATCTCCCTCCCTCTTTCCTTTTCCATCCCTTTCCCCTACTTATGTCGCACCCAATCCACCCTCTTCCCCCTCCAAGCGTCGCCCGGACGGTCGTCGCCGGCGACCACATGCTGCACGCCCGCCACCGTGCGTGGTTCCCGGCTGCTGGCCGTCGTCGCCTCTCCCCGGCCTAATTCGAGCCGATGAATCGAATCGCTGTGACCTTCTCTAGCCGCCGGTGTCATCATCCCCCTTCGTCTCGCCGCCGTTTGCCAGCGTCATCAGCCGCCCGGCCTCTGCACCCTCCCCATCCGACGTGGTCGTCCACGTTGGCTCCCGTCCCACTTGACCGGGTCAAGCCGTGCCAGCTCGTCCGTCTCCTCGGCCGCCCAGGCCATGTGGGCCGTGACGCCACGCCGGCCTCGTGGGCCACATTGCCGCTCGGCCCGCATCCTTCCTCCTCGGCCTGCCTTGCGCGCCCACACTCCTCATTGGGCCACAGCGTTGCTCCCTTGGCCCAACAAACCAAAGTCCAGATCCGCTCCCTCTATATCGAACCAGCTGCCCATGGACCCAGTCCATGGTGCGCCTGTTGTCTCTAGCCATTGACATATGGACCCCATATCCAAAGGGAATATTCCTGAGAATATTCCTTTTCAAGAAATTCAATATATCTTTTCCCTTGTCCATAAATTCAATTAATCTTCCAAAAATCATATCTCGTATTCCGTGACTCCGATTAACCCCATTCCAGTTCCAGTAATTCCGCAAAACTGAGATCTAACTAATGGCACTATTATTTAGCCTAATTAGGATTTCCTTTTTGGTCTTTGTTTAGGTTTTTGTTTCTTGCGCC
The DNA here is from genome assembly GCA_008326285.1 of Oryza officinalis. Lineage (NCBI taxonomy): Eukaryota > Viridiplantae > Streptophyta > Magnoliopsida > Poales > Poaceae > Oryza > Oryza officinalis. The sequence continues at coordinate 5,220,014 of BDMV01000008.1, forward strand.
TAGTCGCGATTATGGATTTTCATTCGAGCGCGGATTTCAAGAAGCTTCGTGAAGACCTTGAGCAAGACAAGTCACCCTTGACCATATTGCTCCTATAATTGAAAAGTCATTATTATTTTGTTTGCAACTTGCATTGTTAAGAATACACACATAACCCTCTTGGCCTCGGTTTGCGTGCCAAACCGACGAACCTACCCAGTAGTCGCACTATTTACTATAGGCCGACATACCCTGTTTCCTTGTCGCTCCACCTTGGTGGTACTCTGGTACCCATGCTCTATTAGCGCGAGTACCAACTACTCCACATACACCGTTGTTTGTCACAAACTTTAGGAAATGAGTTTGAGAAGCCTTGAAAAGCCCACACGAGGTGTCGGCGTGTTGAAAATAAAAGTAATCGTGAAAACTTGCGATGAGGGTGTTGTGCCTATGTGGCGTTGTCCCGTATTTGGATATAAGGATCGATTCCTGTGGAAAATTCATCAAGCATAACAAGTACAACCACATGGTGAAATGGGACACCCTGGCTAAGTAATTAGCCGGTTCAGGGAAACCTCGCATGCCAATAGTTGGGGAAAGCCGGGATGCGGTGGTTGGTGCATCTCCGGGTTCTTGGTAAGACAAGGAAGAGAAGCTTGCCAGATTACCGGTCGAGGTGGTTGGAGTTTGATTTGTGAAACTTAAAATGATTCGTTTATGTGAGGATTTTGATTTTTCTATATGGCATGAGGTAACCTTGGGTTGGCTTTGGAAATGTCTTGTTGCGAGCCTCCGATACCGATGGGTTCGGAATAAGTTCGCGTCTTGTGGGTAAAGTGTACCCCTTTGCAGAGATTAACTAACTGTTTGAACAACCATGTCCACGATCATGGGTGGATGTGAGGTGTTTTCCGTTGCGTAGTTTTGTTTGCCTGTGCTTTGTGAAAAGTTGTTCTGGATTGGGAATCATTACCAGAATCAGCATTTGTGGCAGATGGATGGCCTGGGTGGTCAGAAACGGATCTGTGTGATCCGGGATGTCTGAGGGCATCATAGACTAGGCTTTCCGAGTGAAAGCAGATTGCTGTGTTGCGGGGCAGCGGGACTCTTGGAGTCCGAGAAATTGAAAATGGCTCGGGGAGCCGCTTAATCAAGTGAATTGGCTATGTGAGCCAAGAATCAATGCACCGACCCGAGAAGTCAGTGCATTACCAATTTGAGTTGTTGAAAAGTATCTCTTAAGTCGAATCGAGACGCAAGTCTCTTTTTGGCACAAACTTAAAAAGAAGAAAATCACTTAGTGGTTTCAAAATGGTTTCAAATAAAGGTTTTGCAAAACAACATTGCTTCTCTTTCAAGCTTGCATTAAACACCTAAGTTCTCGTGACTTGCTGAGTACATAAGTACTCACCCTTACTCTATATATAGTTCCTCTGTCCTAAAGGTGAAGTTGAAGTGAAGTGAAGATTATGGTTTTGTCCTGGTTCTCAGCTGTCGCCTGTGGTGTTGGGTGTTAGTCCGTTGGTTCCACTGTTGTTGCTGCTGCTTCCGTGTCGTCGGTTGCATTCTCAGGCCGTCTTGAGCTGCAACTTAAGTTAAGGTAAATAAGTCCTCTACTTAATTTAAGGATTGCAATGAATCATAAATGTCACCGTGGGTACCAGCGCTATGTCCTGGGATTGATACCGATATCGCGGTTTCATAGAAAGCGGTTCGCCCCGTTTTCCTATGACACGCTCCTGTCAGGTGCCGTTGTACGACGGTGCCGGATCGGGGTGCGACAAGGGCGAGGAGGCTGACAAGTGGGGTAGCGAGGAAGGAGGTTGGGAGGCCAACAAGGGGGCCAGGAAGACTGTGGTAGTCGTGGGAGACGAGGCGAGGAGGCGCTGAATGCGGCGGCGGGAAGGCCGTTCTACTTTGAACGCCCCTCGAAGACACGCAGACGACGCCCACCCACCCATTCTGCAAGCATCGGCGGACAAGATCCACACCCTCATCACCGCCGTGGATGCCAGGGACGAGATCCACGCCCTCATCGACGCGCTTCTCCGCTCGCTCGGCTTCTGCCTGGTCACCAGGGACAAGATCCACGCCCTCATCACCGCCATGGACGCCGACGACAACGGTAGAATCAAGTTCGATGAGCTCGCCTCCATCCTCGCGGAACTCATTGTTGGGCCCTACCGCCCCACCGTCGTCGTTGACCAGGCGGAGCTCGCAGAGGCCTTCAGGGCCTGTCACGCCCGGAAATTCACGAACAGAATTTCCAAAACTGATTGTGTATTGAAACCCCTGTCCAGGACCAGCCAGGGTACACAAACGACAAAGTTGACATACAGTTCCACGTCTTACAAACAAAATAAAGGTCTTACATAAATGCAGCGGAAAAACGAAAAGACAAACTAAACTAGAACGGGACTCTTGCAGCGGGCTGGCACCATTCCACAAGCATCCTCGACGGCGGACGAAGCCTACTCCTCTGAGAAACCTCCATCGGACGCATACTCCTCTTCTGGTGTGGGGAAAAATTAAGCAAGGCTGAGTACTACCCACGGTACTCAACAAGTCATGCCGGAAAAGGAGGCATGATGCAAGATATTCCAAAGGAAGTCAGGGGTGTAATTGCATAAAGTAAGCATTTAAAAAAAGCAGTAGTTGAAAGCAGTAGTAAAACGTTGAATTAATTGATCAATATTAACCATCGCTGTCCAACACTACACCACGTTGCGACAGGCCCAAACCATCCACCTGAACTAAACCAGTTCCAATAATTCAAGTTATCAAGAAAGTGAGACTAATCACGATGAATCTGATTGATCGCTCATAACCGCGGGCACGGCTATTCAAATAGTTCTACTCTGATCAGAGGTGTACATCTGTACCCACAAGACACAGCCCCACGACACGTTTCCGTGTGCCGGTATACCACCACAGTACCCCGGAAAGGGACTGTGACAGGACCCTTCGCATAACCCCCTTTAACCAATCGTACCACCTCGAGTTTCGCCCCCACCCCTCAAAAGGCAGTGGGCAGCCCCCCCTCGTGCCTTGGTGAATCCGGCAGCCGCATAGACCGTCGCAGGGCCCATCCAAACTCCATCACGCTCACCCTAGCCAGTGTACGTCAGCTAGAGGAAAGCTACACTACAAGCCCAGCCGTTGCCCACGCTGGCTTGTGGTATGCACGGTATTTCTTCTAGGGTTTCCTGCGAACCGGTCCTTAATTGCCATGGGTGCTTCCATCAAAACCATGCACCCACGGCCCATCATTAGCATATTTTAATTTAATATTATTACCATGGTGGCTCCTAAACCAAAGTGTCACCATAGAGACTACATTAATTAATTATTTAAGGTGATCCCCTTTAGTGAGCTAAGTTAGCTAAGCATGGCTAATCATTCCTAAACCAGCGAATACTTAATTAATTACCCTAGCTATCAAAGGTACATGATAATCAATATAATAGGCTGAGTACAATAGGTAAAAACCCACATGAAATGACATTGCGAAATAATGCAGTGTTTACGGAAAAAATAAGACATTTGTAAATATAGGTACAATATGATCAATGTGAAGCATGACTTGCCTTGCTCTTGGGCTGAAGCAACTTCTGCGACGATCTCGAAATAAACGGGAGTGTCGGAATTGCCGGAATCTACGCGACAAACAAAGCAAACAACAATACATGCTATAAGTCTACTGAAACAAAGCACAAAACCATTTTTAATGGATTCTCTGCATTTTTATGAATTTAATGAAATTTGAATGGGCTTAAACGGAGCTCGGATGAATTAGTTATGAATTTTTGAAGTTATTTGTGTTTTTACAAAAACAGAAAAAACCTTAACCGAATTATTGCGCAATTAATCCCAGGGCTGGCGTCATCAAGGGGCGGTGGCGGCCGGTCCACCGTGGACTCGGTCCACGGGACCGTGGCGGCGGCGGTGCACCACGTGGCGCACACGTGGCGCCGACGCGGCAGCCATGGGGCAGCCACGTGGGCGGCCACGCGGGACGGGAGAGGAACGGCCGGGATCGGCCCGAGTGGCCGATCCAACGGCTCACACGCGCGGGCGCTGGGGCGGCACGGCCCCGAGCTTGGCCAACACGGCCATGGCGTGCGGCGGCCGAAGGCGGCGGCTGACGGCGCAACCGGTGGCCGGAGGCGGCGGCGCAAGGGCGGCGGAGAGCGGCGCTCCGGGCGCGTGCACGGGAAAGAGTGGTGCGCCGGGAGAGTGAGAGGGAAGAGAGAGAGATGGAGCGGCTCACCGGCTCCACCGGAGGCGGAAAAGAGAGGAGGGCGACGGTGCTCCGGCGTGGATCCGGCGGCGCCAAGGCACGGCCGAGGAGCGGAGGCGGACGGCGAGCGCGGCGGCGGGGTCGGCGCGGCTCGGGAAGGCGGCTAGCGGCGGGAGGCTTGGCCGGAGATGGCGGCGGCGGCGCGCAAGGGGTCGGTGGTGGCGCGGGCGTTAGGAGGCACGGGAGCGGCGGCGGAAATGGGGAAAAAGGGAGAGGAGGACGCGGGGATGGTTTAAATGGGCTCGGGGAGGAGAGATCGGGGCCGAGTGGGCGCGGATTTCTTGCCGGAGTGGAGAGAGAGAGAGGAGAGAGAGAGGCGGCCGGGAAAAATGGATCCCGCCCCTCTCACTCGGCGGCTGCGGGCGAAGTGTGCGCGGGGAGGCGGCGCGTGGGCGCGCACGTGCGCGAGACGCGCGGGGCGCGGGGAAGTGGGCGGAAACGGCGGCGCGGGCGGTTGCTCCCCTCCGGTTCCACCGGCCGGAGGAGGGAGACGACCCCGACGGGTGGGGCCCACCTGTCGGTGGTCCAGGGCAGAGGAGGGAGGCGGTGCGGGCCTCGGGCGGCCTTGGGCCGGCCCGAGAGGAAAAGAAGGAGGCGCGCGGAGGAAGGCCGGCTGGACCGGCCCGAGTGGGAGGAGGCGGCGCGTGCGCGCGTGGCTGGGCTGGGCCGACGGCCCAAAAGGAAAAAGAAGAGGAAAAAGAAAGGAAAAAGAAAAGAAGATTCCTTGGATTAATTAAATTCCGAATTTGATTTTAATTGATTTAAAATTATTTCTAGGGCTCTGAAAATTCCACTAAAAATCCTGTTAATGTATTTTGACATGGGGAACTCAAGAAAAATTCCACCCTACCATTTCCACTTCTTTAATGCATGAATTAATTGGATTTTTCTCCCAATTAATTAAACGATTTCTCCGATAAATTATTAAATTCGATTTTTACGATTTGGGAGAACTTCAGGGTGTGACAGGGCCTTTGACCATCACTGGGCCCTACCGCCCCACTGCGGAGCTTGCACGCTCTATGGCCAACACCGACATCGACCCTTCGCGCGCTGGATCTCGCTGGGTGCAGCGACCTCTCCCTCTCACTAAGCACCAGAGCTCGCCACTCTGCACCTCAAGTTTGTCTTCCTCGCCAAGATGGAAGATGGCTGCGCTCGCCTCATCTTCTCAAGGGCCTCTGTTTCCCAGCGGCAACCTAAGCAAGCCCCTCCTCGCGTAGGCCACTGTCGAGAGCCGCTCAAACACCGCCCAGCACAGTGCCTCCTGCTCCTCCCTTCACGACCCCGACCCGCCAACCGCCCTTCTCCCTACCGCCCATGGCCGGCCGCCGGATGCAATCCAGGAGAAGAAGCAAGAAAATACAAAAAAAAGAAAGAAAAAAAGTAGGACCCACTATATTTTTTATTTTTAATCGAACACTCATTGACATGTGGACCCATCATTTTTTTCTGATTTTAAGTGCCACGTCAATGCCATGTAGGCGTCATGTCAGCCCAAAAACATCGTCCAAATTGCCTTGGACCTTAATTGCACTAGTTTTAGAAGTTGACGGACGTGTCATATCTGGTTTTGCGGTTCCGGAACGAATTTCATACTCGATGACAAATTGAGAGACCTAAAATAAACTTATTCTACTAGCCCATTAGACCATTCGACTAATTTATTCTAGGAAGAAAGGTCGACATTAGTTCCCACAAATAAGGGTTGAATTTCATCCGTATCTCTTAACCATAAAAACCAAATATAAAAGGTCACCTAACTTCTTAAAATCAATATAAATCAAGTTTCTGGACAGTTTGGACAACAGTTGTGTCCTATGTGGCTTGTTAACTTGGTCATCATAGGATGACATGGGCCGCTTACATGATTATGATTGGGCCTTCCACTCATGGCCTTACACTCAGCACTTGTTTTTTTTTCTCGAGCTAATTATGATTGGGCCTTACACACTATTTTATATGGGCCATTGGACCAGGCCGGCTAATTTCTCAGGCCTGAATCGAGATTAGCTTTTCTGTCTACTACATATATGTTTATTATTTTTAAAAGTATACTTTTTTTTAATAAATGATACCGTTGACTTTTGAACATACTTTTACCATACGTCTTATTTAAATATTTTGTACAAATGCATAAAATTAGTGATAAAATAATTCACAACAAAATAAATGATAATTACGTCAACTTTTTTTAATGAGACAAATGGTCACACGTGTGTTCCAAAAGCTAACGGAGTTATCTGTTAAAAAACTGAGCCAGTAAGTTGTTGGTGAGAAAAGTCAAGGCGAGCTGAACCACAAGTCGACGCACCCAAGAAAAAGGTTCCACAAACAGTAGTGCACTTTTGCACGTGGCTCCCGCATACGAGGCTACCACCACTTGGAGGATCACACGCCACACAAATCAACACCACCCTACTAACCACATGTTTACACATTAACAAAAAAATAAAATAAATGTATTTGTTAAAAATGAAATTTAATCAGGATGTACACCTGTCTGATTAAATTTACCATAGTCAAATACTACTCCGAATAAGCAAATGATTTTTTTAATGACATCTCTGTTAATTCTATTTTTGAATGGCAAAGTAGCTTTTGTCCCTCTCAGAAATATCCCTTGTACTACTTGTGTTAGCTGCATTATGGTCAAATGCACCTCATTGAGGAAGGTTCGTTTGTACAACTGTTTTCAGGGGAGCCACGTGAAGTTAGACAGAGTTTTTCACATGCACACTTTTCAAACTGTAAAGGTGTGTTTTTTTTAAAAAAATTATACGTAAGTTGCTTTAAAAAATCATATTAATCTATTTTTCAAAAAAATTTAGCTAAAACTTAATTAATCACATGTTAATGTTAATGCATATATTGTTTTGCGTGCCGGAGAGACCTCTCCTCAACACAGCCTTGGGCTGAGTTTGGCATCCAAAGTTGAGAACTCATCCCACACGCACGCAAAGCGAAGCGACTCGTTAGTGCATGATTAATTAAATATTAGTTTTTTTTTAAAAAAATTAATATGATTTTTTTAAAACAACTTTTTTATAGAAATTTTTTTAAAAAATAACGTTTAGCAATTTAAAAAATATACACGTAAAAAACAATAAAAATGAGTTGGAAAATAAGGCAAAATATGGCTGCCGAACACAGCCGGTGATTTGTACACCTGCAACTAGTAGTGTTCAATCAAAGTGGCGGTGTTTTCAGGGGGAGGCGCTAGCTGCTGTTCACAATTTATTTGTAGTTTAACGAAAAAAACTCAAGTGGTCGCGCAAACAGAAATATGCGATTGGGGTAATGAATAAATGTAGCTATATTATATTCTATGATGGACGGGGTAGCGATTAAGATGGTGTTTGAATCAAATGAAGATTAAATGTTTCACGTAAAACGAGGTGACCTTAACGTGTGATTAATTAAGTTTTAATTATTACAAACTTAAAAAATGGATTTATCTGATATTTTAGAACAACTTTTATATAAAAAATTTTCGCACGAAACACACCGCTTAACAGTTTGAAAAGCTTGTATCCAAAATTTTATTGTGTTTGTAGTAGTTTCGAACAGGGCCCCAACAGAGAAGAAACGGGAGGAATTGACAGTTTCAATTAAGAGGAAATGTGTTTGGAGAATATGAAAGAAACTTTTTTAAAGAAAAACATCCACAACATTAAAGGAACTTTCATTGCTTCGCCGCAACAACAGACATGGAGCATATATGAATTCAACATGCACTTACGTTGATCAATACAAATCATTTCTAGTACTACAGATGCAGATAAAGTCTAAAAACTATTTCACACCCGAATCCCCCTATCGAAATCATGGATTTTTATTTTTTATTTTTTTTTATAAAAAAGCTAAAAACAAAATAAAACTAACAAAGCAAAAATATTGCTACGTTGGTGCGTTTAGTAGTAATAAAGTACGTGCCTTGTCTGAGCCACGTGATGCTAGGTTTACAATCTTTTTAAACATATGCCAGAATGTACAAATGCCAAAGTTTGTGGCTGTGAACACTCTGTGTGTTCGTAGTAGACTCGTAGGCTGTGTTGTTTGAGAGAGCTACAACTCCTCTCTCATTTTTCACGTACATATTTTTTAAACTATTAAACGGTGTATTTTTAACAAAAAGTTTTATATAAAAGTTGTTTTTAAAAGTCATATTAATTTATTTTTTAAAAAATAATTAATAAATACTTAATTAATTATATGTGTCGGTGACATGGGACCGGGGGTATCATGACTAGAGGCTTGAGTAGCCGCTGTCAACCACGTGGCCCGACCCCTCGGGGGGGGTCGGGCCCGAGGGTGACGTGGCCACCCCTCCCTTGAGAGCGAGCGTGTGCGGCAAGGGTAGGGCACAGGAAACGAAGAGTTGGGGCACAGGTGGCGGAGGCAAAGGAAAGAGTGGCGAGAGGAAGAAAACGAATCCCTTCCTCGGCGTCTTTATACCCTTGCCAATGCCATGCTCGGCTCCTCGCTTCCCGCGCCCACTACCTTGCCCCCTCGTTTCTCGCGCTCACGCCTCCACTAACCCCACTCACCCGTTTGCGGCGCACGCGGCAGACGTGCGGCCGTGGCGGTTGAGATGGGGCAGATCGTGCGCGCATTAATTACGCTCGCCAACCGCGAAAAGCGCCATCATCATATCCCCAGGCGAAACGAACCAGCTCGTCCCGATTCGCGCGCTGCTCGAGTAATGTAGCGGTCTTAAAGAGGCCGCTCATTATTATCGGTCGGTTTTCCCTTGCCGATGCGCGCGATTCGCGACCGTTGGGTTTCTGCCCGCCTGTAGGGACCGGTCCCACCTGTCACCGGGCCTAAGGAGTGGCGTCACGCCCGAGCGCTTCCCCCGAGGGGGGCGGTCGCCCTGGCGTAACGCCGGGGGCTACTGTCGGTGACATGGGACCATCATGACTAGAGGCTTGAGTAGCCGCTGTCACCCACGTGGCCCGACCCCCCCGATAGCCGCTGTCACCCACGTGGCCCGACCCCCTCGGGGGGGTCGGGCCCGAGGGTGACGCGGCCACCCCTCCCTCTGTCTCCCCAAGGGGTCGGGCCGCTCCCGTTTCGACCCCGAGGGCCGGGGCGTCCCGACCCCCTGTGATTTTGGCGCCACGTGTGTGGGTTAGGTGAGCACAGCAGGGCTTACCTAATCGCATTTATGGCGGATCAGACGAGCGCGCCACGCCACATTTAATGCGGCGCAGCGCACGCTTATCCGGTCCGTGACCGGTCGCGGTGTGTGACCGGTCGCAGACCTGTCAGATCGCGGGTTAGGTGGCGACAGGCGGCCTGCGGCACGCTTCGCCCCGTCCCGTCAGAATGATGAGAGCCTCCTGGCTCTCGTCCCTAGCCGGAGCCGGCGTGCTAACTCCTGGAGTTGGTATGTCAGTCCCGGTCAGATCCATTCCAGACTTCAGCGCAAGCATGGCAAGGAAGTCGCTTGCCATTTAATGAAGGTTGAAACGGGCGTCCACCGGGAGAGCTGGCGAGCTGGGCAGGAGGCGTGTACCGTGCCTGTCAGAGGTCACTTCCGGCTGTAGACTAGCCCTGATTGTAAAAAGAATGCTTTCTTTCTTAGGCAGCTAGAGGCCCATGTGGTAACCCCTTGCCAGATAAAAGGAGGCCCAGGCCTAGGAAAGAGAGAGGGGGGAGGGGACTCCAGCCGATACGCTCTAGAGACCGAACTCTCTTTGTATTGTTGGAGACTCTCAGATCCACCAGAACACAAGAGTAGAGTGTTACGCTTCTCAGCGGCCCGAACCTGTCTACGTCGCCCGTGTTTTGTGCGTTTCCTCTCTCGCTGACGTTCCTCAGATCGAGGGCGAAGAATCTCACCTAGCGCCCCCGGCCGAACCGGCAAAGGGGGGTCCGCGCGGTCTCCCGGTGAGGAGCTCCACGCTCCGTCAATATGTTAATAAGTCGTTTCGTTTTACGTGCAAAGGAGATAGTTTTTAATCTCATCAAATGAACACATCCGTAGTTGTGCTAGGGAGAAACAAAATTATTTGATCATCCGATGGCCGATATATCTTAAAAAAATAAATTAAGCAACTAAAAATAATTTATGGGTTTATAACTTTTATATTTGTGTCTGTAGCTATTAGAAAATTAATGACGAAAAGATAACCTTAACATCAACCATAAAATTAAAATTTAAAATTTAATTTTTGAGGCAAAAGCGTTTTTTCTCTTCTCGAAGAACAAAGAAATTACTGCTGCTCTAGTCAGCGACCAACACTTGCCATCCCTCTGTTCCGCCTCCCCGTCCGCTCGTGTCGCCATAGAAAAAAGAAAAAAAAACACCCGCGCCACGTCACGGCCTACACGGCGCCATTAAAGATAAGACGCTTGCCTGGTGGGGCCCACCTCTCGCCACGTCACCACCCTAGCGGTAGGCCCCATCCACCCCGCGGTGGGCCCCACCTCCCCCCGACGATGCGCTTTTCCACCACAGCCTCACGTCTCCCGCGCCCATCTCCACCGCACGTGGTGCTCCCCCCGGGCGCATCCGGGCCGTCCGATGCGCGCGGGGCAACGACGTCCACGAGTTCCGGGCTCGGGGGATCGGACGGCCGGGGAGGGGTTGGAGGGTGGGACGGACGGCGTGGATCGCGTGCACGTGGCGCGGAGCGGAGGGAGGCCACAAGCTGCGGGGGAGCCCTGGAAAAAGCGCAAGGGGAAGGCCACTAACTAGCCGCCAGCTGGCCGCCATGTGGGGCCCACGTAAGGCTCGGGGAAAAGCCGCGGCCTTTCCTGACCGCAAATTATTCATTATTGCCTGCGCCCTTTTCCATGTTTCTTTTGGGTCCCTAGTCTTTCTTGAATTCGCGTGCAAGTCCTTCGGAGGACCATTTTTAAGACTTTCTTCAGTCGTGTGTAGGAGTTTTTTTTACTACCAACTAGTCTCCTATCCTATGTTTTTGTGCGAAAATTTTTTATATAAAAACTACTTTAAAATATCAAGTGAATTTATTTTTTAATTTTTTAATAATTAAAACTCAATTAATCATGTGCTAATGATTTTTCCGTTTTACGTGTGTGAACTTCATTTTAATAAAAAACAAACACCACCTAAGATTACAACGTTACAAGAAGAAAGTAGAATATGCTACATCATTTTTAAAGTAAAGGAAAAACATTATATGAATGAATCCATAGACACAAGGGATAAAGACGGTGATTTTGTACATAAGTTTTTATGAACTCCATCATCAATTTACAAGTTCCCACGATGCTACTTTTGCTGTTGTTATGCTGTCAACGAATAATATATATTTCTTATATCATTTTCACTTAATGACGATGATACGATGGCACAGTCAACCAACCATCAAGTGTTTATGTCTCTAACTGAATTCATCCATCCATTCGTTTTTTTTCTACTTTTTATCTCATGGAGTGGTATAATATGTGGCTACCAATGCACAATTGCTCTCTGTTTTATTCCCCTCAAGAATCATGCATGCGATAGATGTTGTACAAGAACTAAACCCCAGCACACTTGATTGCACGATGATGCCTACACTATAGCAAGCAAAAACCACAGTGACTTTTCATGACATATCAAATCAATCAATGTGGCTAACTCGCCAATCATCCACGCGGAACAAATAACAGCTAAAGTTTTTCGAGAATCGACACTATTTAGATCCTGATTGCACATGATCCCTAGACACAAACACACACAAGATTTAATATGAGTAAGACCTAACAAGAAGAGTACTAGAATTCTTTTCCCAATGCAAGAACAAGATGAACCTCTATATGGCACCCATTCAATTACACATGGACCACAAATAAATCCAATGATCACACATGCCATTACTCCCTTTCCAGAAAAAGTGAAAGTATGAGGAGCAAAATTTTCCCAAAGAAGAGCATTCAGAAGAAGGCTGCTACCAGAAGAGTCTTGAACAATGATAGATGGTTAGATCCCATCTGATTCCAGAATTCCAGAACAATGATAGATAAAACGAGGAGGAAAAGCGAATTCCAGAATTCTTGGAGGGCGTGGACGCAAGACTCCCTCGTGGGAGGCCGAGAAATCCACAAGAAAAGATAGTGGCTGAGATTTCTCCCCGGCGCTCGCCGCGAGAGCGACCCCCACCCCCCACCTCTTCCTCCTCCTCCACCTCCTCTCTCCTCGCGTCCTTTCTCTCTCTTCCCCTCGCGGGCGCGCACACGCAGCAGCAGCATACAGGCGGCAGCAGCAGCAGCCGCGAGCGAGCAGCGAACCCCTCATCCGTCCATCTCGCTTGGTTTGCTGTTGTAGAGACGAGAAGCTTCGGGGAGGGGGGGGGAGTTGTGACGGCGGCGGAGGAGAGAGAAGGGGGTGGTGGTGATCGATGAAGCTGTTGAGCCGGCGACGGCGAGGCCGGTGACGCCCGCCGTGGCGGTCGCCTGAGGTAGGGTGGGGAACGGGGCTTTTCAGGGCAGTTCGGGACTCTGTTTGGTTCGTTCGTGCGGGGTGGCTGCTTGTTCGGTTGGTTGATTCGCTTGGGGACGCAGGCCGCCGTGTGGAGGGCTGGGGCTTGCGGGCGGAGCGAGCGAGTCGGCGAGCTAGGTTGGGATTGCTTTGCTTGCTCTCGAGGTAATCTGAATTTTCTAGCAACAATTTTACGAGCTTAATTGCGATGCTTTGCTCGAGTTAATATTGTTTATTCTACACCTCTTTGTTTATTTATTTTTTTGTTTGCTTTCCGAGAGGTTTTCTGCGTGTAATTTTCACCACTGGAATTGCACAGCCTCGGCTGTTCTGCCCTGTAATTTTGTATGAATTTATCTCTGTTCTGCTCGGAATGGATCACGGATGCAGAAGTAGCCGATGCTATTTGGGATCGTGCTGTAACCGTGCGAAAACTGATCTCTGATGCTTGTCGCGGTATTCCGTGCAGGGCGACGGCGGTTGGCATTTGTTCGGTGGTGGTGGTGGTGCTGTGCTGGGTTGCTTCGCAGAGGCGAGTTCTCTTTCTCTCCTTGTGCGAGCCAGGTGTGCTCAAACTTTAGCACTCGTGCGAAACTATTGCTTCGTATGAGCCTGCGTTTAGTTTGTGGATACTCGATGAGAGTGAGCTCTGCTCTAGCTGATTTCGATCTCTGTTGCTGGTTTGCTTGTGGCTCGGATTAATCAGATTTGTGGGGACCTCCTTCACGGCGCAGCTTGGTGTGTGCGCGTGGGTAGTGGAGTTTTTTTGGTGGAGTAGATTGGTACCAACAGATCTCATACTAACTTTCTTTCTTCTCTTGTTCTGGTGGTTATGTGCGGCGAATTTTGTCGGCCTGAACATCGATGCTTATGGGAGTGACTAAGGTTGCACGTTCTGTGCTTAGCATGACCATCAGGGAAAAAATTTCTGGGATTGGTTTGTTCAAGCAGATTTAGTATATTTAGTTGTGCTCTTGTGGTTACTTATCTGGGTTTGCTGTTTTAGTTGATTGAGCTGTGAGTACCTTTTTAACCTGGTCGGTCTGGGGGCATGCTTTCTCTTTCCTTGCTGTAGTCAGTATGAAGTGGTGCATACAAATTTTCAAAATTCTTATTTACTTTTATTTTGGTTATGGACAATATGACAAGTGTTAACTTGGTACCCTGACTTGCAGGTAGAAAATTCTTGGGTACACGAGTTAATTCAGGTGCAGGATTTTTGTGACTTGTTGGGTTTCAGCTAATCTTTAATAAAAATCTCCGGGTCTACTGCGGTATCGTGAATTTTCTAAACTTGTTTTTGATGGAAGGAAAGAGGTGTAATTTGTGTTCCTCAATTTGATATGCAGGGAGAGAGAAACTTGATATAGTCGTTTAAGGAGGTGAGTTAAAGATAGTTTAACTCAGTAGCTGCTCCCCTCTGATCTTTTCTTATTTGTTGTTATTTACTTTTCAAGGTTTCTGGGATGTGAATTCGATAGTTATTTTTTTATAACTTCATATTAACATATACTAATAAAACTATAATATTACGAACAATAAATTCCAGAAAATGGCATTCTTGGTCATTATGATTCCATGTTTATGCAAACTAGGAAGCTATTGGTTCCTATGCATCTTGCTCTATCCTGTGGCCTCCACTGCAATTAATTTGGCCATCACAGATGAAATTGCTGTCTTGAGCTGCCAGCAGAATGTTATTTCAAATACTGCTATAAATTACCACAGCAATCCTACAAGCCTTGTAGTTTGGTATTAATCCTACAAGTGCAAAATACAAGCATAAGTCTTTGAATTACCATGGTGGAAATTTTTAAGTGCTTCAAGCACTGATGTTTCATGAGCAATATACATCTTATTTTTTATTTGTCCAGATTTGTTTTTTAGAATCACGTGTATAAAAAAAAATGCAGTAGTTCTGTGAGAAAGCAAATTCCTATATGCGATCTGAACGTGTTATGTGTTGGCTTGTACTGTACCAATATCCTAGGTCTTCAGACCTGTATCTGAGCCAAACCACAACATTTTTTTTTTTAGATAATGAAAATATTTTACATCCCTGGCATCTGCCATAAGGCACACAGCCACAGTTATGGATCAGTTGTTGTATGCATGCTTGAATAACATTAAAAGGCTATAGACTAACTTTTTAGTTTTTTTTACTAAAGTTTGGAAGTATGGAAAGTTCAAAGTTGTTCTTTATTAGTTTGGGAATGCAATGGGAAAACCAATAGCCACGATATTAGGACCAAAAAATATATATTTTTTCAATAACAGAAGTAACCTCGAAGCGTTCAAACTAGTTACAATAAAACATTGCATAATTGATTTATATTTCAGTATGGATTATTGAACCATTTTTTTAGTCAAAAATTAGTTAAGGGCCAAAGGCATGTATTATAGGAAGTTATCCTTTCCTACTGCTGCCTTGCAATCCATCTTTGTTGTGGCATTACAATTGTGTTCTCCATTTCATTTAATAACAATACCTATCATTGTATCTGTATATATCATAATATCCCCCCTACTGAATTGGGAACTATCCCTTTTAGCCCTAGTGCTGCCTTGCCCACTTTTTCAAGTATATCAGACGATTTAAAATAAGAATTGAGTCCATTTTGATGAATTTCATCTGTGCCAAGACCAACCTAGAGGCAAAGTGGTTCTTGTACGACTGTATTCTTTTTCATCGTGGAACTCACCCATGTCTGCATTACAGAGAGATGGTCCAATTTATGCCTTTTCCACTACCAAAAGAAAAAAAAAACTAACTGCTTCACCCATGCATAACTAGGAAAATTTCTATACAAATCCAGAGTGCTAACAAGACTTTCAGAATATTGGAATTAATAACCAGGTGCACTATCGCAAATACTGAACGCGCCCACCTAGTTTTGACAAAATATACCTAATGGTCCTCATGCTAGGTTGGCAAAGATGGTGAGCTGAAGTTTCTTGGATGGTGATAGTGGTACACTGGTATGCATAGCTGCTACATAAAACAGAAAGATATGAAAATGATTTTGAAGTAATAATCCAAATAAGAGCTTGGTTCCTTACAATTCTTCAGCTTTATAAGATAACTCATTGTTGAAACCCTTTTAAATAATATTTGGCTAATCTAGAATAATCTTTTCATAGTTATTAAATCCCAAGTATCTGTTAATGTCCTGAGTAGTGAATTCCAACTGTTTTAGATCCTTAGCTTAAAGTGGAACTGTTGGAGGTGGGAAATGTGCTGGTCATGATGTTAAAATTATACAGAGGTATTCAAATGTTTGAGATATTTAGTTTCATGCCACTAGAGATTTGGTTATTTTGACTTTAGCATGTTACGCTGTTGCCACCACTAAGAAAATAGATGTGAAAATGCCATTATTGCTTCACATATATATATTTTTTCAAAATCTAATTCAATCATTAGGTCTTACTTGCAGTTGCAGTAGCAACAATTACGTCGAGACTATCACTGTTTGCACAAGCATATGGATGTTAACCTTCTTAGCAACAAATACAGCTTTTACAACCAGGCTCATGGTCAACTGAACATGATTTTTTGTCAGTATTGAATCTTGTATCAGCATATGCAAAATTTGGCACCAGGGCGTATTGTTGAACCTCGTAGCTCTAGAATTTGACTATGATAACTGGGTATAGATTAAGAATCACATGCTCAATTTTTAAGTTAGAGAAAAAAGGTTTGTACAGCCAAAGAAGCCAACTATAGTCAGCCAATGAAAGATTGTCATGCACCTTGGTGGATAGAGAATGGTAGAGTGCCTTACACATGAATCTGTTATTCATCTTAGGAGTTGGAGGCAATTTTAAAATTAGACTTAAGTAATCCACGCATTATTGAACTGCAAAACCCCTGGAATAAATCCCTAAAATTCAGCATCGTGTTCTTTCCATGAATCTGTTGGCCAAATTTCATGGAAGCGTAGGCCATTCTTTCCCCTTTTTGGTTGGCAGGTTTGATAAATTTTCCATTTCTTTTGTGGCACAAAAAAATTGGCGTTTCTGATGATCAATGTGGTTAGAAGCTGGAAATTATAGAAACTATGTACTGATAATGTGTATTTTGTTGTTCTGGCAGGTTAAAGGAAGTGTTTGGCCTTAGTAGGTGAGCTTGATTACTGTTTGCATTGCTGCTTCATATCTTTTTCATACTTTTGATTGGTTTTATGTATCTAATTAATTCTTCGTGTTTGAATGGTTGCATAATTTGAGAACTGCAAGTTTTAATCTGATTCTAGAGTTGAAGACAGAGAGGAGCAAGGTTAAACTCTGCTGACTTGGTTTTTCTGTGCACAGACCAACTGCAGCCAAGGATTTAGTAGGTGAGTGGAGTGGTGCTGTTCCTGGATTCTTGTAGTTGTGGAACCCTTTAACTTTATCAAATTAAGTGATGCCTTGTTTTGGGGGGGGGGGGGGGGGGGGGGATTTTTTTTTTCTTGGTGGAATTAAGTTTTACCAGTTTGAAGATTTTTATGAATTCTAAATGGTGCAGCCCCATGTTGCATTTTTTTGCAGATTGACGGCAATTGGATCAATTCAAGTAGGTGAGTGGAATTGATCCTCTTGAAGATTTTGACCCAAGTCCAATTCACAAGTAGAATTGTGAATTCTTTAGGTTTTACCTTGGGTTTGTAACACTAATTTGGCTGCTCTTTTGTGGTTGGGCGCACAAATTTGAAATATTGGGAGTGTTGGTGTGATATAGAGGTCTAGGAAGAGGTATGAGGTACTACTTGCGTCAGGTCCAGCGTTTGGTTGGAGATATGGAAGGAGGAATGCTTTTGTTTGTGGAAGACCTCAACTCTAACTGACAAAGCGACCAATTGCCAACACTTCCACTTATATTTCCTTTTTTTCTTGAATTGGCGATGGAGATTAATTCCTCTGGTGAGGAAGTGGTGGTAAAGGTGAGTTGTTCTTCGATGTGCATGTTGATTCGTGTTAAAAAGAAGTAGCATTTTCTTAGGGGTTATTTGTAGGTGAGGAAGCCATACACAATCACAAAGCAGAGGGAGCGTTGGACTGAGGCAGAGCACAAAAGGTTCCTTGAAGCCTTGAAACTGTATGGGAGAGCCTGGCAGCGCATAGAAGGTGAATTCTTCATATATATGTCATATCTCAAATAATTGTATGCTATTGCAATTACTGTTTTGTACTCTGGTTATTTGCTGGTTAATAAATGTGACTTTAATTGAATTATTGATATGGATCTTGCATCTTTTCCTTTCGTTTTCTTGTTCGCCGTCTGATTTATTCTATAGAGCATGTTGGGACAAAGACAGCTGTGCAGATCAGAAGTCATGCTCAAAAGTTCTTCACTAAGGTTCCTTCTCTATCTTATTGGCTAGTGTTCCTTTTTTTTGGTTTAGTTCTATCTCCTTAGCTTTCCGTTTTCCTTGTCTTTAGCTTTGGGATAAAAAATGGGTGGCTTTTATGCTTACTTCTTTTTTTCCTTATTTTGTGCAGTATTCTTTATTTCTTTCCTTCTTTTATTTTACATGTGAGTACTGAAATTATATATATACATATAGTATGAACTGTGTGAGATTAGTTTCTTTGTGATTATGATGAGAACTACAGTTATGACCACTGCGTTCTGTTAGTTGGATGAAAGATTAACTAAACAATGTTGAGATGGAAGAAATGTACTAGGAAGTGTTTTCCTAGTAGTAAAAAAATTATGTTGCAAAAAGGGTGCTACTGAATGTCCCTGGTTGCTGGTTCCTTTATGTATCCATCCTATCACTGGGATTTGAGCTGAGCATGCACTTATGACAAAGAAATCATTTTGGTACTGTTAGTATTTAATTCTAAGTCAATACAATTTGTAAAATAGGATATGAAATGCACTGTATTTGGAATCATAAATCAATTTGTGCTAACACTCTATGTCTCTATCCGAACTATCATCAAGATTAGTGAACATTCAAACATGTTCTAGTGCCTAGTGGTGTAAATAACTAAGGATTCTTAAAAAGAAAAGAACCTTCAATTACGGGCTGAGAGGTAGAAAAACATGATTTGCAAGTGTAAAATGTAAAATGATTTGCAAGTTGACCAAAGTGTCACCTTCAATTAGAAATGTCTGAAAGGTAGGAAAACATCAATATAGTTTATCGGTCAAAACAGAAGAACCTAGTCCGTTCCTTTTGTTTTTATTTTCTCCCCAATCTAAGTCCTTTTCTTTCTGTTCTTTTTCCTGTTGCACAATCTACCCACCCTGTGCCTTTTAGGGGCTGTACACTGCCACCTGATGGAGGTCACATTGCCATCACTTTGCAACAGCTACTGAACTGTTGCATTATTGAGATTGCACCATCATCCTCTCAAAGGTCTCATTGCCAGATCTATGGATGGAGAGTAACACAAAGGTTAGTAGTTTAAGAAACATGATTATCTGGCTTCTCAACTCAGTATAACCAGCCAACATCCATTACCATCTGACCTTCCATGTAGCGGATTTGATTGTTGGTTGTTGATGAAAGGGGTGAATAGCTTTGCCCTATTGTTCATAAAATATATGACACAGCTAACAGTTCTTTAAAGGAAAAATAGCATCACTGCAAGTACTTGCCAGTAAATAGAAATGGTTTCGCCATGTCTAGGCCCATAAAAGATACAGTGACAAGTGACAACGTTTAACCTAACCAATACTTATAGTGCTTTAACCTAACCAATACCAACGATGCAGTAAACGCGTGAACTGTAATCAGTGCTGCAATAACCTCTTGAACATAACCATGCCTACAACTTGGACCCATAAGCTCATAACATTGGTTTCAGAAGGGTAACCCCTTGAACTGGAAGGATGCACTCTACTCACATATTTCCTGGTAACCCCTTGGATTTTTCCCCCCACCACAAACACATACACAAAATGCAACCAAGGCAAATTGTGGTTGATGTCAATCAAATTAGTTTTTACTTAGAACAGATGTCTTTCTTAGTCATTACACTGATTCGGTTAAAAACTGATATCAAAGAGCTTTTTGGAGCCTTGATGGGTTATGATTATGACCATTCTTGGCTTCAGATGCACTGGCACTTTTCTTTTGCAAAGACTTAAGACATGCAACAATGTTTTGGTTCTACATCACCACTGTACTGATAATTGCAGCAGTATGGTTTTGGTTTATTGCTATTGGTTTCTAGGCTGAAGTCCACCATGACTAAGCTCCATTTGTGGTATTATTTAGTGATTAGAAACTAAACCAAATCTACATATGGTTCTTGTCATAATTATCCACAGAGATCTGGTTTATTGATCACTTTTGCTGCCATATCAGCGATAACTTTGATGACATTTGAAAATTTGAATATACAAATATTATAGCATGCTTCTAATCATAGCCGCCAATGCTATGCTCACCCCTGCTTGGTCAATGATGATGAATGCCATGGTTGATGGTCAAACTAAACCTCAGCATGTCATTCTGAGATCAGAAAGATAACATTTCTATACGCATAGAACAGAATCCATGACTTGAACCTGTAATAGGCAGAAATGGTCTTTTCCTTTATGCAGGTGAAAAATGAAATGCCTACTATCAACGATTGCAAAGTATCCAGGGCCATGTTGTGAACTTGGTTTCAATGTGGACTTTTGAGGTCCCGAATAAAATGCTTTGAAATTGGTCCCAAACTATATATTTGAAAGGTTTTTTGGTAAAAGTTATCTGACTGTTTGTGATCCATAAACCTAATTTTGGATAAAATAAAGTGTTAGTATCACAAAAGAAAGAGGATGGTTCTGATTTATAAATGAGCAAGGGAGTGTCTAGTTGACTGAACCTAGAAGAGGAATAATTTTCTCTCTGTAAATTTGGCTTAAAAAATAATCTACTGAAACATTAATCATTACAACTTTTCTATATTCCAACTTCTATGTCAAACCACTTAAGTATAATCCTCATTAATTATGGCAGCAAGGCAGACAGAATCAGTTAAGTAAGGATAAAGCTGAGCGCCCTCTGGTTGTGCTCGACCAAACAGAAAACTATTTTATGATATTATTGCTTGTTTTTCCTTAATGCACACACTAGGCCATGTTTATAACACATGTGTTGAGATATATACTTGGAAGTAGTACTAAATAAACTAGGAAGCTATACCACCTGTTCCCATACCGGTGGCCTCAAGAAACTTGCTACCAAAGGATTTTATTAACCTTCCACATGACACTCCCTCTACTCCACAATATTTGTCCAAGGCTACCATCTGCATAGACCAAGGAGGCGCCAGATATAAGAAATAGTGAATGATAATGGACCATATATACCTCTATTAAATGGCACACTATAACTTTTGTACCTCTTTTTAGCATTATATAAAGTGGAGTAGAGAGTTGGGACATCGCAATATCTCCAAACTCCATTTCTAATTTTCTCGACAAACAGATATTGCCCAATGGGACAGCCCCAAGAAAAAACAAACAAATCTTGTGGAGCAGATGGAGTAGCATTATGTAAAATATCAGTATCAAGTAGTATTGCACTTTTATATATGTCAGAATTTGTTTCTTTATGGTATTTAACTGTATCTAACTAATTGAAATATTACAGTTGGAAAAGGAGGCTATCAACAATGGTACTTCTCCAGGACAAGCTCATGACATCGACATACCTCCACCACGACCAAAAAGAAAACCTAACAGTCCATATCCTCGAAAATGTAGTCTCAGCTCTGAGACATCCGCCAGGGAAGTTCCAAATGATAAGGCAACAAAATCAAATATGACGGACAATAGCACTGCACAAATGGCAGGTGATGCAGCTCTTGAGGTACATTCCTTTGTAGTATTTTGTTTTAGTTAGGTTTCTATACTTGATTTATCCTTTTTTTTAATGTGCTATCCTGTTTCTTTAACAAGAAACTCACTTGCATTCAGAAACTTCAAAGAAAGGAGATATCTGAAAAAGGAAGTTGCTCCGAAGTTCTTAATCTCTTTCGAGAAGTCCCAGCGGCATCATTTTCTTCAGTTAACAAGAGTTCTTCAAATCATGGTGCATCCAGGGGGCTGGAACCGACTAAAACAGAAGTCCAAGATGTGGTCATCTTGGAAAGGGATTCTATCTCCAATGGTGCAGGGAAGGATGTAAAAGATATTAATGAGCAAGAAATGGAAAGGCTCAACGGGATACACATCAACTCGAAGACTGATCATTCTCATGAAAACTGTTTGGATACCTCAAGACAACAATTTAAGGTAAAGTCAAACTCTGTGGAGACAACATATGTGGATTGGTCTGCTGCAAAAGCTTCACACTACCAAACAGACAGAAACGGGGTTACTGGCTTTCAAGCCACTGGAACTGAAGGAAGCCATCCTAATCAAACAAGTGATCAAACGGGAGGAACCAGCGGAACTATGAATCAATGCATCCATCCAACACTTTCTGTGGATCCAAAATTTGACGGCAATGCCACAGCGCAGCCCTTTCCTCACAACTATGCAGCTTTTGCACCAATGATGCAATGCCACTGCAACCAAGATGCCTACAGATCTTTTGTCAATATGTCATCCACGTTCTCCAGCATGCTTGTTTCCACATTATTGTCAAACCCTGCAATCCATGCAGCTGCCAGGCTTGCAGCATCATACTGGCCTACAGTAGACGGCAACACTCCTGATCCAAATCAAGAAAATATTTCTGAGAGTGCTCAAGGGAGCCACGCTGGCTCTCCTCCCAGCATGGCATCTATTGTCGCAGCTACAGTCGCTGCAGCATCAGCATGGTGGGCAACACAAGGTCTTCTCCCTCTTTTTCCTCCACCTATAGTTTTTCCATTTGTTCCAGCTCCTAGTGCTCCCTTTTCCACAGCAGATGTTCAGCGAGCTCCAGAGAAAGATATAGACTGCCCAATTGATAATGCACAGAAGGAATTGCAAGAAACTCGGAAGCAAGATAAGTCTGAAGCTATGAAGGTCATAGTGTCTTCAGAGACTGATGAGAGCGGAAAAGGAGAAGTGTCGCTCCGCACTGAGTTAAAGATATCTCCAGCAGATAAAGCTGACACCAAACCTTCCACAGGTGCTGACACAAGTGATGTTTTTGGAAATAAGAAAAAGCAGGATCGCTCTTCATGTGGTTCCAACACGCCGTCAAGTAGTGATATAGAAGCAGATAATGCTCCTGAGAAGCAAGAAAAGGCTAACGACAAGGCAAAGCAAGCATCTTGCAGTAACTCTTCAGCCGGTGACAATAACCACCGCAGATTTAGGAGCAGTGCAAGCACAAGTGATTCATGGAAGGAAGTTTCTGAAGAGGTGGTCGTCTACCAGCATTTCGCATATTCACATTTATCTTACTCGCTGAACATCCATCACTGCTTTTCTAATTCACATTTCTGCTGTCAGGGTCGTCTGGCTTTCGATGCACTGTTCAGTAGAGAAAGGCTTCCCCAAAGCTTTTCTCCTCCGCAAGTAGAAGGATCAAAGGAGATTAGCAAGGAGGAGGAAGATGAAGTAACCACGGTGACGGTTGATCTCAACAAGAATGCCACGATTATTGATCAAGAACTCGACACAGCGGATGAGCCAAGAGCTTCCTTTCCTAATGAATTGTCAAACCTGAAGCTGAAATCTCGCAGGACTGGTTTCAAACCATACAAGAGGTGCTCAGTGGAAGCGAAGGAGAACAGGGTACCGGCTAGCGATGAGGTTGGTACCAAGAGGATTCGTCTTGAGAGCGAAACATCGACATGATTTGCTTTCCACCTGGCTGCTGGCCTATACCAAGTTGTCAGAAGTTAAATTTACATCTGAGCTACCATAGGACTTCAGACCTTGCAATGCATTACCTCACAAACTCAATTTATTGTGTGTTGTATCTTGATGCTTGCCAAGCAGCTCCTATAGACTGCTTTTAAACCGTATCTCATAGACTTTTAATTAGCATTTAAGCGACTGCTAAACTTTCTTCATAAAAGGGTATTATCCTTATTATGCATTATAGTCTGGGGAAGGTAATAAGTGGAATTTTGGTTCATTTTTCTGGGTCATATTTTACCAACTGCATTTTTATCCATAACTTTAGTTCAGTCCATACGGATCCATGGGGGATCTGAACCACTAATCTAGTGCAAATTATTTTGAAAAATTTTATTTGTTTGTAACAAAATACTTCTCTTAAATGTTTCTCCCCATACTGCTTGTCATTCTTTGTTGGCTTCTCTACGGTATAGTTTTCAACATGGATTGTTGGATTTCAATTGCATCTCCTAATGAAACAATGAAAACTGCCATCCTTATCTATAGAGACTTGTGTGCATCCTCCCCCAATTTGTTTTAGACAAAGATTGCCAGATTGGACTACTTGACATATACTCTTCTTAATTGTGACACAAGTGGAGACCAAAAGGATATGCTTTTAGCTTACCCTGACTTAATCACGCAAGTGCATGTTCCCAGTTCCAACATGTGACCTTGAAAAATGATGAATTGGGAGAACAAAATCGCCTTGTATCTGTCACCATATATATCTGAGATTTGAAGATTCTCTGGATGGACCTTGTCTGGAATCCATGTGTTCCTTTTTCTCAAACAGGAGCACCAGCTACTGATCTGCCTCTATATTTGGAATTAATCTGATCTCCAACTACTTCATTTCACTTTCATGTTTGAATATAAAAATATTTGCAAAGGACTTGCAGATCAGTGCATGATCACCACTTGCTGAATGAAGGGAAAACAGGGTGCCAGAGTGGGAAGAACGTGTTCAACGTGCCCACTTGCAAGCATGGACAGGGTTACTGAACTCTAAAAAGTTCAGATAATTCATAATCATTGTGCATGTTGCATTACAAGTTGCAAAAACTTATGGTAAATGAGCAGCTGGTGCTGTGTACAACTTCTTCTCTGCTACCCAACAGGGGAAAATGTGTGATTATGAAAGGTAACCTAGCACCTTTTCAAGTTGCGAAGAGCACATTTGATTTTTCTCAAGAAAAGAAGAACAGTTACGGATTAATGGGGTTTGTCTGGATCACTCTCTTACTGACTTGGCGAAATTTCTACTTTTGGCAGTTTTTGGTCGGGCTTTAATTTGCTTACATACAAATTGCAAATAAGTTTAACCAAACTTATTAGATGATAGGACTTTTACCATCCTTGAGCAGTTCTGACTAAACATAAAGTCTCCTCTAGAACTGAAAAAAATAAGTGTATAACTGACGAGGCTAGCTGTGGATTCTGCTGATCTGATGACTGATTCTTCCCCTTGACCAACTAGCTTAATTAGCTAACCTTATTTAGCATTGTTTGTTGAGAAAGTTTCACGGCAAACCATGGCTAACGTTTCCGTGTTATATATATAATCAAGACAACGATCGATGTCACCGGAATTAATTGCAAGTTGCCTCTACACTTTGTACTACACTCTGGTACTTCCGGTACACAGTTGTACTACTGCATGAACCATGTTTACATGATACAGCGATTAATCTGTTCTTAATTGATTAATTAATTAGGTTGGTTATTACCATCCTAATAATTCCAAGACTGCAATATGTGAATCAGGCAAACCTTTTGTTTTGAGGAATCATTAAGCTACCAAACTGATTAATACTTAATTAGTTTCCAAGTATGTATGAAGTTTTTTTCAGCTATAGTAAAACAGTAAAATGACAGTACTAATTAACACAAGATGAGCTGTGACTGCTAAAATATGTCGTAGACAGTTCTCAGAAAATTCTGCCGGGCAATCTGTTTGTCGCTGTAGGCTTTAATTTGTTGGTGGTGTTAATTTAGAAGAAATGTCTGATCTGGGGGGATTTGCTTAAATAAATTTAATATTATATTTGAATCACTCCAGCACATGGAAGATGACGCCACAAGCAACAAGGGCGATGACGTCTTCGACGCTTGATGAATTGATCAACTGCATAAATATAGATTTAACTATCCGTTGTTATCTCGTCTGTTTATTTTATGAACAGTTGTTGAGTTTGGAAAAAACGTCACTTAATTCACGAATAAAACATAGTAAAAGTGTCGATGATAAGAGGGGGAGAATTTTCCATTTTTCAAAATTTTCAACCATACTTATCTAAAAAAATATCAACCATCAACGCAACTTGGAAACATTTAATGTTCTAACCATGACCTGTTAACAGCTTATTGTTCACTTTTGCTTTCTTAGCCAGAATTTAGAGAGGCTTTAGGTGAGGTGCCGCTAATATGTCTACATTATGGGTGAAATAGTCATTGAACTTTAAAAATTAGCTAATGACTAGATACTAAAATCTTGCACAGTTGCACTATGGAAATTTTGAAATTAAAATCAATTTGGTACATGAAAATAAAGTACAATTGACCCTGTATAAATTAAATGAAGACGTTTTGATGAGTCTATTGAACGTTAACATTATTTCATTCCACAGGCTGAATTAGTTAGGCTGTGTTCTTTTGCGGATCCTTCTCGTTTTTCGTGCGTACGTTTTTCAGACCGTTAAATGGTGTTTTTAAAAAAAAATTTCTATATGAAAGTTGATTTAAAAAATCATATTAATTTTATTTTTTAAAAAATAGCTAATACTTAATTAATCATGCGCTAAGGAGTCATTTCGTTTTACGTGTTGGAGGGATTAGTTTTCAACTCACTCCAACAAACTCAGCCTTAAGGTCTCAATAATCCAATACATGTGAAATATAAAATTATTCTTCCATGATTTTCAATCATTAATAAATAACTTAAAATTAATAACGTATAAAATTCCCCATTTTAAAATTTAAATCATAGGACTTGCGTTTTGAAATTTAAAACAAATTTACAATTTTCAAAAACCATCTAAAATATTTTTATTATAATTTTTTGTCTTTTATGTTAAATTAATTATTGGGCCGTTCTGGTGTCTCTCCTCATTTAACTCGTAAGTATAAGTTCATGTGCTCTACTTGTTGCTAGATTTTCTTTTCCTTTCTCTTCCACCTCCAGTGAAATCCACTGATCTAACTAGGAATAGGATGCAAAACACTATTGTTTTTTTTTCGAAACACCATTGATTTTAATTAACATGTATTTAGTCCTAATTTTACTATTAACAATTAATAACATAATACCCAAATTCAGGCTGCTGGCCAGTGGCGCTATATAACGTAACATGCAAATTAAAATTCCAAACCGGTAGCCTAGAGGCAATCTGGTTCCAGTTATTTATTTTCCCTCCGAGCTGCTCATAATCTATCTATACCCAGCTCAGTACCGATTGACCACTTCACACCAATTTTTTTTTAAGAAAAGATTAAGCACATGCAAATAAACTATAAGACAGGTTAAGTAAATTAGTAATAGCAGACACCAACTCAAGCAAACTGCATCCAATTTAATTTGAAGCTAGGAGAGAAGGATCCTTAAGTCGGCATGGCATATGACCTACCCCTGAATCAAGTTGCCTCAAATGTGTAACTACCACAAACATGCATGCATGTAGTAGCATTAATCCAGGTAGCAATAAGTGGCGTTGAAAATGTTAGTTAATTAATTAATTGATTGGTTAATAGTTAATTATACTATTAGCCACATCCCTGCATCCTCCTAGCAAGCTCATTAGTCTCCTACCCCTGCTAATCTCAGAAAGGACAAACCCACTTGTTGCCTAGGTATACATTTTACTTATATCATGTGGGCCCCACTCTCCCTAATTGCAAAGAAGCTTCTCTCTTAATTTCTCTCTCTCTCTCTCTCTCTCTCTCTCTCTCTCTCTCTCTCTCTCTAATAAGCTTCTCTCTCACACATCAATCCCATTCCCCATCATCTTCCATTCCTAGCTAACTAAGCTATCCCTCTAATCCTCATCAAGAGATCATTTCAAAAAACCCATTTTAATGATGATTAGCTAGCTATCTAGATAAGCCCCTTTCCATTCTTAGTTAGTTCTTCCATTTCATGCACTAATCACTTGCTTGATGAAGTCATAACCTCAGATAGGATACAATCTCCTCTCAGATCCAAGAAAGATCCACCCAAAGAATCCTAATCCAAGCAAAAAACAAAGGAAAAACCAGATCTTTGCCCTAGCTTGATTGAGAGAGAGAGAGAGAGAGCTAGCAATCCATCATCCATGTACATGGACTTAACCCTAGGAGGAGCAGTGCTGCAGGTAGAAGAAGCTACTGAGGAAGAAGAAGAAGAAGATCAGGAGCAAGCAGCTCTACTAGGTCAAGAAACTGCACCGGCGGCGGCGCTGGTGCTAGCTCGCCACGGCGGCGGCGGCGGAGTGGTGGCGGCCGAGCGGGAGCACATGTTCGACAAGGTGGTGACACCGAGCGACGTCGGCAAGCTGAACCGGCTGGTGGTGCCGAAGCAGCACGCCGAGCGCTTCTTCCCGGCGGCCGCCGCCGGCACGCAGCTCTGCTTCGAGGACCGCGCCGGGACGCCATGGCGGTTCCGCTACTCCTACTGGGGGAGCAGCCAGAGCTACGTGATGACCAAAGGCTGGAGCCGCTTCGTCCGCGCCGCCCGCCTCTCCGCCGGCGACACCGTCTCCTTCTCCCGCGCCGCCGACCGCTACTTCATCGACTACCGCCACTGCCACCGCCACGGCGGCCGCGACATCAGCTTCGCCGCCGCCGCAACCATGCCGGCAGTGGCGGCGTGGCCGCACTTCGGCCGGGTGCAAACGGCGCCGGCTGGCTACGGCGGCCATGGGAGTGCAGCGGCAACGATGTTCTTGGACACGGTGGCGCCCGTCGTAGTCGCCGGCCACCGCGTCGAGGTGGGGCCCTCGGGACAGAGGAGCTTCAGGCTCTTCGGCGTCAATGTTGAGTGCGGCGGCGACGTCGAGGCGGCGGCGGCGGAAGAGGAGGAGGACGATGACGTCGACGACGGTGATCGGCGAGGTGAAGAAATGGAGCTTGTGATGTGGACGAACCATAGGTAGAGTTGGCAATTAATTCTAGCTATAATCACACACAGCTGGTTAATTACTTTCATGAGTATACTTTAGATCTGATTAATTCCAATTTGTTATGATAATGATGATTCTAATTGCACCAATTAATTGATGATTAGCTCCTTGTTCTTATGTTCTTTGGTTCTTAAACTTGTCTCTTGGGCTGAGCTAATATCCAGGTAGTGTGATCATTTGAATATGACCCAAGAGTTTTGTTTATTTGTTTGGTAGAATAACAGTAGATCTGGCTTTGAGATTCGATGAAGTGATCATGTGTGTTCCAAATCACGGTCAATTGCAGTAGTGTTTTGGGTGATCCTTGATTCTTCTTAATTTTATGCTCATTGATCTCTCACAATTTAATTTTATGCAAATTATTTAGCCACCAATTGAGCATGTGATCGAATTGTGAATTGAGCATGACCAGTTTCATGACTTTTATGCATATGCATGCCATGCTGTGCTCAATGCATGTTGCATATATATCAAAAGGTAAGTCTATAACTTGCTGTGTGTGTTTTTAGACTTTCCACTCCATTTCGTCGTCGTGTCTGTCCTTTATAAGTTAAATTTGCCTTTTCTTCCGATTCTGTGAGATTTATATGTACAATAGTTTTAATATCCGCTATCTGTAGATTATATATTGGGTGTGTGTATATATATCTGGTTTGGATGTAGAGGCTAAGCTTATCCTATTTTCTAAAAAACAATCGCCAGATTATTACATGCATATATATTCACAAAATTTATACCTGAAAATAACCCATGGACTACTTATATATGAGTGTGCACATATATGATTTAATTTGATTTTATTGTACATATATATGTGTGTGGTATACAATTTATACATATAGCTAATTAATTAACGCATAATTTTATACTTGTATATATCCATCTAGCTAAGAATACGTACTTGTGGTAGCTCAATATATATGTTTGCTCTTAAGCTGTATATACAGGAGTAGCTGGATTGATCACTACATATATATGCTTTCGATCAGGCTGCTTTCGGCAATGAGTTAATTCGCGTAATTATAAATGAGAAATGATGGAGTTAACATAGTAACAACATAATGTATTAGAAGCAAAACTTAATTAGTTCTTTGAAATGCAAAGAGACAAATATATGTGCAAACCAGAGGTGGATCTAGACAAATATTATAGGGGAGACTCATCTTCTTTCTTTTTCAGCCCTCCTTCTCCTCTTCTTTCTCTCTTTTTTTCTCTTCTCCTTCTCCTTCTCCTTCTCCTTCTCCTTCTATCAATGATGATCCAGCGGGGTAGAGGAGAACTTGAGTTTCCTCAACACTCATGCTGAATCCGCCCCGATGCAAACCATGGTCTATATATATGCATCTGACCGAATAAGCAAGAGGAAAACGATATATGCATGCATGGTTCCATTTGAATGAAAGAAACATTTTTTGGATTTCTACCAGGGCTAAAGCCACGTACGGTTTCTTATCTGTAATCTGTTTTCTAGTATATATCTGTCTCTTTTATTAATTTTATACTAGTATTAATTCTTTTGTTAACTTGGGCTTCTGATCTATAAGTTTCTCCTTCAATATACATTTATCCAAATTAGTATGGCCAGATCGAAAATTTCTTATTATCTTTCATTTTGCTGGTATATGTGTGTGTACATATATATATATATATATATATATATATATATATATATATATATATATATATATGGTGGCCTACAGTTCGATCGAGCCAGTATATATATCTATGGAGCAACCGGTAATTAATTAACCTGATCTTCTGATGTTTTTTTTGCCTGTGTAAAATGCACGATTAGTAATTTGGGTTTTATATATATATATACACACACATATACATATATATAATGGTCATCCTTAATTACAATGTGCCAGAAAGTTGCACCCTTCTTGCCCTTACGTATAGATCAAAAAGCTATAGGCCAGTCTTATATAGACCGAGAACTATTCATTTCTGTACCTCTGTTACGCCAGATACTAGCTAGCATGCACTGTGCAACTTAATCTCGATTAGCTTGCTAGGATTAATTAGCGATGAATCATTTGAAAACTTAACATCGCGATTATTTAGATGGTTTAGTTCTACGCGAGATGACGACATGTGCTTTATTAGTAAAAGACCATCGCGCGCGTATGTATAAGTCTAACTAATATATATGCTAGTACATGTGACACAATGTCACATGATTTCAGTGTAAATATCGTACACACTAATTAATAAATGTTATAAAAAAATTTAAAAATATATTTCTAATAGGTGATACCCATGTGTAAAATCTTAACTTTAAATTTATTGTATATTTTAGCTGTGAAAAAAGAAAAAATATGATAAATTGTCAATTTTTTGTCTTTTTTAATCTTTATACGATGAATTTGAATATGAGACTTTGCATGCATATAGATGCAATATAATACTATTGAAAATACATGTATAATCTTTTTAAAAAAAAATCTGTGACATTTGTTAGCTGGTTTGCACGACATGTGTATCGGAAATTTGTGTGTACATGATATGTTTTCCAATAATAGATGACTAACACGACAGTACACGCATAATTACCTCTAAGGATGTGTTTTGTTGAGAAAATTGTTAGGAGGGAATGGGAGTTTGAGGGGTGAGAGCTGTTAATTGTGTTGTTTGGTTGATGGATGTGAGGTTTCAGGAGGAATTGAGAATGAGAGTTTTAGAACAAACTCTCACCTTTCTAACACCTGATAGAGGGTGGTAATTATGAGGAAATTTCCATCTTAAATACAATGAGATAAATCCGACCCGTATATCATCGTTTAAAATTCAATTCCCATCCAAATTCTCTATAATTCGCATCTCCACTATATATCAAACAAGCGATGAAAAGTAAAAAATTAAACTTCGATGATCAATTCCTCCATCAACTCTCTAAACTTCTAATCCCCTTTGTCAAAGTTGCCAAACAGACGAAAGGTACTACTGGAATACTGGGCATGTGCATTGTGTTGAATTGGCGAAAAAACATGGCGCATGTATAACATTAAATAAAATATGTGAAGAGAGAATAATTCTAACACTCAAAAATTATTAGTAACACAAAGTTCATTGCTGCACGCATCATCTCAGACAAGTTAAAGTAGTAAGATGTAATTAATTAATTGATTAAAGGTCTTTGATAAAGTGGCCTGGAGAGGTACTAATAATATGAACACGCACCTCATAATGACTGATTCAATACACATCGATCTCACAGGGTTGTACTCTTGGAGCAGCATGCATTTGACTGGGATGAATGGGACTCATGCATGTACTCAACTTGCACAAACAAATCAGCACAAGGCTACAAATTACAGATTGGTTTAAGCATTAAGTATGTTCCAAGTTGATAGAGGACCATGCATCCCCTTGCTAAATTTATGTTATCACTTGTGTGCCTTCCAAACAAATTGATAATCAGTTTTACCTACTGTACATATAACTACATATGATTGCTCTAGCTAAAAGAAGATTAATTATATTCAATTTCAATCTGATGGATTTCAACTTGATTTTCACAATACAGATTTGATGTACTCATCATGCATGCGGCCATGTGCATGTGCCTGATGGAAGAGACTTATTCCATAATTTTCAAAACTGATTTTTATACAATGATGATATGACTAGATTATCTCAAATTGCATTAACGGGAGTAAACAACATTTTTTAGCTCTCTCACTTCCATGCAAGTGGAAACAATAATATTCAAAAAATCAACTATTTTGATTTCTCCACTGAACCCCACTAACCTCTTTAGACTACCACTAAAATACTACCATATTTTTTCTCAGCCATATATATTGTAGAAGCGCAGAACTAATTTCCAAGCCTTTGCAAGATGATCTGCAAAGAATTTCACTCTTAGCACGAAAGTCTGTGTTAAAGAATATCCAGATGAATTACACGTGTTCTCGAGAAATAATGAAGCTTTTTAATATTAATATTTAATTGATGCCAACATTACCATATTAATCATGCAAAAGAAACTGTATTTTTTTTGTGGGGGCTCCTTTTATTTTGATCTAGATAAGTACTTAATTGGATTTCTCATAAAGTGATCTTCGTAGATATACCTATGTATTAATTTTCACATCATTTTATTTCCATAGATAAACTATTTTTAATCACACATACTAAGTTGTGTATTTCAGGTTTGTTGACATGGAATGGTAAGTAAAACAGAACACACACACACACACACATATATATATTATGTTGACTCTGCTGTATTAGTATGTAGGAGTATCAACCAGGAATCTCAACAACTCTTGAAGGAGTTAGGGAACACAAAGTACTCTTGGAGATCACAAGGCAAAATCCCCGGGAAGTAGTTGGCACAGGATCCCATTAGTTAGAGAGAATTTAAGAATTTTTAAGTTGTTTGGTTGGATAGAGTCGAAAGTTCATCAGTACCTAACGTGTTCTCCATTTTGTGATCTTGTTAACATCATCACACTTTCAGGTATGTGCATATTCTTATCATGTGCACCTAATTGCTTGCTTAATTTAGTTGCAAGAGAACAATTCACATTGTGACAATATGGCACTACCATGGCCAAAATGTGCAGCTAAGTTAGGACTTCTTATACAATTGTTCATAAGAAGCTAATTAGACATGCATACATATAAGTGGTGCTGTTTTTCAGAGGCTGGAAAGCACCATTTTGCCAAGCAGGGCCTGCTATCCTCAGCCTTATCAGACAAAAAACTCAAAATAAACCCATGAGCAGAATTCCTGCATCCCTAATTACTCAGGCACATATATATATGTACAAATTAAGTAGCAATCTGGCTGGCAGACCCCTTCAGCTCCAGCCGATTTCTTCCTTCAGAACATGCTCCCAATCTGATGACAAGCCATATTCAGAATTGCCACTCAAAATGCTGTCCGCTCCGGTGAAGCATGAATGGCCTGACGCTTCATCCATAGCGCTTATTCTCAGTTCCCTGTGAGCTCTGCTCGGCGTGAGTTGCAGTACTGGCTGAGCATGATGATGCAAGCCAGTTTCCTCCAAGCCTGTTAAAAGGTCACCCTGAAAATTATTCGGTCGAATAGGATGGCTGATGGTGCTTGCAGAACAGCTAGGCACACTGTTATCTCCTGACCGGATGCGATCACCAGGGTAAAGGAGGTCAGTGTTCCTTGCTTTTGATGTCTCATCAGTAGGATCGCCCTTTGGAAAACTCAGCATTGGTGTGTAAGATATGGCAGCTCCATAAGAATTACTTGGACCTGCACCAAAATCGCTTGCCTGGGAAGAAGGATTTCTTGGACCACCAATATGAGCCATACTGGATTCTTGGCCAATTCTCATACGGTTCTGTTTCAGTAGATACTTCAATTCACAATTTGTACGCTCAGCATCAATCCACAGATTCTTATAGATGAGAATCTGTGAATGGTGGTCTTCTTCACAGGGTATCATCCTTGGAATATTGTTGAATGAAGGCTGGCCAAACATTAATAATAGCTTGTAAGAAAGTGTACTAGAAACTAAATAAGAATAAATTGCACATTGTATCGGGTAAAGTGCACCTTGTTTCACTTTGCACCGGATTTAGTACATACTTTCACTTTATACTAGGGTATATTGAAATAAATCTGGTGCAAAATGTGCCAAATCTGGTGTAAAGTGAAAGTATGCGTTAAATCTGGTGCAAAGCGAAACAAGGTGCACTTTACCCAGTGCAAAGTGCAATTTACTCAACTAATAAGAAGGTTATAGACAAAGGAAAGGGGGTAAATTCCTAAAAAAAATTGCAGGCTCAATTCTCTCACATATCTTATAAAAGTTACTACTGACCTTTTTGCTCTGCTTCTAAAGATTTTAAAAACATTTTGGAAAACTCATGCACATTTTGCACAAACAACACGAGTTACTGTGTGTACAAAAGAATACCTGGGACCATGTCAAGCTGTTTTTTCCGAAATCGCTGAGCACATGACTAGGACCCACAGATTTATTTACAGTTATGCTGCCATTTCCACCATTGGTTGTACAACTACCTCTGTAGTCCCCTGCATCAGATTTTGAAACGGCAGACTGAGAATGAGGAGCCTTTAGTCCTGCCTTGTAGCCACCATCATTAATGGGACCCTAGAAAGAATTGAAAAAAAATATTATGGGATCACTGATTTAGAAAGTCACAAATGGAAATGCATCACCATGTCTACATGTGGGTACTGGGTACATATACTATCCTACCGATCCAAAGTGCATTATCTGTGTAAGGACATCATAATTAATAGAAGGTGGGATTGGTCGTTCCAGTTTTGGACTTTGCTACTCAAGGTACATTTGATGGTGGTGATTGTGCATGTGCATGTGGGAAGCCATTCTCCAGCAAGAATCATATAATTTGTTATCCTACACATGTGAGGACTAACAATAATAGATTAATAGTAACACTAATCCTTAACTTAAAGGAAATGAACAATCTGATGAAATCTTCTGAAAGAGTTGTATGAAAGAAGATGCCAAGAAAATACAAGTTGCAGGCTGTGCATATGCTCAAAAGTAATGCATAGAAAGCCTAATCTAGTAAGAACTGGAAGAAAGACCCACAGACAATGCACCTTTTTTTTCTTATCAAGACAGGTCTGAAGATTCTCAATTACTGATTGGAGGAGGGTGTGCTCATGCTCATCAAGCTCATTTTCGTCCAACAAACAGTTATCCCGAAGCATTTCGGACAAATTCCCCATCGCCTTGAGAATTCCACAAATGTCCCTTCCTGTCATGGAACAGGACCCTGAATGTGACAAATATTTAAACATGGTTATGCATATGAAGTAAAATAAAGGAATTAGTAACTTGAAACACAAATCATGAGACAGGCACAATCATATAGAGCACTTCTATGGAGTTAGACAGACCTTTGATATTTTGAGATTTCCCAACTGATGAGGGGATAAAATCAGGAGCAGCAAAGTTCAGACCAGATCGCTTCACGCTATTTTCTCTCAGCTCCAAACTATATTTCTGCTCTGCGGTGCATTTTGTTGCACATTGTTTTGCACTCTCAAGCTCCTTATTGTGGGAAACTTCTGTCTGCTTTTTATCAATGTCTCCAGATTTCATTGACATGGACAATTCAACATGGGATTGGGATTGGTTTTGCTTATTCCCGATAGTGTCCATATTTTGAGGTGCAGTCAGAACCTCATAATTCTGAAAAGTGTTAGTGCTAGGCTTCTGTCCAGCACCAAAAGCTTCTGATTCTTGAGTTATTAACTGGGGAGATGATGTTTGAAAAACATCAAATGAAGACAGATGAGAAACTGAAGCTCCTCTCCAACATGGTGAATCCACAGAGCACTCTGACGGATCTGGTTTCACATCATCAGCCACAGAACCACATGGATTAAAGCCAGCAGTTGAAATATGAAGAGGCCTCATATGGGAGACAGGACTTGCCTCTTTGGAGCAGATATCCATACCAACTTCCAAAATTTGGGGAAAGGAGGCATTTTTCACAGTATCTTCATTGGATTTACTAACATCCTGTGTTATAGAAGGCTTGCTCATTAAACCACAACTGATCCTATTGGTTTCAGATATTTTATTTGGCGGTCTTTCTATCTTCACTGTTGAACATCTGCTTCCACTACTTCCCATCCCAGAGTACAGGGGATTTTTCTGTTTATGATTGGAAGCCATCATGACTGAAGGATACGAAAATACTGCAGAAGTAGAACAAATCAAGGAGGGATAAGCTGCATCGCGGCAAATTTCTGGCCATGACCTAGGCTGACTTGCGTTCGCTCCACATGTGGAGGTTGGTAAAACTGTGTCACATGATTCTATTGGAAAGCAAGATGTTACTGACGACGATACTGGATGAGTATCTCCTGAAATTTTATCTGCTCCATGCACTACAATGCTACCATCCATTGACCTAGAAGCATCACCTACGAATCCAGAACAAACACGTAAACAATGCCATTATGCATAAGCAATACTAACTGAAAATAAGATAAGATAATTGCATGAAATCGGGCTGCAGTGCAAACAGCCCCAAATAAACATCCACATTATTGTGCCAATGATTTGATACTCAATGAACAAACTCATCTCTCGGGTGAAACTGAGAGAGAGAGAGAGAGAGGAAGTAAAGTCAGAAGTGCAGAACAATAACATAAAATGGTTTCAGGTACTACTTAAATCTCAACTAAAATCTACCAACTCATGCCCTATCACACCCACCCGAAAATTGAAAAACCTCACTGACGCGAATGAACCGATCTTTCGCGAAACCCGCACACCCAAATCGACGCGCCCGATCACCAGGGAGAGCAAGAACACGCGGGGCAGGCTACAAGCCGCGTAGCAGCGGCGGGCATGAGCAAGAATCAAGAAGAGGGCGGAGAAGGGAGAGGAGGAAGGGGGTAGAGTTGTTTTACCATCTTGGAGAGGGGCGCTGACCGAGCGGGCGGGGAGTGCGAAGGGAGTCGCGTGCGGGGAGAGGGTGGAGGACGAGGCGGAGGGAATGGCGGCGGCAGCGGCGGTGGAGGAGGAGGTCATCGCCGGCGAGGTGGCCGGTGGGGTTTGGTGGGCGGCGGAGAGTGGCAAAGTCGTAAAAACGGCGAAGTGGAGGGCCGCCTCGTAGCGATGATCATTTATCGTTTATCCATTTAATCTCTCTCTTGATCTCTCCGTTTTCCGATGCAAAGCTTACAAGGCAAGGAACTATTTTTGAGAATTGAATTTTTTTTTCTTTTGCAAATGTTTGGAGAAGACATTCTTTCTTTAAAGAACGTTTGGAAAAAAAATGTTTATTATTTTGCAAAATAAACCTCACCTAGCTTAGGTTGTCTAATCAATGCAGTAAAAGAAAATTTATAGGAAAATCGTATTTTTAGAAACGTGCAGCAAAATATTTGGGAAAAATATGAAACGAACAATTGCGTCGAATATTTTGCAGAGCTACATAATGCGATCATTTAAAAGTTATTAGCAATTTTTTGGGTTTATTTTTGAGTAAATTTTGAAAAAACCTCATGTTTTATGATAACTTGTACTTCCTCCGTCTCAAAATATAAGAGATTTGAGATAGACATAACATATGATACCTAACCCTAGGTATTATGGTTAAGAAGTTTCACAAACCCTCACCCTCATGTATTTTGAGCATGAATTTATTTAAAATTTTAAACCATGAAGTGTGTATGAAATTTGTAATTATTAAGTTCTTTGACTTGGGTTAATAGTTTAAGATATACTGAAATTAATCAAGATTTTAATAAAGATGAGGTTTTGTGAAACATTTAGACCACAAAACCTATGGTTATATGTCACATGTCATAATACCTATGATTTTACGTAAATTAGATCATAATATGGGATTCTCTGAAATTTAATGAGAATTGTTCAAAGTCAAAAGGACCGACCGAGTTTTGTCTCCCAATATACAAGTGCATGCAGCAATTCAGCTCGTACTAAATAATGTAACCATTGTACTCCATCAGATATGAGATTTGTCGCGCGTTGACTACGCCTGATCTGAGCGGCAGAAAAAGGAAATTTTTCATGGGGGAGTTAAGAAATGTTTAGACACTCTTTGCCGCAATTTCACATATAACATTTTTTTAGAGTTGATTACTCCTAATTGCACAAATACATGTATCAAGCTCTGCTATTACGTCGATTAAGATAAATTAATTTATTCATATTTTAAATAAAATTTAAAATTTTAAATCACTATAATTTAATAACTTAACGTACGAACTACAAATCTATCATGTATCTGAAATTTGGGGCTGTGCCAAACAGTATGTTAGTATCGGGCCGTGGTGGGTCTGCATTGGTGGCCCA
This sequence comes from Oryza officinalis, assembly GCA_008326285.1. Taxonomy (NCBI): domain Eukaryota; kingdom Viridiplantae; phylum Streptophyta; class Magnoliopsida; order Poales; family Poaceae; genus Oryza; species Oryza officinalis. The sequence continues at coordinate 5,258,475 of BDMV01000008.1, forward strand.
GAAGAGTGGAGCACGATAGGAAGGTGGGCTCCGCTTCATGGGCCGGGACGTTCGTGGCTACACCCTCTCTGCTGCTGTCTGCGACAAGACCTTTAGCTCAAACGATTTTAAATTTAAAGTTTGCTTTTAAGAGTACTTTTACGTTTTGTTTAACTTACCATCTTAAAAATCATGTTAAGTGAGCTGTACAATAAGAGTGAAGAAGAAAAATTAATCCTAAAATCATACTCTAAAAGTTCAAAATCAGCTTTGGCCCATAATCCACCAGGCAGCAGGTGACCATCCTCACGTTTGCAAGAAACTTTTTTCTATCTTCTCAACTCTCTCTTTCAAAGTATCCTGCTACAGTAAAAACAAGCAGCACGAACATGCAGGAAACTTCAGCAGCTGCACCATGTAAAAGGTGTAGAAAAGGAAATTTCAGCCACTACTACAATTGCTCGTCAGATCCTCACATGTGAAGAAAAAGCAGCAGCAACAATCAACCAACCAACCCAATCACATTCTAATGTGTCCCCCTCGTAAGATGCTGCACCTCACCAGTCTATTCATGCCTCCTCATTTCATCATCATACAGCATGTTACTAGTACTAGAAGTAATAACATTTCACACATCAAAATTTACACAGGAACTACAGTTTGCAGCACAAAGATTTACTGAAAGGAAAACGAAATTGCATCAGATTAAGCAGGTTCAGATAATGCTACATAACAACATAACAGAAAGACAAAAGCAACCATATCCCTAACCTGACTTACAACTGCTGAACAACTAGGGTATGTGGTTACTAACATCTGCAATAACAGCAGGAAGAAATACTAGCATGTACCTAAGTCACAGAACATCTACAACAACAATTCTCATTCACTACCTCTCCTCTTCTTTTTTTCTTCGTTTTCGCCCCCTTTTTTTTTCTTTTTTGGATTTTTCTTCTGCCGCAGCACGCTGGAAAGGGAACAAACAACTCCAGGGTGTCTAGCAACCGCCGTCTAAACACAAGGGCGTAAGCCGCGTTATGTACAACAGGTCAGCACAGCAGGTCAATGTTGGGAACCTGTGCCGGTAAGCATAGTCATCTTCAATTCCATCAGGGATAAGCAGCTGTTTATACCCATCCATAAATCCCAACGGAGATAAGCAGGACCAGAGCCACAGAGAGAACCAGCCAAATGATGTACGATGGGAATCCCCTCTTATTCCCTGGTGCTCTCACATGTGAATCAAGAACACCCTCCTCTTCCTCCTGCTTGTTCTCCTTGTCGCTTCCCTCTTCTGTCTTCCGCAGCCTCAGAACAGATTTAACATTTGCCGCTGAAGCATCTGCATGTCAATATATCAGATTAGCTAAGAGCAAAGGAATGGTAAATCACAAATTTTCTGGATGAAATATTTCAAAAGTGGTATTACCATGCTCAGGCATGTCCTTCTGGTCATCCTCATGGCAAGTCCCAGAAAAGTCATCACCTTCAGCCAAGGTACTTCCTGCATGCTCTTCAATCTGGCAAGAACACCGTAAGAGAGATTAGCATTTCTAAAGCAACAGAACTTTCAAAGCATGCAGTACATTATCAGCCTAGAGTTCTTTTATTTATTTTTTACAAGAAATTAACCAGGATCCATTAGTAGTTCATGACAAAAGGAATTGCCTACATTCTGGTACAATTAACAATAAACTGGCTATGGAATATGAAGGATTTAACTTATTCCCATGGAACAAGAGTGTGTTAGTTTTAGGGTAATAGAACTCACCTCAGGTTTCTCCATGGTGCGTTCACTTTCACTTTCATCTATGATGCAACTTGATGAACCATCAACACTAGAACACGGTGCTGCATTAAGGTTTGATTGTAGCCGCACCCTTTGCACTGCAGCACCCTGTTGAGTAAATGAACTACCTGAGCTAGCAGTTGGAGCTTGGCGTCGTCTTAGGATAGTGATACCTGTTGACTCAGCATCATCTCCATCAGAAAGCAAGCTTGCATTTGGAGCTTGACGTCGTCTTAGGATAGTAATACCCGTTGACTCAGCATCATCTCCATCAGAAAGCGAACTTGCAGTTGGAGCATGGTGTCGCCTCAGGATAGTAATACCCGTTGGCTCAGCATCATCTCCATCAGAAGGCATATCCTTTTCTGCAGTTGACTCCTCGGCAGCTTCATTCACATACTTCGAAGTTACAACAATACCTGGTTCCTCATCTTCACACTCATCTCTATTCATGCTCACATCAAAATCGGGAGACAATGATTCTGATAGTTGTAGCATGAGCCTCCTTTTTGCAGTGCCATGGTTTGGAAATGCGGAGTTCGACTGTAACTGCCAAGACATGGGAAATCCAGTCCCCTGGAGGAAAGGTTCATTGCTCCATACATTATTCCTCGCATTTGAATCGTCCATGCTGTTGAATAGATCTTGCAAAGAGTCAGGACCAGAGTCCATGGAGAGCACATCCTGGTCGGTGCTTTCATAAGGAAGCAATGGTGCGTCCTCATACAGTGCACTTAGCTGGGGATTTCGTTCATCTGGCCAGAAACCTAAATTTTCCAACCCACTCAGATCATCCATGAACTCATCCTGCAAAGGTTCCATGGATAAGAATTAAAAACAATAACTATAACCTAAACAGAAGGTACCAATTAGGGAGAAAAACATTACCTGCATCATCCCATGGTTCTCAATCTCAGTTGGCATGATTCCAGTGTCTGAATCATACTGAGCCTTTGATGTTGTTGATGAATGCTCATCTGGATCAGCAATGGTTTGATTCAAGAACTCCTCCACTGGATCTCGAGGTTTCATATTGCCATCAAAACTACCAATGGCTCCTAGAGGGAAATTATTGAAGTCTTCATGTGGTAGCATGGGTGCCGAAATTATGGCTAATTCATCATTATCATGAATATTCTGTTGTGAACCAATCAGCTGAGCAAAAGCACCAACTGAAGGACTAGCCTGCTTATCATCACATGAATCACACAAACAATTAGAAGGAATTCACACCTAGGAAGTTAACTGGCTAGAGAAATAAGTCAATTATAAAATGATCATACAAAGTTTAATAGACCTATATGCAACTTTACTGACCTTAGCTCCTCCATCAAGTCCATGATGAGGCATGTGAGAAATGTTTGCTTCATTTGTCGTCACGTTATCAGCTCTGTCTGCAAGCCATCTTGTAATCGGCGCAGCTTGACCCTCAGTTATTGGGCTTTCATGCAGAGCAGATTCTGGAGATTCCCTGTTTAATGGTGTATTTCTGTCTTCATTTGGTTCCATGTTATCAGGAGTGGAACGAGAAGGAGTGGGTGAGTAGCCACTTCTATCCATTTCATCCGGGCTGGGTCGCTCAATTTTCTCCTCTTGCTTTCGGAATAGGCGGTAGAGAACATAACCTCCCTGAAAATACAAATACAGATAGTGAGATACCACAACAGAAACATCAGACAATGCTCCATCAAGAATCAAAATGTTTGTTTATTATGTGCTTACAGCTATATAGTGTGCACAACTAAGTGAAGAGAAAGTAGCTAAAATCCAGCTGATCTTCTTTATTTTTCAAAAGATATTTTGCAGTGCCCATTCAATATTTCCACTAAAAATCTTGACATACTGATCATGAACTTGCTGAGAAAATAAACCTACAAAGAGAAGCTACAAAACAAGGTAGTAACGCTACTGCATACCTGCTCGCCGGACTCAAACTCTGGCTCGGTGGTGCGGTACTCGTGCATGATCCACCCAGTCCGCTCGCCCTTCGGCGCACGCCCCCTGTGGAACACGAGCGTCTTCTTCATGCCAATTACTTGCTGCTTCTTCTTGTCACCCTTGGACCTGATCACCCTGTCCTTCCCGGTGGCCTTCCAGTACCCGGCCTCCGTCGCCCTGTTCGACCTGCTCCCATTGGGGTACTTTCTGTCCTTAGGTGCGAAGAAGAACCACTCCGGATCATCCGACCGGATCAAAGATTTATCTGAACGCACCCGCCGCAAATCAAGAGTAACACGCGTCAGAGAAATGGAATCTTCCCTTGGAGTTTGACAGGTCGATTAGTAAAATTTGCATCAACGAAGTCAAAGATTTGAACCGCATCGCACCAAACAGCATCTCGGGTACATTTAATAAAGGATTTAGTAGGCATTTTTAGCGGAGTTCGACGGAATCGCATCAAACTAGCATCCCCACGGGAAAAATTCCCTCACGAAGAAAGATGCAAACCACTAGCAAGCAGCTGTAATCTGCTCATCAGAATCCCGCCCTAAAACCACCAAGATCCAGCAATAAAGCAGCATAAACAAAAAGAAGAAAATCACTGAAAGAATGGGCGAAAATGGGGAAAACCGCAGCGATCAAACCAAAAAAAAATCCCCCAAAACCACACGGCTGCAGTGATAAAACCAAAAATCACAAAAAGCAAGCAAAAAAAACCAAACAAAAAGAAAACCGGACTGATTCATCAAAACAAAGAAAACCAAGAACACCCCTAGAGTGAGAGAAAACCCACAATCGAGCGCAACTCCCAGTTCTCCATGTAATTGAGAAATCAGCCGCAAACCACACCCGACCAAGATTTTAAAAAACCCTACAGATAACCCCAAATCAACGAAACCCAAACCACGCCATGAAAGAGAACAGGCTCACCAGGGAGATCCCAGGGCTCGCACTTGCAGACATCGATCTCGGGGATAACCTCGGCCTCGCTCCTGATCTGGCCCGTGATCTTCCCCTTGAGGTAGTGCCTGACGAGCTCCTCGTCGGTGGGGTGGAACCGGAACCCGAGCGGCAGCTTCTTGAGCTCCATCACCGTCATCTCCGCCCTCTCATCCACCACTCCCAACACAAATCCCCTCTCTTCCTCTTCTTCTCTCTCTATCTCTCTCGCAACGCAAGATCCGATTCGCGGTCGCCGGGAGGGATATACTTAGCGGTGAAGGAAGCGTGGGGTGGTGGAGTGAGGCGATTTGGGGGCTAGGGTTTGGTAGGAATTGGGGATTTTAGGGAGAAGAAGAGGAGGAGACGTGGTGGGGAAGAAAGCGAGTGGCTTTACCGCGTCGAGGACTCGAGGGGATTTGCTTTGCATATTCCTCTCTCCACCCCCGCGTACGAGCCTGACCCCACACTCCCGAATTATTTACGGGAATCGCCACTGCCTATCTGTGGGCCCGCTCCGTCAGTGGCAGACGGGTGGGAACTCTCTAGTACTATCTCACTGGACGGCTTTGGAGTTTGGACTTGTTTGGCGAATTTTTGGTGACCGCGTTTGGATTCGAATGGCTGGTTTTAAAATGACTACGCATTTGAACTAGTCGTGTTGGGCTCTCTAGGACAAAATAAAATACTAGGAAATGCCTACACCTGGAAAAAAAATCTAGAAGCTTTGACGAATACCATGGCGTCTTTCGAATGTACTACTAATTAGGATAAAAGATAAAAATTATCATGACACATTTTTCAAACTGTTAAATGGTGTGTTTCGTGCAAAAATTTTTTATATGAAAGTTGTTCTAAAATATCAGATAAATCTATTTTTCAAGTTTGTAATAATTAAAACTTAATTAATCGCATGTTAATGTCATCTCGTTTTACATGAAACATTTTATCTTCATTTTTATGACTTTCAAACATCACCTATGGTCCTGTTCGTTTCTGCTTAAAACATTGAATGAAATTTTTCATCTTTGTGACACGCTTTTCAAACTATTAAACAATGTATTTCATGTGAAAACTTTCTATATGAAAGTTGCTTTAAAATATCAAATAAATTTATTTTTCAAGTTTATAATAATTAAAACTTAATTAATCATACGTTAATATCACCTCATTTTACATGAAAATATTTGTCCTCATCTTTATCTGCAGTCGAGAACACCACCTATGCCAAGAACAGCAGCCCTAAGCTAATATTCTAAGCTTAAAACATTGGTTTCAAGGCCAGTCCTTGCTAATATCAGATAAATATCTACAATAATTCGAGTTGGGTAGGTTCACACATTTTTTTCTTGGATTCAACAGTGAACAAAAGCAGTTGGCAGCAATGTGTGCAAGTGGCTGAGTGCAAAAGTCTTTAGATTGGTCTTTGTAATTCTAGTGTGTTTTTGACTTCCACGGTCTAGATTTTGCAGCAAATTTGGAAATCGTTTTGACATCGAACTGCCTTGAATTAGACACACACTAAGCTACTACTACGGTCTTTCACAGTTACCATCAGTCAAGAGACGAAAATACTTTGATTTGCACGCGACAATTCGATTCGAGATTGTTTCGTGACACACGTTTGCCGTTTAAACTTCAAACATGGAACATTTTTACCAAAGTTTTGTGGCGGCTGCTGTATATATGAGAAAAAAAAACATGGAATTTCCATGCGTTTTCTTGAGCCGTTGAAAGCTCGCTGTCTCAAAGCTCAGACCGACAGGCACAACCAAACAATGTCGGCTCATCCTCTTTAAACATCAAGCTAATTATTATACTATCAAATAACTGATCACTTTTGTTTAGACAGAAACTTTCATGGTAACATCCCAGTTTGTTCTAAAAAAATGAACTTTTTATATATCTGGCATTTATCGATCAGTGGAGAGAATGGAGAGAAAGAAACATCAACTTAATTATGTTTGGTTTCTTAGTGCCAACCGAAAATTGGTCCAAATTTGTGAAAGTCGAAGGTGATCGACACGATGACGAAACAAGCAAATCCTGAACATGATTTGGCAGATACTAGTAGTCCTAGAGTAGAATTAGGACAAGTTAAGCTAGGAGGTTGATGGTGACAGATGATTAATTAGTGGGCTTCAATTCCCTCCATGCTTTTGAGAAGGCTTTTCTTTTCATCCGGGCCTTTTGCTTTTGATTTGACCCAATTAATTATGAGCTCCAAAAAAGGCCATGCCAATATGACATTATTCCCTCATATGCAGTGTGATCGTTGTGCAACAACCCTCGTAATTCCGCAGAGTTTTGCAGCTGATATTCTGATCAGATTCGCATTTCTCGTGCGACTGCATATTGGAGTATTGTTTATCAAGGGAAATGGGTGGTAATTTTGTAAACCCCCCCTAATACTCCGTAAAAAAATTAACTAGAGAGAGTAATTAACAGTGTAGCGATTATTGTGTGTTTCATGTGAACCTAAGACGGCCATTCAAAACTCGTATTCCTTCGTCTTTTACTAAAAATATATAAATATTTTTAGTAATTTAAATTAGTTTCATTAAAATTAACATGTAATTTATTTTGATAGTATGTTTGTTTTGTGTTAAAAATAGTATTACATTTTTTAATATAAACTTGACTAAACCTAAAAAGAAGTTTTGACTTAAAAAAGTCAAAACAATTTTATAATATAAAATAGAGATAGTACCTTTTTTTTTTACCATTAATTTTTCTACTATACTTTAGGAAGGGAAAGGAGGTATATAATAAACTAATAATAATGCGTGGCAATCGAGGACGTGGCGACACGGCAAGGCAAGTTAACGGCGGCAGCGACGAGCACGAGGCGATGATTGGTGCGCCGCGGCCAGTGCGCGTAGGGGACCCACTCCCCTTGTGTGTGTGGGGACCACGTAGCGTGTACACGTGTCGTCCCTGGCAGCCGTCCGTTTCCCATCGGGCATCGGGCGGCGCGCGGTTTCTCCCGGTTGCCTTTTTACGCCGTACTAGCAACGTGGTAGTAGCGTACGTATGTGGTGGAGCAGTATACGTATACTATACGGCGTATGAATGGTCGCTCGATGCCTTTTTTTACTTTTTACCGTGTCAGCTTTGGCATTTGCCAATGTGTAATTTCTCTTCGCTCTCATCTTCTTCGCAGGCATAGTCACGTGATGGCAAAGCAAAGCAAAGCAGGGGCAAACAAACGATCACAAATTCACAAAGCGATGGATCAAAAAGCAGGGAGGAAGGAGAGATAGAAAAGGAGAAAAGGACAGGTGAAAACAGACAAGCCTCAGGCAAGCTTCTTCCACAAGCTGCCTTCTCTTCCTTTCTTCTCGTCCTTCTCTTTTTCTCTCTCTCATCATTCGGGCGTGTTCACCTTATAGCTATTTTCAATATTTCTAAATTTTGGTATTTTTTAAATTTTGGTATTATCAAAATTTTGATAAGTTGATAACATTATCAAGTTGTTTTGATAAGATAGACTGATTACGATGTTGTAAAATTCTTTATATATGACCAATTTTTGATAACAAACTAATTTTCATCATATATTTATCAAATAATGGTATGGTTTAAAATGACATAAACTTTTAACATGTACTTCATCTCTCGCTGAGTGAGTAGTGTAGGAGGAGGGCTTATGAGATGAGCGATAAATAAATAATTGTGTCCCACTCGGGCCACTCATACTACTCCCTTCATCGAAAAGTTTAGGAGCTATTTTAATTTTTGGTTTTTTCAAAAATCTAAGATCGATTTATAATCATTATGTGCTAAACTAAATTGTTGATCGGAACAAAAAAGTCATCTTAGTACTTATTGATTATATATTTATTGGTTTTGTCACATGATGAATGAGTTAATTATTTTTTTATTTTGATGATAAAAGAGAATATGTCTTGCACTTATATTTGGAGGGAGTACAATTTATTGACTGCGTGACTGTATGTCCTGTGTGCGTGCAAGCGTGGAGTAGTTGTGTCGTTTTCGTGTTTCGGCATTTATTCATCATGATTTCAGGCTGCACACGGAGTACTGTGCTGCGTGTCATTGACCCGATGACGGTCACGGATGGATGTGGGGCGCTGGAATTATTGCTTACCGTGCCGTGTCACCATTGCTCCGTGCCTCCTCCATCGGAGCACGCAATCGTATCTGAGCTTGAGTGTGATGGGTTTGGCCCATGATGTATTGATATGAGTAAAAAATAAGAGAGTATATAAGTTTGAAAAGTATAATGTCGAACACAGCTTAAAACCGATGAAAAAACAACTCGCTCGATGATTTTTTAGGATGGCTTCAGCTAACATTCATATTGTAGTCTAGGCATTCATCAAGTATCTCTCCATCGCAGCCCACATCGCTCGTCATCTCCCCTACACTTCCGTGGCCAAGGATCTACCAGAAAAGAGGACACACGACGGGAATGAGGTGGATGAGTATGTGTGCGAGGTTGGCCAGCGAGACAAGCGTCTCCTTGCCTGTGTCCGACTGCAATCGATTAGGACATGAATGACACGCAAGTAAAAACCACTATCAATACCATTGAGAGAGTCCTTTTGCATGGTAATAATTAGAGAAATCGATATACCCAGTTTTTACGATCGAGCGATATGGATCAAATTCATCCAATAGTTCAGGGAGTCACTATGGACTTTTTCCTTGATATGTACTACTAGAATGATCCTTCCAGGAATGAGCCCAACACACTTGCCTCTTTTTTCTTCTTGTTTAATATCACATAGTTTTTCTGCTACGCGTAGCTCACTTCCTTTTAATTTGGACTGGAATTTCTCGCCGGCTTGGACTCGACCAAAAATACACAGACGTACTCGCATGAAAAAATTTTAAATTTTCTTTAGGATAGTAGAAATGTTTTGCATCACTGACCTCGACATAAGACACACAACTATATAAGCAAAATACACAGACGTATTCGAAACTTGTTTCTTGTCAAATACAGAAATTAAAACCAATTACACCATGATTTCTTAACGAAAAACTATTACGGTCCAGCCTGAACAGTCGTTTAGAGAGTTGCAAAGGGCGAGAGGTAGACATTGTTACAATTAAATTATTAGGATTGATCGCTGGAGTATGACTCTATCCTGCTGTTATTTTTTTTGAATTAATTTTTATCCTACTCTTTTAATGGTAAACCACACATCCTATAGCACAGAGCAGTTTGGGAACATGCCAAAGACTTCTAGAAGCTGGCCTATCTGGTGCCCTTACGTTGAACTGTTTCCTTACAGATTAAGTGTCAGCTTGAAAATTTACTTGTTCAACGAAGAGTCGTTAGCATAGTACAGCATACTATGCTTGAATTTAAGATGACCAAGCCAAAGGCCTCAAAGACTCTGAAAGCTACAGCCAATCCATGTGCCCATGTCAAGCCATCTTAGCGTTCAAAGCCTGACGAAATGAGCGAAAATTACAGTAACATATAAATGGCTCCAAGCCAAACAGCAATAGCTACAACTAATCCTAATTATCTGATGAATTATGTCGCCATCAGAGTCGCAGCAACAAACGGGAGATTTCATTTTGGTCAGATCCGATGCTTCGTGTGTAAGATTCCACTGTTCACCTACGCCAATCTCCGCCATACACCTACTCCCTCCGTATCTGGACGTACACGTTGTTCAGATATATCCTTAAACCAGGTTTTTTTTTTATAGAAGAGTATCGTTGTGCACAAGTGGTCTATCAGTAAAAGCAAACATCAGCTAGCCACAAACACTGGACTGAAGGTTTTTCTCGTACGTGAAGGGACCAGAAAAAGTGAAAGCTACCTGCATATTCTGAAAAGTAATTTTGCAGTTGCACAAGCTATCGATCTCATTTCTATGCTACTAGAACTAATACAAAGGAGGAATGCTTTGAGCATTATTGAACACATTGCTTGGATCAATCATCGTCTTGGCCCTGACCAACCGATTGAAATTGTTCCCAAAATATGCTGCACCCCACGAAGATCTCGCACGCGCCACTGCTTCCATGGATGATCCACCCGTGGGGTGCATCCAGTTGTTGGCGCCCAAGTCCAGATCTAGGTAGTTGACATACGCACCACGAGGATCCTTCGACACGTGGGGGGTCATGTATGTGTACAGCGATCGGAGCCATCTGATGTACTCATCAGCGTTAGACTGATCCGATTGGCCCCAATATACAGTATACTGAATACTGTAGAGGATGCCGGCTCGATGCGGGAACGGTGTTGTGCCGCTCCCGATTCGAGCCATGGCACCTCCGTAAGGGTCAAGTATGATGGACCCCGGTGGGCCAACTGATAGGTATCGGACGATCTCAATCATGTCCTGTCTCGAGATTGGTGCCTTCACGTAATCAGACTTGCTCTTGGAGTACGAGTTTGTTCCAGACGGCCGATTTGATAGGTCAGAGATTGTGTCAACATTGGCGAACTTGGCCGTTGACTCGACCCAACTAATCTCACTTAGGTCAGTCTCAGTGACACCTAACATTGGAAAGCGTTGGCTCAACACTGACAGGGTTTGTTGTTTTGTTCCTAAAACTTGGCCCTCAAATGAGATAGAGACATTACCATCTGATGATCCGGTAGGAAAATACACTGAGAGATAGAACTCGTCAGGTAGATTGGAGCCTACATGCTGCCACCTATGAACCAACCCAGCTATGTACTCGACCGGTCCAGTACGGTCAACGATGAACACGGTGACGTTGTGAGCAACCGGCACGAGCCGGAGCTTCCAAGCATACACCACACCCCAGCTCCCGCCGCCGCCGCCACGAATCGCCCAAAAGACGTCCTCGCCCATCGAACTCCGGTCAAGGACTCTCCCATTCGGGTCGACGAGCACCGCATCCAACATGTTATCAGCGGCGAGCCCAAACTTCCGTGATAGCAATCCAAAGCCGCCACCGGAGACGACGCCACCTAAGCCGATGGTGGAACACGACCCACCGGAGAAGGCCAAGGACCGGCTTGACCGCCCCACGGCGTAGTAGAGCTCACCCAGAGTCGCACCGGTCTCGGCCCAGGCCGTGGCCGTGGCCGAGACCGGGTCAACCTGGACACGGTTCAGGTTCATGAGGTCGATCACAACGAAGGGGACATGGTTCTCCGTGGTGTATGACAAGCCCTCGTAGCTGTGCCCGCCGCTGCGCACACGGATCGCCAGTGAACTATCGCGAGCGCATAGTATGGCTCGCCGGAGATCGTCCTTCGACCCGGGAATGACGATGGCTGCCGGCCGGGTGACGTCTGGGAGCGTGAACCGGAGGTTTCTGATGGAGAAGTTGAGGGTGGTGTTGTAGCTTGGTGATGCAGGGAGGGAGAAGTTAGTGACACCATGGGAGGCAAGGCAGGAGGAGAAGCTGCTTGCACTTGCAGCATCATGAGCACCACAGCATATGCTGGGATGAAGTGATAGGAGGAGGAAAACCAGGAAAGGTGAAATGGAATTCATGAGAAGATAGGGTGAGATTTGTTGTGGCAGTGAGCACACAGATATATAGTAGCTGTGCTTGTACAGATTGCAAATTGCTTTCGAAGACTTTGACTAAACCCCATCACTATAGAAGTTGAATGGTCCAACTTTTGAGGTCCTGGAAGTTGCTCTCATGGAAGTTGGTTCAGTGGATGTGAGTGGTGACAGTTTTCTGAGCGTTTGTGTGGATAGAGGATTAAAAAAGTTCTGAAAATCCTGATGTCCATATGTGCCACTAGTGCTTGTTAAAAAAATAGATTCTGTAAGATCCATTTCATTGTTTAATGAGTTTGCTGTAATAAATCAAGGAGTATTCGTCAAATATATGGTGAATATACATTTCTGCTTGCTTTGGACTGATCATGTATATGGTGAATAATGAGCTGAAACTAAAGCATATGCAGCCTGCTCACAAGCTCTGAAGATGGCATCCCATCGTGGCATGGGAATTATTAGCACTGGAACCTGAAGAGAACAGGACAATTTTCAGAGAAGCAGAGTTCATGTTAGCCTGACAATCTGAGATTTTCTTGTCATGTGTTCACAAGCCATTGCATTAAAAGTTCAAAACTTTGCTTCAGTGTTTTTACTGCATGTTTTGTGTTGTTGAACTTGAATCATATTCACTCTGTGCTGCCGATTTGTCTATGTCTAGAAACAAAATTCAGTCAGAAAGTCGAGACAAACTGCTACCAACATCTTGTATATATGGTTTTCTTAAGAACACACTGAAGAACAAAGGATTGTTCTTCTCCAAAAGGTACATCACATATTCATTTTATTGATGATAATTTTATCTACCAGTAATTCAGAGTGCACTAACAATTTCATCTAATATTGTAAAGGAGGAATGCTCTGTGCATTGTTGAACACAGTTCCAGGATCGACCTTTGTCTTTGCACGAACCAATTGGTCGAAATTCCTCAAGAAGTACCTTCTGCCCCATGAACTTGCATGAATCACAGAGTTATAAGAAGTCCCATCAATAGCATTCATCCAATTGTTCATGCCCAGATCGAGGTCCAAGTAGTTCACATACGCAGCTCGAGGATTTTTCGACACGTAGGGAGCCATAAACACATAGAACGACCTCAACCATCTGATGAACTCGTCCTCACGACCATTTTCCGACGCTTTCCGTGTACTGAATGCTATACAAGTTCCCAGCCCGGTGTGGAAATGGTATCTTAGAGCTCTCTATTCGAGCCATCGCCCCACCATAGGGGTCAAGCTGGATGGACCCTTCTGGGCCGTTTGATAGATATTGAACGATCTTGATTGTGTTTCGCATCGAGATTGGTGAACGGACATAGTCCGATTTCCTCTTGGGGGGGTATTGTTTTTGTTCCTAGTCGTCGATTGATAAGATCGAAGACTGAGTTGAGCTCGGCGAACTTGGCCGTTGATTCGATCCAACTCATCTCACATAGGTCTGACTCTACGAGGCCCAACACAGCAAATTGTTTTGGTCCTAGAACTTGACCAGTAGGAAGAAGATACAGAGCACAAGGGTGGCCATGATGTAGGAAGAAGATACAGAGCACAAGTGATACATCTCAGTAGGAAGAAAGCAGAGCACAAGGGTGGCTGCTATGGAGTGCATCATGACAGGGATATCCAACAGCAGGAGGATACAAAGAAAATGAGAGATATGTGAAAGCTATAGACACGTGAAGGTTTATATAGATGTGCAGGTGTTGAAATTTGAAATGGATAAGTTTGTTACTAACCATAGTATTAGTCCATTGCATTTTGTCAAGCAGTTGAATTTTTTGCTGCTAATACGGGCAAGAAATCTTGACAAAACCAACGGGATATATAGCTTAATAGCTGTTGTTAATTTTCGTTCATATAAGTTCTAGATAAATTTGATGTGTGGTACATGTTGTAACGTTAGATGATTTTGAACCTGGACTTGAACAAAACCATCTTAACACAACTCTTACTAAATGACCATACTTATATAGGATGCATATTTGCACTTTCGCTAATTTATATTTGAACACCTTAGCTCGATTAAGGTTTTCAGGGGTACGTTTTCCAAGCTACTTGAATGGTAGGGTTTTTTCTTTTCAAAAGTCACATACATTAATTTTTAAGCTATTTTAAAATTATAAAGTCAATTCATACCCTCAAAACATTATCTATCACCTAATCATACGGAAAGAAATAGTTTCTCTTTTTAAGAAGGGAAAAAAGAGAGAGAGAGAGGAGCATATATGTTGTTTGTTAATCACGAGATTACAGCTGGAAGAGGTGTGGAAACAATGAAGCAAACCGCATCATCCCATCCAGCGAGCAACACCTTCTTTTTCCGCTAAAACCAAACAAGTAGGAATAGACTACAGATTAATTAGAGATAAAACATTAGATTCGATGATTACCTATATTCGTCATGTGTAAAAATGCGGTGCGTCGTGCGCATAGTAAGAGAAACACTATGAGAAAAAAAAAGAAAGAGGAACAACTCTACGTTTTTAAGGTAGCAGAGAATTAATTCGGCATTTCCATGGCCGATCGAATGATGATCCGTCCACAGCTTCGGTGAGTCCAACCCCGCTTACGGATCCCCTCAGTCTACACGTTTCCATCGTTTTTCCCCCATTCATAAATCAGTTGCACGTTGACGTGTTTTTTCTCATTTTTTTGTTCTATATATTTTTCAGTACACACGAGTGGATCTCACACCTCCTGTCCTGCCTACTACTTTGCCCTGGTTATCAACTCACTGCAAGCTCCGAATGCGATGCAGGTGGCGGTGAGGATGCCACCAAGGTCATCGACGGCATCAGCATGCGTCTTGGTGAGGGGACCCACGAGGTGAGGAGAGGGAGCTGCAGCACCCACAGGCCCACCGTGGCGGTGCCTTCTCAACACCACCGTCGGCGTTGTACTACTTCTTGCCATCGCCGAAGGAGGCCGCCTTGCGGAGGGAGCGTGCGAAGTTGGTCGATGAGAAGAGCAGCGCCTGGTGCCCGGCCCTGTGCCCTATGGCCCCATGCGCCGCACACAGCACCTGCTCCCACGTCGCCGCCGCCGCGGCATTGCCCTTCGTCGACCGCCAGACCTCCTTCTCTCCCGCCTCACCCTGCCGGCGTCCTCCACACCCGCTCAGATGACGACAAGAAAAGTGAGAGAGAGAGGAGGAAGGAAGAGAAGAGGGGAAAGAGAGAGGGTGACGACATGGGTCACCCTGACATGTGGGGCCCACATAAGTCCCATGCTGACTTAGCCGTCACGTCGGACAAAACTGGGGTAAATACTATCTAAGGATCCAGAGTGACCCAGTTTTATAAGTTGAGGGATGTCATATATCTGTTTCTTTGGTTGAGGGACAATTTTCTAATTCGGTGACAAACTGAGAGACCTCAGGTGTACTTTTTCCTTCTGCCTTCTGCTTTCCGTTTACCATTCTTGTTGCTGCCACACATTTTCTTTCCTCTTTATATTTCTCGAAAAAGAAAAGGAAGAGCTCGTAACCTTGTTTAATTATTATGCGAAATACTACTCCCTCCGTTTTATATTATAAGTCATTTTGACTCTTTTTCTAGTCAAACATTTTAAGTTTTGACCAAATTTATAGAAAAATTTAGCAACATTTACAATACCAAATAAGTTTCATTATATGTAACATTGAAGTATATTTTTCTGTAAATTTGGTTAAACTTTTAAAAGTTTGATTATAAAAAAGTCAAAACGACTTAGAATATGAAATGGAGGTAGTAATAAATAAAATCGTGAAAGCATTTCTTTTTCTTGTTTGCATTATTGTAGCCTTTTGAAAAAGAATACGCGGTGATTTCCAACGTTTTGGCATCTCCATTTTTCGTCTAGATGCACTACCATCTATCTGAATTTGGAGTTCTTGACACATAAATGGATTCTTGACACATAATGTTATCTATTAGAAATTTACCTATCAGAAATTCATAATACATTTGCATGTTCCCTCTAATACTGTAGAGGAGGAATGCTCTGTGCATTGTTGAATACATTTCCAGGATCAATCTTTGTCTTTGCACGAACCAACCGATCAAAATTCTTCGAGAAATACCTTATGCCCCACGATCTTGCATGAATCACCGAGTTATTAGAAGTTCCATCTGTAGCATTCCTCCAGTTGTTCGTGCCCAGATCGAGGTCCAAGTAGTTCACATATGCAGCTCGAGGGTTTTTAGACACGTGGGGAGCCATATACGCATAGAATGATCTCAACCATCTGATATACTCATCTGCTTGATCGTTATCTGACGCCTTCCAGGACACACCATATTGGATGCTATACAGGTATCCAGCCCGATGTGAAAATGGACCCTTGTGGACTGTTCGATAGATATTGGATGATCTTGATTGTGTCTTGCATAGAGATTGGTGAATGGACATAATCGGACTTGCTCTTAGAGTAATGCTTTATTCCAAGCCGTCTATTCGTAAGATCAATGATGGAGTTGAGCCCAGCAAACTTGGCTGTTGATTCGATCCAACTCATCTCAGATCGGTTTGACTCGAGGATGCCTAACTCTGGGAAAGTGCGATGTAGCACTGACATGGTATATTGTTTTGGTCCTAGGACTTGACCAGTGAAGGACATTTGCCATTTGATGTCCCTGTTGGGATGTAAACTGAGAGATAGAATTCATCTGGCAGATGTGACCCAACAAACTCCACTTATGCATCAATTTTGCAATGTGTTCCAACGATCCGGTTCTACCCAAGCTGAACACAGTGATGTTGTGTGGAACATAGGTATAGGCAGTGTTCGAATACTCTATAAGCAGAGGATAAACTTTCAGATATTCATGACACATTTTTTAAACTACTAAACGATACGTTTCGTGCGAAAATTTTTTATATGAAAGTTATTCTAAAATATTAGATAAATCTATTTTTTAAGTTTTTAATAATTAAAACTTAATTAATTACACGTTAAGGTCATCTCGTTTTCTGTGAAACATTTAGGGTCTGTTCGGCAGCGTGAGTTCCAAATGCGCACAGTAAACACGGAAAACGGAGCGGTCATTAGCGCGTGATTAATTAAGTATTAGCTAAATTTTTTTTCAAAAATGGATTAATTTGATTTTTTTAAGCAACTTTTGTATAGAAACTTTTTGCAAAAAAGTTCACCGTGTAGTAGTTTGAAAAGCGTGCGCGGGAGGAAAAACATCTGTGCGGCACTGTGCACGTTCCGAACGCATCGTGCCGAACAAAGCCTTAATCTTTATCCTTATCTTTATCTTTAGAAGATTCAAACACCACCGTAGACGAGTTGGAGCTTCCACGCATACTTCATCACCCATCGACTCACGATTCAAGGCGTTCCCGTTTGGATCCATCGAAATTGCATCCAACACATTATCAGCGGCAAGCGCAAACCTGCGTGATATTAGACCAAAACCTCCACCGGATACAAACCCTCCAAATGCCGACTGCTGAGCACGATCCAGCCGAAATTTGACCGTCCTATTGCATAGTGTAGCTCGCCTAGACTCGACCCAAGCAGTGGCTGAGACTGAATCTACTTGGACCTGGCTGAGGTTCATAAGGTCGATCACAACGAAAGGGACATGATTTTCTACGTTGTAAGATAATCCCTCGTAGCTGTGCCCACCGCTACGCACAATGGAGAAGTTCCTGACTCCATTGGAGAGTAGACATGAGGAGATGTTTGATGGTGGTGATTGAGCACTAGAGGTTGTGGGATGCAGTAGACAGGAGCAGAGCAGAAGGGTTGCAGCTATGGCATGCATCATGGCAGCAGGAGCTAACGAGAAAGTGAGAGATATGTGAAAGCTAGACATAAGTTAAGGTATTTATATAGATGGGGAGGGGTGTTGGGATGGAATAGTCTGTTAGCCATCAATAAATCATAATTAATGTTGATGCTGTAGAGTCTAATGAGACGGCATCTGGAAGTATGCAAATTTCAAACGTTCAGTGCATTTTGTCAAAGCTGCCAGTTGAATTTTTGCTCCTAGTACAAGGGAAGAATATTGGCAAAGTCCACGGATTACCTTGTTAACTTACGGTTAGAAAGTTTCAGATGCAAATTTGACATGCATTTTAGATAATGGATTATATTAACCCGACCTTTACACCTTAGGAAGATGTACACAGCCCAAAATTTGACATGTGGAACATGCTTTTTTTTGTTTTGGCGGTGAGACATCATACATGTAACATGTGTAACGTAACAGGGTTTTTAACCTCGGATTTTGAGAAAGCGTTTTAAACCAACTCTTAATAATTCACCAAAACTAAGCTATACATTTGACCTTTTGCACTGACTTCGAACAAGCAAAGACAGAGGCACAAAGTATTTTGAGTCGTACAATATAGTTCCATATAGTTCAAAGACAGAGGTATTTGCCGGCCCATTCTATTTAGGCCCGAACGATATCGTGGCTGACCATATAGTTCGGCGGGATACGTGTGGGCCCGTTTTGGTTGGGCCAGAACAGTTTTGCGGCTTGCGTGCGGGCCGGGCCGGGCCGTTTGAGTTGGGCTGGATTTGTACGCAACATTTCTGATGAAATCGAGGGGCCAAGATTGATCGTACCGGGCTTTCCGGTCTAAATGGGCCGGCCCATCAGTGGGGTAGTATCATCAAGCTCTGCCTCGTGTTTGTTCAGAAAAGGCAGAACGATCACAATTCACAAATGACAAGAACCAAATTGATCCTGAACATCTTGAAAAGAAAAAAGAAGAAGTGCTGATAAAACTTGTTGAATTGTTGCGAATTGAAATATAGTTTCACAACATTTTCCTTCTGTTTTTGCAATTCGCATGTATCAAAACGAATGAAAGAGAATATACAGAATATATATGGTCCAGTTTCTTCTAGCTAAGGCACAAACTTATACCATTGATCAATTCTTTATACATTTGATTATTTCAGCAACGGAGGCAAAACCTAACAAACCAACCTCTCATTTTCTGCCATCCCTATACCAATCCAAATCACAATTCTCCCCAGAAGGAACACGACTCCTCCTTATGGGCAGCACCATATGAAAGCAACGTGCCCAAAATCAAATCAAAACACACGCCCACATGAGCATTTTTTTTTTGTCTATACGTTTCTACCTACCTATCTATCTATCTATCTATCTATCTATCTATCATAAGCTTTCTGTCCTTGGATGCAACCTTGGGTGAGATGCCACGTGGAATCCGACCCGACCATCTTCTGACCTCCCAAGTGGCGGGATACTCTGTGCGTTGCGGAACACGTTGCCCGGGTCGATGGCCGTCTTGGCACGCACCAGCCGATCGAAGTTTCCTAAGAAGTACCTCTCGCCCCATACCCGTGCCACGTCGACTTCTGGATTAGGGCTTCCATCACCACCGTACATCTGGAGGCTAGACCAGTTGTTCATACCTAGATCAAGATCCATGTAGTTTATGTATGCCGCGCGTGGGCTATTCGGCACGTATGTTGCCATGAACTCGTAAAATCGACGCAACCAATCCATGTACTCCTCGCTGCGATCATCATCATCCACCGTCCATTCGATCAAGTATTGGATTCCATAGATATTACCTCTCCTATGTGGGAATGGTAGGTCAGCGGACCCGATCCGATCCATCGCGCCGCCATACGGGTCCAAGATAACATATGCTTTCAGCTCCGTCGATAAGAGATCAATGGCTGTTATCAGTTCATGGATGCGCATCGGACGACGCACATAATCCGACTTGGCCTTGAAGTAGTTCTTCTTGTGGAGCACCCTGTCCGTCAGATCGGAGGACACGGAGCTCCCTTGAGGCAGACCCGAGAAGAAGACGACGGATTCGATCCAACTCATCTCTACCGGGTTCAGATCCGATAACCCGATTTCGGGCAACCTAGCCGTCAGTATCTCCACCGCTTCGTGTGCCGGCCCAAGGTACAAGCCTTTGAACGTGGCCGAGATGCCGGTCCGGTTCAGCTCCGGCAAGCCGGCTCCGACGAACGCCGAGAGGTAGAACTCGTCGGGCAGCCATGGCGCGACGTTCTGCCATGCCGCGACGAGCTCGGCGACGGACTCGGCGGTGCCGGGCCGGTTGACGACGAACGCCGTGACGCGCTCCGGCACCGGGACGAGCTGGATGCGCCACGCGTAGACGGCGCCCCAGGTGCCACCGCCGCCGCCGCGGATCGCCCAGAACACGTCCTCGCCCATGCCGGCGCGGTCAAGTACCCGGCCGTCGGCGGCGATCAGCACGGCGTCGATGACATTGTCGCCGGCGAGGCCGTACTTGCGGGAGAGGAGGCCGAACCCTCCCCCGGCGATGTGGCCGCCGGAGCCAACGGTGGGGCACGATCCGGCCGAGAACGCCAGGGCCGGGCTCGCCGCGGCGACGGCGTGGTACACCTGGCCCAGCGTCGCGCCGGACTCCACCCACGCCGTGCGCGACACGGCGTCGACGCGGACGCCGTCGAGCGCCAGGAGGTCGATGACGACGAACCCGCCGTCGTCCACCTCGCCGGTGTACGACACCCCCTCGTANGTAGCTGTGACCGCCGCTCCGGAGCCGCACGGCGAGCCCGGCCTCCCGCGCGCACCGCACGGCGTCGCGCAGCTCGTCCCTCGACGCCGGGACGACCACGGCGGCCGGCTTCGCCACGCCGGCGCCCGCGAACCTGAGGTTCTGTACCGACACGCGCAGCGCCGCGTCGTACGCGGCGTGCTCCCGGCGCGCCGTCACGTTCCGCACGCCGGCTGCCGCGAGGCAGGGCTCCATCGCGCCATCGTCATCGCCGCCGGTCACGACGGCGGCGTGCAGCACGGCAAGGAGAGAGAGCAAGGCGGCGGCGGTCGCGATCGCCATGGATGGAGCTAGCAATGGAAGTGGCTAGAGCTTAGCTGAGCTGAGCTAGACAAGTGTGGAAGAAGAGTGATGAGGTGTGTGGGGTTTTATGCGTGGAGGTACGTGATTATACGTGAGCATTGAGCTACTACGTTTTTTGTCGCGACGTGGAGGTGATTAGTTGATTAATCAGTGAGAAAACGATGGGTAATTAAATAGGATTAGTCTGTAACTTTGTATTGACCGTCTTGTTTGATTACGATTAGTGGCCGGCAAGGGGTGGTTATTAGTAGCTATATAACTGTACGTACGTATCTTGCATACATGTAAGATATTGAGATGGGTAATGTGACAAATGTTGATTGATGCATTTGGCTTTAGGATTAAGACAGTTTGGTGTTCAATTAACTGATTTTCGAGCTGCAAACATTGTTGCGAAACCAGATTTTTGGAGCGGTTTTCAGGCCCAGCGGACGCCAAGAGCTAGATACACTTCGGCCGGCCAAGCCAAGAGCTTAACTATATCGAACTAAACTTAATCATAAGCGGTTTGTCTTATTACGTTGCTCTATTTAATTCATCTCAACAAGATCAATAGTAAGGAAAAGTTTTTTTTTTGTTCAGGGCAATAAAAACAAGAAGATGCAGGCGTGAGAGGAGTTTAGCAGTGTGGTTAGGAACTAATTCCTTGCACACGTAAAATAAAATGACTCATCAGCACATAATTAATTAAGTATTAGCTAACTTTTTTAAAAAATAAATTAATATGATTTTGTATAGAAACTTTCTTATAAAAAACTTTTGTAAAAAATACACAGTTTAATAGTTTGAAAAATGTGTGCGAAAAATGAAAGAAATGAGTTGAGAAAGGAGGAGAAAAAACACAGCTTAATCCTAAAAGAAATCCTAAAAGAAAGTTGTTTTAGTCTAAAATTTTTACCGATAAAAAGTGTCTTTTTAAATTGGGGTCTACTATAACTCCCTAATACTACGTCATTATTTTTCTTATTGTTCTAAGCACCGAACCAATAGTAATCTTTTCTCCTTGTTTTTTTCCCTCCTTAATTTCCCTGTACACATTAATAAAGAATATAATACCCCATTCTTTCATATTATAAATCGTTTTACTTTTTTTAATCAAATTTTATTAAATTTGACTAAGTATATAGAAAAAATTAACAACATTTAAAATATCAAATTAGTTTCATTAAATCTAACATTAAATATAGTTTGATAATATGTTTGTTTTGTGTTAAAAATATTACTATATTATTTTATAAATTTGATCAAATTTAAAAAAGTTTGATTAGAAAAAAAGTCAAACACATAGGGAGTAGTCCTTTAAATTTTCTTTTTAATCAATGTTTTATAGACGGAGAGAATATACTAGAATATATAATTACGTGGAGTCTACACACATAGGAAGTGATTGATTAAACTAGTATAATAATAGGAAAATACTTTCAAGAGTTATGTTTACACTTTTCAGTTGATGACTCTGCAAGGCTGCATGCCAACTGTACATATATATTGTTTTCTTCAGCATATATCCTTTTTAATTGTTTTTGCTGTTTGTCTTAGTTTATAAAATGTGTGTGATCAGAGGCGGATAAAAAAAAGGTTGAACGAACTATACAAAACTAAATAGATGTATAGCAAAATTTTAATGAAGGTTTAATGAGAGTTTTCATGATTACAACGTTGATAATGAGTGCTGGAGACCGCCATCTCATTGCAGATCCACCACTGTATGTGATATGACATATATATATATCCTGACGTAACAAATAATCTTTAATTTGGTCATCGATCTTCTCGACCTGCTTGTCTTAATCCGACGACGAGATCATGACATGCAATTGCGCTCCAGTTGCTGTACTTGGTATCTTCTCTCTCGTCGCATTTATCTGTTCATTCTTCAAAATTGGACGCCCAATTCGATTACTTGATTCAAAAATACTACTTTCCACGTCTCAAAATATAAAAATTTTTAAATCAAATGAATATTTTCTAGTAATATAGAGATGTTTATATTTTAAAATGGAGGTAGTACTCCATTACAAATTAATAAACAATATAGAAGATGTACTAATTAAAATTTATTACTCATGACGGCACACATGATATAACCCACACATAATTGCGGCATCAGCCATCTGCACTAGTGAGGAGTTTGGGCTGAATAAAAGCTGCTCACAGGCCCATCACTCTTCTGGGCCGAAAGTCCAAACGGCCCAAACGCTGCGGCCCATATACCATTTCTCCAGTTTGCGTAGGGCTCTACCGAGGGGTAGCAAGTTAGGCCCCGTTCGAGAACCGAACAAAAACCGGATATAGATGTCGCAAGCTTGTAGTAGGTTCGAACGGAACGAGAGAAATAATCCATCACCTTTCCCCATCCTCTCCGCACCGTTGCCATCCCGTGCGCGACCTGAGGGCGTTGGCAACTCCGCACACTCGCGTCCCTCTCTCCTTCGCCTCTCTCTCGTTCGCACCGCCGGCAGCCCAAAACCTCGCCTGCCGGTCCTCCTGTCCGTGCCCCCTCTCCGCAGCACGGCCCAGGCTCGCCAGCAGTCGGCCCCCCTAGATCTACGGGACCCCATCATCTGTTCGTCGGAAGGCCGGCTCTCATAGCTGCGAATCGAGCTCCCGTGAGCGCAGCCAGTTCTGTCCCCCGAGTCGGAGCGCGCCAGTTGACTCGGTCATCAGCCGGGCGTCGGCACGCGAAGCACTGCTAGCGTGGAGCGGGCTCCACGTTTGATTCCTCTCTCCGCCTCATCGCTGCACATGAGGTTAGTAGCTTCGGATTTGGGAAAAGTGAGGGGAATCAACTTTTTCGATTCGATTTGGTGTGATGCCAAATTTTCGTCCCTGTTTCAGCAGGTTAGTGCATCTCGGGGTGTCGGCCATGGAGCGCCTAGAGCACATTCAGCTCCCCTATTCGATGGAAGGGGGCATCAGATCGGTCGGGAAGCGCCGCACTCGCCGCGGCTCCCTGGACAGTTCGCACTCGGCGGAGCGAGCGGCTACCCGGCGGAGAGCTGAGTACGCAAAGCTGGCGGGGGATACCTCATCTCCCCCTCGGGTGGCGTCCGACCAAGGCTCCACCGGGTCTCTCAGCTCCGACGCCTCTTCGAGGGTGAAGGCATCGGACGACGACGTTGACGCTACTGCTTTCGCATTGCAAGAGTACTGCGCATCCTCGCCGGACGCGGCCAGGGTGTTCGTCCGAAAAGCAAGTCCGGCCACCGTCGTCCGCTGCCTGGACTGGGACGCTATTAACGCCCCTAAACCGAAGGTTAGTTCGCTCTACAATCAAGCCAACTCCCATTCAATTTTAGTCGTGCCAACTGTGATTTGTGCCACCAGATGCGAGAGAAGTACAACAACTTCGACCTCCTCACTTTTCTTGAGATTTGTCGAGATGAGATTAGTGCGGGAGGTATCACCGGAAATGGACCCAACCAATTTGGGTACCGGAACATATCTATGAAGTTGAAGGCGCAGCTCGACAAGGATTTGTCGAAGTCCAAAATCAAGAATTGGTGGGATGTCACTCGCCGCCGTTATGCAAATTGGTGTCACCTTCAGTCAGCCGCTACCGGACTTGGCCGTGACCCTGAAACTGGAAACATCATCGCATCCGACGATTGGTGGAAAGGGGTATGTAACATTGCCACAAAGTTCCTTGTGCATTTCATTTGTATTATACTCTTGACACAAAGAAATATTGGACGATATTTACATGTTACTGCTGTGCACATACCCCTTGCTGTGCACATACAGATGCCACTACTTCCAACAAATGTGATGGCCAAATGTTACATTGCCACAAACAAATTCAGAAGTCTTGATATATGTTACTGCTGAGTACATAAAAATGCCTGAACTGCTTTGTCTGTGCTTGCCGTGCTACAGAACAATGCCAAGTGCATCATTCTGCAATATTTCTTTTTCTCAATGCTGCCCATATGTCTATTTGTGTGCTTTCTTAACTGTAATTGCTATGAACTTCATGATCTGCACCTAGGAAGCAAGATCTGTCAATTTAAAGATTGCATACATTCCTCAGTCAGTACTACACATATTAATACGATCATGTTCTGTACTCTTATTCCCAGCTGCTTGCTCTCACAGTTTAGTCCGCATAATTCTTTGTAACTTCGATCGTTCTAATCTTTACAATCGTAATTCGTATGTAGGTTAAAAAAGAATGCAAGGTGTTCAAGAAACGACCTTTGCCTTTTCCAGATTTGCACGAGGCTGTGTTTGCTGGCCGTCTAGTGGTGGGGGATCATGGGGATGTTGCTGGCGAGGTTGAAGCTGAGGAAATTGAGAGCCAGGACGGTCCTTGTGCTAACCCGCAACCTTCGAAAGGGGTGCCTTCCCATCATGCCATGGCAGGAGACCCCTCGAACCCTCCTCTAGGTGGTACAACATGGTGGTCTGCTTGGAACACACCATATGTGGACCTAGAAACCACTGTAGCTGCTGGCACAAATGATGTACCATCCCCCACGCAGCCGGGGGGTAGTGGAAGCTCCAGGCGAAGGGGTAAGGAGAAGAGGTCGGAGAGTGGCCTGTGCGGCTCAGGTGGGTCATCGAAACGAACAAAGAGCGATGACCGGATGATAGATATTGCAGCCCGCTTCGTGCAGTACAAGGAGCAAGCTCAGCAATCAGCTAGTTCAAAAGTTGACGATGAGCACGGTGTTTTGCCAGTGAAGACCTGCATGCAACTGTTGAAGGATGACGGGTACAAGCCAGGGGATCAAGAGTGGACAGCGGCGATGCATCTGTTCATACTTGGGTATTGGCGCAAGCAGTTCGGGCTTTGTGAGAACAAAGAGCAGCGTCGCAAATTTCTTCTATCCGCATACATACCACCCACAGGCCCCACTTCTAGCATGGTGCAGCCGCAGGCTACACATTGGGGACAGCCACCAGGATATCCTCCCGGCATGGTCCCACATTCACTGCCACCTTGGTGCCCTCCTGAAGGAAGTGGGCAGGGTTATCAGCATGCGGCAGGCCCTGCACCGACACCGTCTAGTCAGCACCCAAGCCAGCAGTGGCCACCTCCTATGCAACCGGCAAGCCAGCACTGGCTGCCAGGAGGGCAGCAGCCAAGCCAGCAGTGGCTGCCAAGAGGGCAGCAGCCAAGCCAGCAGTGGTGGCTGCCTGGGCAGCAGCCCGGCCATCAGTGGGGAATGCCTCCATGGGGAGCGGCACCTCCAGGCGGCCAGTGGAGCAAGTATGGACCTCCGGCGGCGAGTGCGAGCATGTGGCAGCCCTGGCAGACAGAACAACCATTCAAGCCACAAGGTCAGCCGAGTGGCACAGAGGGATGGGGGGAGCAGGCCGGTGCTCACAGCTCGTGGTCAGGGTCTGCTGGCGGCTGCGATGGTGAAGAGGGTTCCTGAGGTTTTCCCTATGAGGCGGACTAGCTGCAATTTGATTGCACGTGTTGTATCGTAATTTGGAATTGTTTACTGAGTTTACTTTTCGTGTTATTTGTAGAAATGGTAGAGTTTATGTGCGGTTTGCAAACTGAGTTTGTGGCTGTGGAACATATAGTACCTCTATGCTAAGTAATTGTGAACTGTTATTCCTGTCGTTGATTTTATTAGTTGTGCAAACATTATTTTTTGCAATTGCATGTATTGCTGTACATCATTGAGCCTGCCTGATTCGAAATGGAAAACAGCTAATGGGTTGCTATGAACTTTGGTAATTCTTTTGCAGAACCGAAGGTACAATGAGTAACGATAGCAGTGATGACGATAGTGAAGGTACTATGGGCGAAATATCTGACGATGAGATAGAACAGTATATTGAAGATTACATCGAAGGATTCATTGCCAGTGGACTGGTACGGCCGCAAAGGGCACCACGTCGTGTGCCCCTATTGACGGGGCAACAGTGGATGATGCAAACATTAGGGAATGCAGCTCAGTGCAGGAGCATGTTCCGTATGCGACCTGATCAGGTAATATTACTGGACGATATCCTACATCGCAAGTACAATTTGACTGCTTCGTACGAGGTTAGCACTTTGGAAGTGGTAGGAATTTTTCTGTGGACAATGTCGGGTGGTGAAGCTAACAGGAGGGCAAACAATCGGTTCGAACGGTCAGGGTCAACTATTTCCAAATATTTCAACCGGGTGCTTCATGCGATTGTCCGTATGGCACGTGATATAGTTCGGCCGGTCAACCCAACTTTCAGTTCAATTCATCCACGTATCCTCAACGACAGTAGGTACCAACATTTTTACAACTCCATAGGAGCCATAGATGGAACACATGTGCAGGTTGTAGTTCCTTCGAACCTCGCGAATCAGTACCGTAACCGGGGTGGGGACACTACTCAGAATGTCTTGGTCATTTCTGACTGGAGCGACCGCGTAATTTTCGACGTAGCTGGTTGGCCGGGGTCGGTGCATGACCACCGGGTTTTGCTCAGTGCTATGACGAAGTATCCCGATCGGTTCCCCAGGCCACCACCAGGTAATATCATTGTTGTACAATTGTCTGTACGCTAGACACGTAATATCTGCCAGTTGACTTGATTTAATTTGTTTGTAGGCAAATACTTTCTGGTCGACAAGGGGTACGCAAATAGGCAGGGTTTTCTCGCGCCATATCCTGAAGTGAGGTACTGGCAACCTCAATTCGAACATGCAGCGCCTCCCGAAGGAAGAGACGAGAATTTCAATTTCTATCACTCCTCCCTGCGCGGGGCGGTCGAACGACTTTTCGGACGTATCAAGGCAAGGTGGCAAATATTGGACGGGATTCCGGCCTACGCACCACGTGCACACGGCATGATCATTCATGCCGCCATGGCCTTGAACAACTTTATGGTTGACACAACTGAACCCAACTCTATTAGTACGAACCCCCTGTACCATGCTCATGTCCACCCGGTACCGGATGTCGCGCGAGCACATATCACGTACCATGCACTTGATAGCAAGGTTGTTATGGATACGGTTCGTGATTATATTGCTAATAGCATATGGTAGTTTGCAAGATTTTTTTACATTACTATTTTTGTACGGCACTCGTCTGATGTTACAAGGATTAATTATGGTAATCTATGTACTGTTATTTGCTCATATAAATCCGTACATCCTCTTTAAAATATATGGAAATGCTACTCATATGTACTGAACTCATCTTGAAATCAGCAACCATCATATGGACAACTATGCAAACTTCATCCAAATATCTATATCTTCATCCAGATTTTCTTTATCCTATATCTATATCCAAAACTTTAGGATTTTAGAACACAGCCTTACAGTGCACCTAGCATTTGCAAAGCTAATCTTGTGCTTGATCTCTTCCTTTGTGGAGCTAATTCTTGTGCAGCGTAAGTTGATCCAGTTAATTGCTAGGCAAATTTTGTTAGGACATCGTGATTTTGTGGTTTTAGTTTTAGAACATCGCACGAACTCATTTTTGAGGGAAAATACTTTCTAAATGTAGTTATTTGCTAATAGACACCACGTCCATTCAAATAATGTATTTGTGTTGACGAGACGATAGGGGGCCCAAATTTTTACGCGAAGTGACCAAATTGACCCTCCTTTCTCTTCCTCTTCCTCTTTCTCTCTTCTTCCTTATCTCTTCCTCTATCTCCCTTCTTTCTCTCTTCTCTGGTGAGGACGACGACATGGCGATGACGGAGGCGTGATGGAGAAATGGGGACGGTCAGGATGGCGAAGGAGCGGGACACCGAGCGGCGACACCCATGCCCGGAGCGACGACATCGACGACGACAGTTGCGGCGAAGGACAAGTGAGGCACGGGAGGAGGATGCGAGGTCAGAGGTGGGGTCAGGGACGGGAGCCTACGCGGGGTAGAGCGGAGCAACAAGGAAAGGAGCTGCGCACCGAGAAGAGGCGGTGCTTGTGGGCGAGGCAGTGGTGCCAGTACAGGAGGTGGAACAGCACGCCGCCTTGAGCTCAGATTTCATCGGCGGCGGGGATGGGGGGCTAGCCTGGGGCATGCGAAGACGGTTGGCGGTGTCCTGCAGGTGGTCCATGAGCTTGATCCGGAGCTCTATTGAAGGGATCCTCGCCGCTGATGACCTAGACGGCGGCAACGTCCCCATCCGCTGGTAACGCTACCACTGAGAGCTCCAGCGACGGCATGCGGTGTACAGGCCGGAGTTGGTGGCGGCAGCTGCTACTGATGCGCCCACGGCTTGAGGTGGTGCGCCGACGACGCGTCAGATGGCTTTGCCCGCAGATCTGCCGTCATCACCATGAAGCCCGTGCAGCGACGTCGGAAAGGGAAAATAAGGAGGAAGAGGAAGAATATGACAAGTGGGGTCAGGGGTATTTTTGACCTTTCACGCTATTTGTCTCTCCTATTCAACCAAAAATTAATATTTTAATGGACGCGGTGTCCGCTGGCAAATAACCACGTTTAGAGAGTGATTTTCTCCAAAAGTAAATTCGTGCGATGTCCTATAACTAAAACCACAAAATCATGATGTCCGTAACAAAATTTGCCTAATTGCTACGAAGGAACGAGCAACTCTACACACGCTCACCTTTTTTTTTCTTCTTTACGCAAATCAAATGCGTTTGATTCTCTTCCAGGAACTAAAGTTACGTCTTAGTCGTCACAAAGTATTGCAGTCCAAAATGGGAATTATTTTGTAAAACTCTGCCGAATACGAAATCGAAAAAAAAAATCTTCTCCATAAATTGATAAAACGCTGTAATTATCATCCGGTTCATTACATATTGCACTATGAATTTATTATCGAAGGGGCAAAAACAAATACGCATAACGTAAAATGAATCGGTCTATGTTACCTCCCTTATCTTTTGCTCTGATTGAATCGTCGTCATCGATCGCAAAATCATGTATAATGTCTCCATCTTTAAAAACCTGCATAAATCGACTCTTTCGGTGGTTTGAGAAGTGATTTATGCTACCATTGTAGATTAACTGTGACTGAGTCACAGGTGAGACCGACATATCAGAGACTCACATGTAAGCCGGGGGAAAAAAATCAGTAGGGGCCATATGTCATCCATCCTCTCTCTACTTCTCTTCCCTTCCTCTCTCTTTCCCTCTTTTCTCCGTCTCTGCTACGACGGATGAGCGACAGACAGGGCGAGGCGGGCGGTGATGCGGTTGAGGGACGCAGGAAAGACTTATTTGTAACGTAAACTGCAGCAAAGCTAAACCTGGGCCAAAGGCCCATACCAACAGGGCCGGCCCACGTAGCACCCCGATCACGTGCGCGGCGCACGGGGCTCGCTAGCTTGGGGTAAGAATCCGGGGTGCAGCTACCATTTCCAAACCCAATTTTCCCATTTGATCTGTCTCTATTTTCAAATCCATTCTTGCAATACAAGTTGGTACAGCCAACTGCTACGCGGACACGGGGAAGTCCACACGACAACCCAACCAACCCCGCCTCCGCCTCGTCTTGTACCCATCGAGACCCCATTTCCTTTTCATTTCCTCCCAACTCCGGGTCGCCTCCTCCTCCTCTCCCCCCAAAACCCACTCCGCCGCCGCCGCCGCCGCCGCCGACGAGGGAGATGGCGACGCTCCTCCGGCGATCCGTCGGCCCGGCGCGCCAGCTCCTCCTCCGCCCGCGCCCGCTCGCCCACGCCGCCTCCTCCACCCGCTCCTTCTCCCGCTACTACTCCCGCGACGACGTCTCGAGGTGATGTGTGGTCACTGCTGCTGCTCCTCCTCCTCCTCCTCCTCCTCCGTGTTCGTTTTGGTTTTGGTTTGGATGGTGTGGAAGGGAGTTTGATGTGTGGTGGTGGTGTGCAGGTACGAGGCGCTGAGCACGCCGGTGAACTGGGGGGTGAGCATCGTGCCGGAGAAGAAGGCGTTCGTGGTGGAGCGGTTCGGCAAGTACCTCAAGACGCTCGGCTCCGGGATCCACGTGCTCGTCCCCGTCGTCGACCGCATCGCCTACGTCCACTCGCTCAAGGAGGAGGCCATCCCCATTCCCGACCAGTCCGCCATCACCAAGGACAACGTCTCCATCCAGATCGACGGCGTCCTCTACGTCAAGGTATACACCGCTCCTCGCCTTAAGCTGTTTCTGCTTTGCTGCGTTTCCGGTTGCTGATGGTGGATGCAACGAGTTGTGTTGTCCGCGATCGAGCTTGCAATTTTGGTTAGTGTGGTGTTGAGTTTCAGGATTTCTGAATTTTAGACGGGCAGGTTGGGTGCTCTAGGTGAGGGCGGATGATTATGCTGCATTGTAAGGGTTTTTTGGTGCAGAGTCTCTTCTCTGTTGTGGGAGATTGTTTGCTTGCTGCATTGTTAGATGCAATTCGTTGTGGCGAGGGTTTTGTATGGGCGATCAAGCTTGCAATTTGGCTAGTGTGGTGTGGGTTGAGTTATGCCAAGGATTTCTGAAGTTGGATGGTCAGATTTGGTGTTCTAGGTGAGGGTGGAGGACTATGATGCACTGCGACGTTTTTTTTTTTTGTGGTGCGGATGCTCCCTTCCCTGTTCTAGTAGATGTTATTCGGGATTGGCAAAATGCGTGGACAATCTGCTTTGCAAATTTCATCGGTATAGAATGCATATTTTGTAGTTTACATTGGTGGTTTTTAAGCATGGTTTAGTGCTTCACTTGGATTTGATGGGTGCGGTTTCACGGCAGATGCTATTGTGATGGTTTAGGGATATATAGGTGGGAAAAATAATTTGATAGGAGTTTTGTGAGTGTGGACGTGTATGCTTATTTCCTTGCCATGTAAACTTGTGTTGGACACGCCTGGTTGTTGTTGCTGTATTAAGATGCTGTTCTAATACCGCTAGTTGGTGGTTTAGTTTATATCTGATTTTGTTTCGCTATACAAGCTAAAAAGTTATTTTTCTGCATCCATAACGAGTCTGTAGCTTGGTTGATCATAAAGTTGTCTGTAGCTAGGTTGTTTATATCCATGTTGATCGTCCTGCCCTTAATGAATATGACTAGTATTGTTGGGCAGGTAAATCTTACTTTGTATAACTAACTTATTTATGCAAATGCTCCAAATGGTAAATGTCAAAACATTCAGCATTGTATCTAATGTACCCAATCAACGGATTTCCATGTATATAGAGTCAGATTTCTACATGCTGTTGCTTGCAAGTGCTAACTATTACTTCTCTTTGGTGATTGTGAACTTTGCAGATTGTTGATCCCTACCTTGCTTCCTATGGTGTGGAGAATCCAATTTTTGCAGTCATACAGCTTGCCCAAACAACTATGAGAAGTGAGCTTGGAAAGATTACCCTAGACAAGACTTTTGAGGAGAGGGATACACTAAATGAGAAAATTGTGGTATGGCGTCTTGTTCTCACTATACGTTGTTTGTTCTACTTACCACACAATGTCACTTATTCTGGAATCTGGATAAAAGTGCATATGGGTTTAGTACTTAAATATGCAATTAGCTCTGACCATATGTTAAACTTCCATCTCTTATAACAATTCATTTTACTTTATAATTGCATTCTTTTGTGGATCATCATTGCCAAATGCAAGCAAAAAACCTGCAGTTCCTATGGTCGTCTCTCTCTCCATTATTGTTTTGTTAAGCTTTCCAATTTATGGCTCCCATTAAGCAACACTGCCGTCTGCCGTACAGATTCTCTATCAGTAACTTATAACAGTGACTGTTGTAGCATGATAGTTTTGGCTTGTCTGTACTCTATCTCATGCCTCTCATCGCTTTTCATCATACTTGGAAGTTTTATGCATTGCCTTTGATGTATTTTTTCTGTATTTATCTGGCAGAGGTCCATTAATGAGGCTGCAACTGATTGGGGACTGAAGTGCCTCCGTTATGAGATCAGTATGCCTTTTTGCTTCTGAATTGTTGAGCTATAACTGTTTCCTGTAACATTTCTGATGTTCAATAATTGACTATGCAG
Organism: Oryza officinalis; assembly: GCA_008326285.1. Taxonomy (NCBI): domain Eukaryota; kingdom Viridiplantae; phylum Streptophyta; class Magnoliopsida; order Poales; family Poaceae; genus Oryza; species Oryza officinalis. Next base: position 5,291,315 of record BDMV01000008.1, read on the forward strand.
GGGATATATCTCCTCCACGTGGTGTTAAGGTGGCTATGGAGATGCAAGCAGAAGCAGAAAGGAAAAAGCGTGCCCAAATCCTCGAATCAGAAGGTGATGAATGCACGGCCTCTTTTAAGTTTTTAACATCATTTGTCTTAGCCTGCTTGAAAGGGCAGTATTGGATTGTAGTATGTAGAAAATGAAATTCTGATTGACATATTTCATTTGCTCTTCCAGGTGCTATGTTGGATCAGGCAAATCGCGCAAAGGGTATGTTTTATATGTTAATTCTAAATCTTTCTGTTTTCCATGTTCCCCATGATAAGATGGCCTATAAATATGTTCAGCATGATTCCTTCTGTTTGTTTCCATTTATCTTGCCATCATGTTTCCTAGCTTTTGAGCTTCACACTGTCCATATTATCTGTTATAACCTGGTATGTATAGTTTTTGAGAGTGTCATTCTGTATGTCCATTTATTCTGCCATCATCTTTATTGCCTTTTAGCTTTCCCCATTTTCCATGTTATCACATTATACATGGGGCCCCGTATATTTGTTCAGCATCCATCCATCTGTTTGTTCCATTTATTCTGCTATCATCCTTCTCGTTTTTGAAACGCTTATGTTCAGCCTGCCTCTTTTGGTTGTTCCATTATTTTACTATCATCTTGACCACTTATGGAGATTGGATCACTGCAGTAGACCATATTTTGGTTTGGTTACCCTGAAATATTTTGTTTTGTGTTCTTTTATCCTGATGGGAATTAATGGATTATCTATGCATTAATGCTAATACAATCTTCTGTAATGAATACCAGGTGAGGCTGAAGCAATTCTTGCAAAGTCTGAAGCAACTGCTCGAGGAATCAGATTGGTCTCTGAGGCCATGAGGACTAAGGGCAGCACTGAGGTATCATGATCTGTTGAGACGGTTTAATAGCGTCTACTTTTGTCGCTAAGTTCTGTATCAAACCTGTGCTCATATTCATTCTCTCACTTGTTTTAGGCTGCGAACCTGAGAGTTGCTGAACAATACATGAAGGCATTTGCTAATCTGGCCAAAAAGGTGAGATTTCTGAAGCTATGTTTCCAAATTCCACAATTTCTAATGTGATTTGCAAAGTATTCTACAGTTCCTAATGTGATTTGCAAAGTACTGATGCGTTGCCAATCTCTTTGAAACGCAGAACAACACGATTCTCCTTCCAAGTGACGCTGGCAACCCATCATCCCTCATCGCCCAGTCTCTCCAGATATACAAGCACATCTGCCAGACCAACAGCTTGAAGAGTGGGAGGTACCTCACAGATGCTCCGGAGGAGACGGAACCAGAGGAAGAAGAGTTTGACTCTACCGACCTACCTTCTCTGAGCAACGGGCCGTCCCCCGACATGCCAGATGACCATGAGAAGACCTTCTCCCTGCAGCGCCCCCGCAAGGACAAGCACTGAGTGAGTCCTCCCCCTGTTCGAGTACCTGATGGAGAGGAGACCCTTTTTTTGGCCCACTGTTTTTCTACGAGCATGGAACTGTAATTGAAAGCACACTAGTAGCGGTAGAGGTTTCTGAGTTTCGGCACACTTTGATCTGGGAAACGTTTTGAGGTGGTTGAGGATGGTAGGAAATTAACTAGACATTGGTTTCTGGTAGCCGAATGGGAAGAAGTTGTGCGACCAGAAAGATTTTTGTCCCTGCTAAGGATGGTTTGGGATAGCTCTGATTTTCGTTCTTAATCTCTTTCAGCAGCAAGTCTGTTTCTGTAAATGCATGGATTATCAGTCGTTCATGAAACAAAGTTCACAATGACGGCAATGGCTCATGGCCGCTTTGATTCTGAAGAGTTCTTTTCTCTGGCTTGGTTTTAATATGTTTGCTTGTTACCAACTGAATTGGGTAGGGTAAAACTGTGATCATCTTCGCTTGGTGCAGTTGTGCTGAGGAGTCCATTTCATTAGTTTCCAGTAACGTGCGAGATTAGATGTGCTCATGAGTCTGGTCCTGCTCCTATTTTTATTTTCCATTTGTAGTAATAATCCTAAATATCGTCGTTGACGGTGAAGCGGAAGTACTAGCATAAATGACAAGTTGTCTAGTGAGCTAGTACTAAGTAGTTTCATGAACTTTGAGAAGTTGAGATCATATGTTGTTCGCATATTCTACTTTATCTTCTTTTTGCGTCTACTCGAGATCGTGCTGTTTGTTTGCCCGTGTTGTTAGCGTAGCCATATTGTTTGCAACGAGAAACGCGATTACAGAAAGTGGGTCCAAAGTAATTTTATCCAAACCATATAAAATCATATACCCATCAATTCAAGAAGTAACTTGTATAATTATATTTATTATTATTTCATCTAACCCATCTAAGGCATCTAAACACACAAACCTTAATACAGTACCATACAATAACTTTATTCTACTTGCTTTAGATTGTATCTTTGGCTTGAGAGGTGAGCTAATCCTGTCTCCTTGGTTCAATCCACCACTTCATTTATTACTCATTTAAAAAAAATACTACTAGTATTTCCTCCGTTTCAAAATTTTTAAAATAAAAAGAATTTATGTTTAAATTTATAGTATTAGGAGTGTCACAATTCATTCAAAATCTACTAAGGAAGGGAGTATAAAGCAACACACCCGCAGTTCATTGTTGAAATGTGGTAAAGTAAAGGAGAGCCATCCTGACCAAAGCTGAAAGGCAATACGGCTCGCTGGCCAATCAGAGCGATGTCACGCGCCGCGGCGGCGGGCGGACACGTTGTGGATGAGGGACGAGCGCGACGCCGGAGTTGAAGGCGAGGCACAGCGCATGGTCGGTCCCAAGACTCCGCCGCGGCGGTGACGGGCAGCGGAGGCAATGCACCGCCCCACCATGCAGGGTAGTACTTTCCTGTCTTAAATTTTAAATAAATATGATATTTTTTAATATTATTTATTTATTTAAATTTTTTTATATTTTGAAATGAAGAGAGCAGTATTGAACTACTGATCCATCCTGCGGTCGGGCATAGCGCAGAAAAAAGTATGAGAGAGAGACTAGTTTGATCGGCTGCTTTCTGTCAATTTGTGTGGCCCCCAAAATTATATAGGTGGTGCTCTGGCAGGTTGTTTGTGTTCACATTACGAGGAGCGGGGAGCAAAGACTTTAGAAGCACATATCATAACAACGGGATATTTTATTTTGTTCTTTTTAAAAACTTATTTTATAAATAGATTTTAAAAAAACTTATTTCAAGAATGATCCACGACGTTGATATTGTTCCTTAGCATCGTGGTCTAACATGACGGCGTCTGTCATTGACATCGTCCCTTCAATCTTTTCGTAGAAACTAAGTCACTTATGTGAAGGAAGACATCGATAATGTCATTGGCATCGATGACCTATATGTAATTTTTTAAAAAAAAATCTATTTATAATAAAAAATATTTATAGATAGGTCCTCGACGCTAACATCTTTTGCATCGTGTTCTCACATAAGTGATTTAGCGTTTACAAGGAGGATACGAGGATGACGTCAATATTGACGTCTTTTTATTGAACCACGGCGTCAATAACGTTGGCGTCGGGAAAATGGTCAATTCTCAGAATAAGTTTTTTTTAAAAAATCTATTTATAAAATAAATTTTTAGAAAGGTCTAAATTGTAAAATACCACCCATAACAATGGGTGCTTTAGACTGACCACTTGACCAGACGTCTTGATCTAAGGTAGTATGACGAGTCTGTAACCATCTTTACTCTTTCAACAACCGCTTTAGATTGACGAATGATGAGTCACTCGCTTTACATTTCATCGTCTCCTTAGCTTGGCAAAGGTGACAATCATGCTCCCATAAGCAAAAGTCAAACAAATCTCCTTCTGGTAGTATTATTTGAATTGGGATAAAAATTTCTGGCCACAACGTGAACATGCTAATTTAATATACTCTAAAAAAGATGTCGGCGTTCAGTGTCATTGGCGTCAAGATGTTAGAGCTCTAGTCTTGAAAAAAAAATCCAAATTCATTTGTAAATTTGATATTATTCGAGCAAACACTGTCCGTTTTCCAAAGTGTTTTCAATCTCCCCAATGTAACTTAATTTTGTGCAAAACAAACCTTAAAATTCCAATTTTCTTTAATTTCACATCGTGCTCAGCGATTTCTCGTATCCTGTGTATTTCAACATGGTAAGCGAAGTTGCTGAATTAATACATATTTTCTATAGTATGTGATCGTTATTGTGCTATTATCGCCATACAGTTGGTAAAGCTTACAAAAGTGGAAGGTGGAAGGAGGCCAAGGTACACACCTTAGTAGCAAGGTGCAACTTCTCTCACCATTTTGGCGGCCCATAGGTCAAGAGAAATTGCTGAAAACTGGATAGAGATGATAAATTGGAAAAGAAAATGAATTTGTGGAGTATTTATTTTTTTAATGAAATTAAGTTGTAGTGGGAAGGTTGCAAATTAAAACTAGTAAGTTGTAGGAACCTCATGAACAAAGTGTTCATGGAGTACTTGGACAAGTTTGTGGTAGTATTCATCGATGACATTCTTGTCTACTCTAAAGACGAGGAAGAGCATGCGGAACATTTGTGCCTAGTGCTAGAAAAGCTTCAGGAGCATCAGCTTTATGCGAAGTTTAGCAAATGCGAGTTCTGGTTGAAGGAAGTTGCCTTTCTTGGCCATGTAATCTCAGCCGAAAGAGTAGCAGTGGACCCTGCTAAGGTTGAGGCCGTTACGGAATGGAAAGCGCCCAAGTCGGTAACCGAAATCCGGAGTTTTCTGGGATTAGCCGGATACTACCGGAGGTTTATAGAAGGATTCTCTAAGATATCCAGACCCATGACTCAGCTGTTAAAGAAGGAAAAAGAATTCACATGGTCGGATCAGTGTCAGAAAAGTTTTGAGCAGCTCAAGGAAAAACTGACCTCCGCACCTATTCTAGTTCTGCCCGACAACTAGAAGGACTTTGTAGTATATTGTGATGCGTCAAGGCAAGGACTGGGAGGTGTATTAATGCAAGAAGGGAAAGTTGTGCCATATGCCTCATGAGCGCTACGACCTCATGAGGAAAACTACCCTACCCATGAGCTTGAGTTGGCAGCAGTGGTCCATGTGTTGAAGATGTGGCGACACTACCTTATCGGGAATCACTGCGACATCTACACCGACCACAAGAGCCTGAAGTATATCTTCACTCAGCCCGATCTTAACCTAAGACAAAGACGGTCGTTGGAATTGATCAAGGATTATGACCTGGAGATCCATTATCACCCCGGAAGGGCAAATGTAGTGGCTGACGCCCTGAGTCGCAAAAGCCATTGCAACCACTTGAGACTGGAAAGTGTGGCCACTGAGCTGCAAGAAGAGATGGCCCGACTTAACCTGCATTTAGTCCCTCATGGCAAAATGAACACCCTAGAGATACAACCTCTTTTGAGAACGCAGATAGAGGAGGCTCAGAAAGATAATGAAGAAATTCGAGAAGTAAAGGAGCGCATAGCCGCAGGACGTGCAAAGGAATTCTCGATCAACGAGAAAGGAATTGTATGGTACAAGAAGATGATTTGTGTACCAGAGCAAGGCGGTCTGAGAAGATTAATTCTTAAGGAAGCCCACGAGTCTGCCTATTCACTACACCCTGGGAGCACAAAGATGTACCAAGACCTAAAGGAGGAATACTGGTGGCCCAACATGAAACGGGATGTAGCCGAATACGTAGCACTTTGCGACGTATGTCAAAGGGTAAAAGCCGAGCATCAACGACTAGCAGACTTGCTACAACCCCTTAAGATTCCAGAGTGGAAATGGGATGAGATAGGCATGGATTTTATTGTTGGATTACCCAAGACCGCAACTGGGTATGATTCCATCTGGGTGATCGTAGACCGACTCACCAAGACTGCGAGGTTCATCCCTGTCAAAACCAATTACAGTGGTGACAAATTAGCTGAGCTGTACATGTCTAGGATTGTATGCCTCCACGGCGTACCTAAGAGGATTATATCTGATCGTGGAACGCAGTTTACCTCATACTTCTATGGTAAAGTACACGAGGCGCTCGGAAGTTACCTCGCTTTTAGCACAGCATACCACCCACAAACCGATGGCCAGACAGAGAGAACAAATCAAATCCTGGAAGACATGCTGAGAGTGTGCGCATTGGATTTCACTAAGGACTGGGAGAAATGCCTACCATACGCCGAGTTCTCCTATAACAACAGTTACCAAGCTAGTTTGAAGATGTCACCGAATAAGGTCTTATTTGGTCGACGATGCCGTACTCCACTGATGTGGTTTGAGATCGGTGAACGAGCCGTATTTGGACCCGATATAATCAAGGAAGCCGAAGAAAAGGTTCGTCTGATCCGTGACCGTCTGAAGGTGGCCCAATCTCGACAAAAGAGCTATGCGGACATGCGGAGAAGAGATTTGGAATTCAATGTGGGAGATTACGTATATCTGAAGGTTTCTTCGCTGAGAGGGACCAAGAGGTTTAAGGTTAAGGGAAAGCTTGCACCAAGATATGTGGGACCCTTTCAAATAATTGCTAGACGAGGAGAAGTTGCCTATCAATTACAGCGACCGGAGAACATCTCTGATGTACATCCGGTCTTCCATGTGTCCCAGCTGAAAAAGTGTCTGAAGGTACTAGAGGAACAAGCTCCGTTGGGAGAAATCCACATCAGTAGTGATCTCACGTATCCGGAGCACCCGGTAAAGATACTGGGTGAGGCTGAGAAAAGGACCCGAACCAAGGTATGGCGTATGTACAAAGTACAATGGAGCAACCACACGGAGGAGGAAGCTACTTGGGAAAGAGAGGAGTTCATAAAGACCGAATACCCGCACCTGTTCGACAACCGGTAAGAAATTTCGAGACGAGATTTATTTAAGGGGGTAGGTTTGTAAAGCCCTGAAAATTCGACCGACAAAAATACGAAACCCTAAAACGCAAGATTTCAAAAACCTTTAAATCAAATTGCATCATGCCGCGTTTAATTGCTCTTTTATTCGAATCTTTATTTGCGGAGTTAAATTAATCAGAGTTAATTAAGTACAAACCCTAAAAAGGAAAATCGGCTAAATAAATAATTAAAGATATAAATTGAAATAAAGTTTTGGGCAAAATTAGTAGTAAATAAAATATTCTACATAAAAGTCATGAATTTATTTGGATAGTATAATTTACACCTTAAAATAGGAAATTGTATATATATATATATATAATTATCTACATATATATAAATATACCTAATGTATATAGATATGAAATATGGTGACATAAAATATTGGGCAAATCTTTAGGGTGGAATGATACAAATATTGAACAAAATCCATTTGTGTGAAAATTATAAATTTTGGGTGAATTTTAAATAGGGAATCAACTCAATTTGCAAAAATCAGAAATGTCACTATTCATTGCCCCCCAACTGTTCGACCGAGAGCCCCAGCCATCCCATCTGCCGCTGCCGTGCGCCGCGCCCTCACGCCCTGCGCCCGCGCGCGTCGCCATCGGCCGTCACCTTGCCGCGCCTCCCTGGAGCCCCGAGCCGTCGCCGCCTTGAGCCGCGCGCCGCCCTCCCCATCCCCTCTGCCGCGCCGCGAGCGTCGCCGTCGCCGTCCCCTCGCCCTCGCGCCCCGCGCCTCTGCCACGCCGCTTGCCGTCCCGTCGCCGTCATCCCCTCTGCCGCTGCGCCGCATCCCTCGCGCCCCGCGCCGCTGCCGGCCACTTGCCACGTCGCGTCGCCGCACCACACAGCCGTCTCGAGCCCCGCGCGTTGCGTCACCGCGTGCCGTCTTGTCCGACCCCGCGCCGGCCTCCGCGCCCCTCCCGCCCTATAAAGCCCGCCCGACCTCCCCATCCTCCCCGCACCACCCCACTCCTTCCCCTTTCTTCCTCCCCCCCGCTTCTCCCCTTTTTTCCCCTCTCCGTCGGGCTGCCGCCCTGCTGCCGCCGCGCCGCCGTCGCCGTGCTCCGTGGTCGCCCGTCGCCGGTAAGCCTTCTCCCCTCCTCCTCCATCCGTCGGCCGCCGCCTGCACTGAGAGAGGGAGAGAGCCAGAGAGAGAGATAGACAGAGAGGATAGAAGAGAGGCCGAGAGAAGAGGGAGGCAACAGAGAGTAGAGGTGGCCAAACGGGCCGGGCCAAACGGGCGGCTCGGGGCACGGCCGAACCTGTAGCAGGCACGGCCCGGCACGACCTGCTACAGTAACGGGCCGTGCCGGCACGGCACGAGTAGCCGTGCCGTGCTTGGGCCGCTGGCCGAGCCCGCGGGCCGGCACGGCACGGCACGGCACGGCCCGTTTCGCCGGCGGCCCGTCACTCCGTCCGCGGCTCCGCGCGCGCGCACATGCGCAGGCCGCCAGGCCGACAGCCCGACAGGCCGTCGAGGCCGACAGCGCCACAGCGGGCCAGCGGCGCACGCGCAGGCCGGCGAGGCCGCCAGCGCCAGGCCGAAAGCAGGGGACAGGGCGGCAGGCACTGTGCAGCGGTCAAATGGGAAGGCGCCACGTGGCACTAACGGCTTTTTGACCGTTCAAATTTGAAAATAACCGTTGGGGGGCTAAAAAATTCAAAAAAATTTCGAAAAAATTCCAAAAAATCTCAAATTTCGCCCTATAAATAGGGCATGAACCCCAGCCATTTCTCCTCATCCCACACTCCTCATCTTGTGCTCTCAAGTGCTTTAAAGTGCTCTCTTTGTTCTCAAGTGTCATCTCTTTGCTCAAATTTTGTCAAAAATCAAAATTAGTTTCGTAGTTCAACAGTTTGATCGCAGAGGTTTGAAGAACTCGCGGTTGGAAAGATGTAAGTAATATTCAAATTTGTGTATTATTTGTATTGTGTTTGTGAATTCAATAAATATTCGAAAATTTGTTTATGTCGGTTTAAATTTTCAGAATGGATCCGAACTTTCCATACTAGTCGCCGTCGTTCACCTTGGGTGATTTCGACCCCAACTACATGTCGGGGTTTGACGATGCCTCCGGATCGGCTCCAACTCCACCATCTGTGGAGGAGGTACCGGTTCATACGGCTGTCATGGAGGAGGTACCGGTTCAGGCGGCGACAGCTTCGGAAGGATTTTCCGGAACCGCGAGCGGAAGTGTTTCGACACACACCGGCTCGAAGAGATCGAGAACCTCCGGTGTGTGGCAAAACTTCGACGAGATAAAGGAAACATGCCCCGACGGAAGGGAGGTATCGAAAGCCCGTTGTAGAATATGTAGGCAAATTTTATCTGCTCGTTCTTCTGGTGGTACAGGTCACCTCAAGCGCCATGCGGAGTCGTGTGCCAAGAAGCAAGGAATACAACTCCGGCAGCAGCAACTTATGGTAAACCCAGACGGTACGGTACGCAGTTGGGAGTACGATCCCATGGTTGCTCGGGAATCTCTTGTCCGGTTAATCGCCAGGCAAGATTTACCCCTGAACTTTGGGGAGTCCCCTGCTTTTGAACATTACATTCAGCAATCTCATAACCCTAGGTTTAAAGCTGTGAGTAGGCAAACATCAACTAGAGATTTAGAGAATGTTTATCACAAGGAAGCAACTGCACTTAAGGAACTGTTTAGTACATGTACTTTCTCTGTTAGTGTTACTTCAGATATATGGAGTAGTAGAGCTAGAGAGGATTATCTTAGCGTAGTTGTTCATTTTGTTGATGATGATTGGCAATTACAAAAGAGAGTTTTAGGGCTTAGGTTAATAGATGTCTCACATACAGGAGAAAACATAGCTGAAAGAATTAGGGAAGTAATTAATGAATTTAATCTTGCTGATAAAATATTTGCTGTCACCCTAGATAATGCATCTGCTAATTCTAGGGCTATTGAAATATTGCAACCTTTATTTTGTGTTTATGCTCAATCTTTTCTACTCCATCAGCGTTGTACATGTCATATAATTAATTTGATTGTTAAGACTGGCATGAAGAGGGTAGGTGACCACATCGATGCTGTTCGTCAAGCAATCACGTGGTTAACTGCTTCTAACCCACGAATTGCTGCATGGAAGAGATTTTGCAATGCGGCCGGTGTGAGAGCTCGTAAGTTTGCCACCGATGCAGAGCATCGGTGGAATGCAACGTATTTAATGTTAAAAGTTGTTTTACCTTATAGTAGTTTACTCTCTGATTTTGTTCAGTCACGTGGTGGCCCAAGAAACAGTGACGGGTCTTCAGTACTGAACGAGCATGTTTGGTCAATTGTCCAAAAATTTCACCAATTTCTAGAAACTTTTTATGATTGTACTCTAACTTTGTCACAAGTTTATTATCCAACTGCTAATATAATTTTGCACAACCTTTTTGAAATTGCTACTTTATTTAAAGAATACGAAAATGATGACGTTCTAACTGAACCTGTCTTTCACATGAAACAAAAATATTTGAAATATTGGAAAAATATACCTATGTTGTATGCTTTTGCTTTTGTTTTAGATCCTAGGTGTAAATTAAGGGGATTGTCTGCTATTTTATCACTTGTTGGAGATACTATAAGTGTAGATTATAGTTCTTTTTATACTGAGGTTAGACGTAAATTATATGAGGTTTTTGGAAGATATGAAGTAAAGTTTCAGGAAGTTCGCCAGCAGAGACCCCCTCCTATCCCCACTACAGGTAAGAAGAAGATACAGTGGGGTAGGATTTGGGGTGGATCGTCTTCAAGCCAAGGTGGTGGCAGTTCGTCGGCTACAAGTGGAGACGCCTCTTCGCATGTTGTGGCCGAAGAGTTGTCCGGTTATTTGGACAGCGACGCCATCCACCACGAAGCACAAGATTTCAACGTCCTCGGGTGGTGGAATGACCACAAGATAACATATCCCGTGCTTTCAAAACTAGCACGGGATGTGTTGACGGTGCCCGTGTCGACGGTGTCCTCCGAATCGGCCTTCAGTCTATGCGGCCGAATCATCGAAGACCGAAGGACGACTCTGCGCAGCGACCACGTCGAAATGCTACTAAGCGTTAAAGACTGGGAGCTTGCTCGACAACATGCCCAATACACTGCGAACAACCAAGAATTGGCCGCCCAGTTCGAGCAACTCTACCTGGATCCAGACCAACCCCAGTAGAATTTTGTTAGAAGTAGTTCTGACCTTTGAGCTGTACTCTTTTCTTTGTCATGGTTTTCTCATTTTCCCCTATGAGTTTTTACATGACAAAGTTTTTAACGAGGCAGCATGTATCATTGTATCCTGTAATGATATAAACATCAATAAAGGTCATTACTATTTTTAACAAATTCTTTTGCAATATTTTCGCAAGTGTGGATTTATCTTTAAATTATTTCAAAATAATGAATCACAATCTATATTTTTAAATTTTTCAACACAACAAAAAAATACCATTTTTTCTTTTTTTTAACATTAGCAAATCATTACTTTTTTTAAAAACTTTTATTTCCATTTTTTAAATACCATTTTTTCATTTTTTAACGTTAGTAAATCATTACTTTTTTTTAAACATTTTATTTCCATTTTTATTTTTTTTTCCTTATACATTTCCTTTGCTTTTTTTTTAAAAAAACACTGTGCAGTGGGCACTGCCGCACTGGGCAGTGCCGGCGGCTGGCGCCTGGCGGGCTGGCGGCCTGGCGGCTGGCGCAGTCCGCAGTGCAACTCAGCTGCCGGCCTGCCAGCTTCACGGGCCACCGTGCCCCGAACGGCCCGTGGGCCGCAGGCGTGCCGTGCCGGCATGGGCACGGCCCGGCCATCCACGGGTCGTGCTTGGGCCGGCGGCTCAGCACGTGGGCCGGCACGGCACGACCCGTTTCATCAGCCGTGCCTAACGGGCCGTGCCGAAACGGGCCGTGCCGGACCCGTGCCCGTGCCGGGCCGGGCCGTGCCGCCCGTTTGGACACCTATAGCAGAGAGAGAGGGAGGAAAAGAAAAAGAAAAGAGAAAAAAGAAAAAGGAGAAGAAAAGAAAAGAAAAAATAAAATAAAAGAAAAAAGAAAATTTAGGAAAATGGAGGAGAAATTAAATTTAAGTATATATGTATATAATAGTCGGTAAATTAAATCGTAAACCATTTTTAGGAATTCCTAGAAAATAAATTGAGATTATTTACTTAATTGGTTATTTATTGGGTTACTTATTTAACTATTTAATTAGATAATTATTTATTAAGTTATATATACACACACGTATATATTAATTGAAGGATTAATCGTCGACTATTTTTGAAAATCCTTATATAATAAATTGTGCTTATCTATTTAATTGGTGATTTATTTATGTATTTTGTCTGTTAGTTATCTATATTCAGCTTTCACTCATTAATCTATTTATTCACTTAGTTATTCATTGTGGTTAATTAGTCATTCATTTATTTATTAGGGTTAATTATTATCGAAACCTAAGTATTAAATATTCGGAGTATCTTATTCGGATTAAAGTATTAGGGTTAATTATTATTAATCGGAATCTAATTTATTTGGAGTCGCGTAAATTAAAATAGGTAAAATATTTTAATCGGCTAACGCAAATATTTTAGGACAAATGGATTAAAATCGGAATTTTTCTATTTCATAAATAATAGAATCGATAACGAAATTCGGTGTAGTGCGAGGACAAATCTGATCCGCTCGTACATGATCGGATGGTGAGTAGTGGCCCCGGTAGGATGGCTACCGTTGGTGTCCAAATCTATGGGGATTAGGGCTTGTTCATTTTATTGCCAAAATCAACCTTACCAAAATTTAGCATATTCTGACGTTACTAAAATTTAGTAGTGTTGGTTGTTCTATTTTGGGAGAGTTTCTGTAAAAGCAAACTTCTGGAATTATCAATATTTGGTAGGGTAGCAATGGTAAAGTTATGTTTAGTCTATTGCTCTATCAAAATTTGATAACGATAAAACTTGGTAAGGTCGAAAGTGCAGTAAAGTGAACATGGGTAATTTGAAGAAAAATTAAAGAAGACCTCCTTGTGTTAAATCAAGATGTCGAGTCACTAAGGATCGCATCTGCATGTGAAAATTTTCTCCCTGTATTCAAAACTGCAGAAGATTTGATGCGCCGAATTGTCACCACGAGTTAAAAGGTTTACATAACCGTGTACATAATCTTTCCATTATCTAAGTTTGCCTGGGAACATTAGCATCCGTTCTCTGGGATTCTTGCTCAACCGTGGCAGCTCTGATCCGATCCATCTGAGAGGTCAGTAGCTGATGCACCCTTTCTTTTAGCTGGAGAGAGAAAACCATATGTTAGCTGGAGTCTGGAGAGCAAGTTCTTGGTTATATTGAATTGATGGTTCCGAGTGACAATGTCGTGAAGGTTGACCTCTTTTATTCCAACTTGGCCCTGCACAGATACTCGGATGGCATCTTCTGGCCCGAATCTCCCGTATCTCCCTACTTCATCATCAGCATCGTCAAATTCCGAGGATGTCTTCGTTTCCAAAAGATCAGATTTGGATATAACATCAAGCCATAAGCGATCACCGAATCTTTCCTTTATATGCTTGTATGTGATGTACTGCAAAAAGAGAGAGCCAACATATGTAAAGTAGAACGATCTTCAAGTCAGAATGCAAAACTTGTCATTTGACCAGTCCAGTTTCTTTGATCTTGAGAAGCCAACATTACAAGGGGCTAGACTGAGAAGAAGACAACAAAACCTAGAAATAAACAGTGTACCTGATCAGCCACTGAGGTCCCGCAGTCCTCAGATAAATCATGAACATAAAGGACAGCAATTGGTAGATGAGAAAGGACAGCGAGAGTCAATCTCTCGATGTTATTCCTTTCATCTGTTCGCCACAGAAATAAAATATAGATTACAATAAATGCTACAGTATAATGTCTGGAATCATATAGCTGCATTCATTAGTAACACAACAAAAAAACTTGCAAAGAATGCAGCAAAAAACATACAAGACCCCATCCTATTGAGTATAAAATCATAAGGTATTTTAAAAGCAGTAAGTTATACAAAGGCTTATATACTAATCAAGTAGTATTGAAAAAAGATTCTTATCTTAGATAACAATTTATTACGATAAGTGTATATCTTTCTTTAAACAAGCATAGGGTGAGAAGGAACCTCTTCCACTAGTCCACTACAATAGTAAGAACAATGCTACAAAAGCTACAGAGTCGCTCCTGTAAATAACTACAGCTAGGGAAGACTACTCACCATCTTCTCTTGTAAGAAGTCCTGGGGTATCAGTAACCTGAAAAATACTTTGCTTGTTCAGTGGCTTATATAGATGGAAAAGAGGAAAGAAGCTTTGGCGATTTTATTATTTTGAAGTATGTATATGGCAAGCTGGAAATGCAGATCTTTCAACCTGAAAACGTTCATGATTGGATACAATATGTCCCATCAGAATACCTCTTGTTGTGAAAGGGTAGCTGCAGACCTGGAAATAGCTGAATGGAATAAGGTGTCGAAGATACTAAATTAGACCGAAAATAGAAAACAGAGTATAGAGTATAGCTATAGAGATATCAATTAGACTGAGAATAGAGAAAACAAATAAAGAACATACCTAAGCATGACCTAAAGTAAAGTAAACATTTTGATAATATATTATTAATAATCTGTTGTTAAACAGAGAGCAGTCATCATTCAGAAACAAATATCATCTATTTACCCTAATCATATCATGATGAACAAAAGAGACTTGGGCTTAGTTGCTTTATTGTTTTGCCAATGGGGGAGATGATATTTTAAGAAATAGGACCAATATTCAGTGAGGCATGAGTACTGACAACTGGTATTTAAGAACTATAACCACGAAATAATTCAAAAGTGATGACTACAACCACTTAGAACCTTCATACAATTGCAAACTAGCAATATATAGTTATTCATGAAACAGTGTCTACCACCAAACATCACTCCAACTAAGCATTATACAGGGATATACTTACTTCAGGTTTTCCAGACGATAATATGCGAACTAATGATGACTTCCCCACATTGGGTGATCCAACAAGACAAAGCGTAGGTATATGCGGATCAACAACTGGCATAGAACGCAAAGTCTGCCATAGATCATCAATCAATCAGAAGTGCTTAAACATGCCATAAATGCAATAGAAATCTTAGTAGCATGAACAAGTGTAAACAAAAGTAGAGTATGAGACATAATAACCATTCTCTTAGAAGTTTCACCTCAAATTTACAATAAATTACTCTATGAAACCTACCTTTGCAATGTTTACTAAATCATCAATTACCCACTTCCCATGCTCGAAAGCTTCCTCAAGTTTCTTCCGCCCCTAGAAGATCAATACATACAGACAAATTAGTAAAGGATCAGAGAGAGAGAGGAACTAACATGAAAACTAGAAAATCTCAACAAGAGCACTATAAAAAACAAGGTACGAATCATTGAGGCCATTCGTTTATGTCTGCTCGAACATGAACTAACCTCACTGAGTCGCTCCTCTGCTTCACGCTTTGTTAATGACTGTCAATGTCAGACATACAACCTGGATCAAATTATATGCTATTTCGATAGAACAAAGAATCATCCAAAGTAGTTAAAGGACTTGTCTGTGGCAGGTCATGTCAATGCCCAGTCATGCATCATGCTCAGATATTATGAAGATGACTGAATATATACACAACTTCCTTACAACTTCGAAAGAAAACATTTGTTTGGTCTAATGTAAGAGAAGTCTGTTTGATATAGGACATGCTTTTTTTTTTGTTTTGACAAAAATGGGTCCTATGGAATTTTGATTATGACCAGCATCAGCAGGATCCAACACTATTCTTCTCAGCTACTTTACCAGATTATTGCAACAGATTGCTCTACACCTTTAAAAATACGTTTTTTTCAAAAAACTTTCTTCTACTGCATTACTTAGACCACTTGTTCTGAGCTGTTTGTTAAGTTTATTTCTCAAAAAAAAATCCCTATAATCAAGTAGATAATCCACAACAATAATCCGATGAATAATCTGTTTGAAATGTGCCTGAATCATGTGTCAGTCAATACAAGGTTTAGGGTTCAGCTAACAGAATGCACCTGTCGAATAGCTTTCTATGTTTAAGGTCTACAGAACATTAAGTATGCTAAAATTCTTGCTTTGAGATGTTAATAGTTGTATTTTCATAAATTCATTATATAATGGTAATTAGTTAAATGCTTAATTCGAGAACTCTACAGTACTTAAGGCAAGGACAAATATTTTCATGTGTAAAAATTGAAGTTAGCATTAAAAAACAATCGACACCTACTCTAACCTTAGCACAGACAGAAGCATGTTGCTTCCCGACAGAATTGATCTTTTTCCTGAGAGAATCCACTCGTGCTATTACCTGTCAAGGCACTACTAAAGATTATAATAACTGAACAAATAATTCAAAATTTCCATGAAAAGTAGACTTCAAGTGCATAAGTAATAGATAATATTCTGAAGATGCTTGCCCTAACCGAGAGAGGCAAACCATTTTAGAACCATACCTTCTCATAGTATCCCTCCCCAAAAGTCAACTCAATGAGAGATCTCTCATAGGGGTGCAAATCCCTCCTCTTAGGGAAGTTTTCTGTATACGTTCTCAGCGGTACAGAAATTTCCTGGAGAATAAATCTGCTGTCAATAACCCAGATGAATTACTTTGATTGGCAGGTCAACAGAATAGAGGGTTTCAAGACTTACTTTCATTAAGGCATCAAGTTGTTTTGCGCCTTTGTTCCTTTCACGTTTAGCTATATTTGCTATACCTACAGAACATATGGATTGCAAAACAAGCTTGGTGACACTGAATGCTATGTGAAATGTGAGAGGAGATTCAGAGGGAAAAAAGAACAAGATGGTTAGTGGAATAATACCCTTTGTAGGTGGTACATTTCTTGATTTTCTTTGTGCTGACATAAGTATATCAGTTGCAGGCATCACCATTGGTATCCTCTGAAATGCACCTACCTTCTCATGCTTTTGAACAAGGTCGGACTGAAAACAAATGTAATTAGCAAAATAGAAAGTAAATGGAATCTATGATGTATCCTACTATATACGTAAATATGCTGAATTGCTGATGGAACTAACATGTCTAACAGAGGAAATTATTCTTATGTAAACCCGTGTATAGTGTTAACTTATAGAAATGTATAAATACATCTCAGCTTGTGGTGTGATGAATGAATTACACCCTAAACAGAGCATCACTTGATGCATATGCTGAAGTCCACATATTACGCTACAAATCAACTCATCCTTCTTCAGAAGTGATTAAGCTTCCAGGACAAGGGTTCTTGTAGATAGATATACTTACAAAAGGACAAACTCATCCATGAAACACAAACACAAGAATCATGTGAAAATGCACAGGTTATCTCCCACAAACTGTTCTGATAAACTGCATGATTTCTGTAATATTTTATAAACAAAGCATTGAAGTAATGGGAAAAGAGCATCACTGACCAGGGCACAAGATACAAAAGTTCTCTAGCATGCCCAAGAGGTTGGGTGAAAAAAAGAACTAGAGCATGCATTCAGTTTTTAGCAGCAGATAAACACCATTTCAAAAGCTAACAGATAAATGGGACTTTTGGCAATTAAGAACACGTAACATTATGGTTGAAAACTTGAAATGAATAAATGATGCACACCAGTATATTAAAAATGCAAAGCAGGAGCAATCAGGATTAGTCATATAGAAGTACTCTCTGCATTTCTGCAATGGAGGATACACCAAAACTCATACTAAGAACACAAAAATAATAAAATCAACATGCTGAGTGAAGGTTTCTCAAAATAACGTACCTTTGCCCCATTCACGGATTCTGCCTGTGATATGTCATCTAACGTAACACCACATGTTGCAGAGTGAACCCAACGACGAAAATGTACTGTAGAAACACGTTGTTCCAGGGTGGATAAAATACCTGTTTTATGTGGAGGAATAGAGAAGGTTCAGAACGCTATTTCAGAATAGATAAAGTGATTCCCTCTCCCCGCCCCCAGTAATTAGCTGCTCAATTGCTTGTATCAACCCATTTTTGCCATAGTCTCTGTCAACAAGCATATTCAGACTAAGAGCTCCAGTTTGCACTGGGCATTTCATCGAACACCCCAGCGGCCCAGATGGCAGGCAGTGCCCAGGAAAGATCAGGAAAGAGAGCTAAGCGGTCTCGTGCTCACAGTAAATAACCAAAAAATGGCTCGATTGGTTTGGCAGAAAGCATGTAGCCAGAAATCAAATCACACACTGTCACACACGAACAATACGTGCTCAGCTCAGCACAAGGTCTTCCGTTCCGTGCCAATGGAACGCACGGAAGGGTCTCCTCAAAACCATATAAGCAGCATTAAGCCAAAACACCATAAATCATATACGCGACTCATTAAGCCAAAACAGTCCTAAACCGGAGGCGAACATTTGGTCG
This sequence comes from Oryza officinalis, assembly GCA_008326285.1. Taxonomy (NCBI): domain Eukaryota; kingdom Viridiplantae; phylum Streptophyta; class Magnoliopsida; order Poales; family Poaceae; genus Oryza; species Oryza officinalis. The sequence goes on from BDMV01000008.1 coordinate 5,309,635, forward strand.
AACACCCTGCGGGCGAACCGCGGGGACGGCGAAGAGTTACCACAGTAGCAGAGGCGAGTAAGGAGGACCAACTTTCAGGGAGGCGTCGGTGGTGGAGCTGCCTCGCGAGCGCGGCGGCGGTGGCGGGAGGAGGAGGAGGCGTGGCCGCTCGCCATGGCGGGCGGTGGTGGAGGAGGAAGCCGCGGCCTCCCGCTGCTGCTCGCATCTCCACTCCTCAACTACGGATCACAAACCACGCATCTAACCCAGCTGCTCATGTACAAGAAGCCTTCTCTTGGGCCGTGCTTCTCGGCCCGGCCCAACATTAGCACTACATCTTGGGCCTATCTGTGAAATTCCCGGCCTAACATATCAATAGGAAGGCCCAAGTATTCTGTGTAATTTGATGCCCAATTAATCAGTAGGAAAAAGTCCAATTTAACTCCCTCAAATATAGGACGAATCTGATCCACACACCTCAAAATGGGTTAACAACTTCTCTAGCTATTGAAACCGTGCAAAATAACCCCCTCAACAGTATTGACGGTGGTTTTTTTGGTGATGTGGCTCGCGACCTCAATCAAACCAGCAAAATCTAGGACACGTGACACCGTAAACAAAAATAAAAAGAAAAAAATACAATGGACCCACATGAAAGTGAGGTACCATTACTTTTTTTTCATCTCTACCGGTCATATCAACGAAAACCACCGATCAATACTGTTAAGGGAGTTATTTTGAATGGTTATTTGTAGGAGTCGTTATATCTGGTGGTATTACAGATAAGGGACACGAATTAGATTTGCTGGCTCAAAACCTTGTTGGGCTTTTTTGAGAAATTTTAGGCCCATATAATCAATATGCGGGCCCATGTTATAAAGGAGAAAATACCTACCACTACCAGAGGCGGCTACTCGCATCTCCACTCCTCTTGCAACTCCGGCGAGCTCCGGCTTCGCCGCCGGCGATGGAGTTCATCGACGACGACTGGGATTCCCAGCCACGCGCGCGAGTCATCCACTCCCGCGCCAACGCCAACGCCACCGTTGCCACCACCGCCTCCTCGGCCCAACCATCACGCTCCCTCCCCCACGCCGCCGCCTGCGCCGCGGCGGCCGTGGCACTCCTCGCCACCGCTTACTACCTCCTCCCGGCCTACCAGGTGCTCGCATCCGTCGTCGTCTGGATCGCGTCCTCCCTCCTCCTCGCCCCGTTCGCGCCCTCCTCCGCCACCGGCGGCGACGTCTCCGTCGGCCGCGGGGATCCCCTCCCCGAGCAGGAACCCGCCGAGGAACCCGTCCCGGATCCCGCCCCCACCTCCCGCCGCGGTCGGCGCCAGAGCTCGAACCCGACCCCGCCGCCCCCGAAGCCCTCAGATCCGATCACGCCTCCGCCGCGGCGACACGCGGCGGCGACTACGGCCGTGTCGGATAGCGGAGAGACGGTGGAGGACGCCGGCGAGTGGACCGACCAAGAGATGGACATCCTCCGCCGCCAGATGGTGAAGCACCCGGCGGGGGAGCCCCAGCGGTGGGAGAAGATCGCGGCGGCGTTCGGCGGCCGCCGCACGCCGGAGAGCGTCATCCGCGCGGCGAAGTCCGGCGGCGGCGCTGCTGCTGCCGGGGCCTCGTTCGACCAGTTCTTGCGCAAGCGCAAGCCCCTGGACCCGAGGGCCGAGGCGGCCGACGCAGGTGGCAATCCCGGAGGAGGGGAGAGTGGTGATGGGTCTTGGAGCGCCGGCGATGACCGGGCATTGCTGAACGCGCTCAAGGAGTTCCCCAAGGACACGGCGATGAGGTGGGAGAAGGTGGCGGCGGCGGTGCCCGGGAAGACGAAGGCAGCGTGCATGAAGAGGGTCACTGAGCTCAAGCGCGATTTCCGGAGCAGCAAGGCGGCGTCGGAGGCAGCTCCATAGCTGCAAATTCTACCTGGTTGCCTGCAATTCTTTGAGAGTAAGGTTGGTACAATCCTTTCTGCTCAGCAATTTGATGCAGTAATGGTAGCTGTTTCTCATCATTTTCAGAAGCCAGAAAACCTGCTGATTTAGTGACATTGGCATGGTGCATTATTTATGGATTCTTTTAATGGTGAATCCTAGTGATAGAAACGGTATCGATGTAGTAACATGTTTAGAAACGATTCAATCCATAAGCTTATTAGAAGCACATACACTTAACTCGCAATTTGGTTTAATATGGCTTGTGTTGTTCAGTGCTGTGCAAAGTCCCTTGTATGGGCAATTAGTCGGTCTGTCTGGCAATGGCGCTTGACAAACTGCCATGACTCATGGATTCAGAGTGCCATCAACTCTTGTGATCAACTAATCAGTTGTACACACTAACTGTTTGGCTGTTTTATTTTAGTTGGCCATATTATCCTTTTTATAACTGAGACAATCATTAATTCATTGTTCAGAAAGGCCCAGTATGACAGTCCAAAAGGTATCCTCATGCAGAGTGCATTACAAAATCTCTTGCATTGCCTCAGCCTGTGTGCTTAACCGCTTATTGCAAATGACCAAGAGATGATGTTGTGTTTCAAAATTATCCAGGGTTACTTTCTATTTGATCTGCGCATAGAACTTCTTTTCTTTTATTATTATTATTATTTTTCTACTATGGCCTAAACATGCTCAGAGATCAAACTTGCCGCTTTCATATTAGGAAGGAAGAAATTGCTGTGCTTAATGCTCTGGCACTTTATTATTCAGAGCTTCAGGTTTTACTGCTTGATGCCTCTGATCAAGCTGGATAATGGATTAATGTCTGTCTAGTCCTAAAATGCATAAACATTGAATATGGTACATGGTAGCAAATCTTCAGTTTTCCCTTGGAGGGATGTTGTATAACTGAAGGGAGGTACTGTTATGGTTGGTTATTCAGACGAATTTTTAAAGAATAACTAATACCGGTATTATTATAAAATACATAAACACTTTTGTATATTAGTATGAAACAATTTTGTCTAATTGTCCATATTCCGATTAATTGCTTGGCAATACCCTATCTATCAGATGACCTTGTTGTGTCTCTTTTTCCAAAACTTGTGTTGTTTAATTCTGACAATCTTCTACCTTATCCAGATTGTAAGCAATTGTTTATGTCATAGTTAGAGTGAATGCCTTTAAGCCCAAAACGAGTAAGGCATTTAACTAAAATTGCTTGGAGAAAGTTTGCTTGAATTGAATCGTAACTTTTGACTGCAATTGTGCATACTAGAATGTAGAAACTATTGAATTGTTGAACTCATGGGCAACAAATGAAACTACTATTGGACATAAATAATATAGGCTAACCGTGTATTCTGGAATCTGGATCATGTAGAGTAAGGATTTGGAGAAATATAGGATGTTTATGATATGCTTTGCACTCGGATGCAAATTTCATGTTTCTTGTTTTCTTCATGATGGATCTACTGTTGTATCGCATAATAAAGAGTTTTATTGGGGGCTTATATAATGTACAATGCAAACTAGTAAAGTGTGATTGCACAACTCAGAGGAACTGTATTTTCCTTATTCTTCTAATGTCAAACTTGTTGTGATCAGTACTGCCATGTATCTAAAAAGCTCTGTGCTGTCATTTTTCTTCTGAAACAAGAAAATATGGTCCTGCTACCGCTGTTTTATATTAACACCATGAGCATATACTCTGCACATTTAACTTACTGCAACATTACTTCAAAATATATTTTTCAGGTTTTAGACTCAGAGAGATTTACCATGGTCCTCTCTTTCCACAGTGCAACGAGAAACGAAAAGCCATTTGCTCCGGGGTGATGCCAAATGAAGGAGACAACAGGATTATAAAACAGATGCTGTTTTTTATTTTAAAAGAAGGTCAGAAAAAAGAATCCTTGATACATGAAGATACTGGGACACACGAAAACAAACAGATTGCCAGATTGGAAAAGAAATTGTAGCCCCTTGTTTGGTTGTAGTGTCACTCAAGCCCCCAACATGTGTTGCGTTACATGACTGTTTCTGTTCATCTTTTGATAGAGCTAATACGATACACACTGTTCTCTTTATTTGTTGCCTTCATGCTCAACCCTCTTATATATGCCTGTCAATTCTGTTGATGGTTTTCTGCAAATTTAAGCATGTTTAGCCAACTCATCTTCAGCCCCAAATCTTTTTAAGTGTCATGTCTGAAAATTGCTTTACAGTTTGGACTCGAGTGCTACCTCTCCAGTTACTTTTGACGCCTAAAAAAGCAAACAGTTTCCTTTTAACAGCTTTCAGTAAACAAATGTTTGGACATCTGACTCAACAGCTTAGCTGTTCTAGCTGGGATTTTTCTAGAGCCGCCCAATTCCAAATCGATGAGAAAGTTCCAAATCGACGAGAAGAACAGGCCAGGGAATTTCGTTTCACCTTTTGATGATGACGAGTGCATCCAACCAAAGAGGACAAGAAACTAGAGACTGTTCATTTTTGTGACAGATGCCCTATCCATGGATGCTTCAAAACCACTAGAAACCAAACCAGCTCGTCAGCTTTGCCACGCCACATGCCACCGATAAAATGGAACGTGTCAACTATTTTTAGTGCAATCACATCATCAAGTTCATTTTTTTTTTCACAGAGAAGTTGTAAACAAATCGACTGGTTTGCATCTAAAGAATCGAAATTAGACGCTAAATCGGTTGGTTTACTGTGGAGGCTTGTTGAGCGGATGAATGTCTTGGATAATATATGATTATGATAGTAAATTAAATATTGTATTTTGAAATAAATATTTTAATTCAAGTGGTCAAGTATACTAATCCCTCCTGTCTATATTCATATCATAGTATATATAGTATATAGTATTAAGATATATCATATCTCATAAATTATTTTAAGATGAAAGAAGTACCGTAGTAGGTACCAGTTAGTAAGAAAGAAATGATAAGTTAAAAACATATTTTTTTAATATAGAGAAAACAATCTATTTTAATAATCCGGTTAACAAGGAGGATATGAAACGATCATAATTAGGCGGTGTTGAGTTGCATTAAATTAGGACGAAACTGCTAATATTTTTCTTCAACCGCTGCCTCATACGCTTTGCGTTTTTCATTAGCTTTACAGGTGAGAAGCACACGTAGAAGGGCCATAGTTTCGAGCTCCTTGTTTACGAGAGGAGAAGAAGAAGAACCGCACGACACCCCACCTCCCGATCGCCAAGAACCACAATTCCAATCCCCCAATCCACCCAAGAACCCTAATTCCTCCCCGACCGAGAACTCGGATCGATCAAAGCCGCCACCTTTCCACCAAATCCCTGATCTTTTTTCTTGCAATTGACGCGCTCCGCCATCGGGATTTGAGGGGAACCCGAGGAAGAAGAAGGCGGCGGCGGCCATGGCGTGCAGGGGGTTCTTCGAGTGGGTCCTGAAGCTGCTCAACTTCGTCGTGATGGTGGTCGGGCTGGCCATGATGGGGTACGGCTCCTACCTGCTCGTGGTGTGGCTCCAGCTGCTGCCTTCTCCGCCTCTGCCGCCGGCGCCGGCGGTGGCTCCCGGCGGCGGCGGCGAGATGGTGCGGCTCGGGAGGCCGCTGCTGCTCCTCCTTGACGTGTCGTCCTTGCCGGATGGGACACCGGAGAGGCTCTCCGCTGCATGGTGCGTCATTTTCTTGATCTAATTTGCGTTGATAAATTAGCTTTGATTTTTTGGTGTGGTTATGGCAATCTGAGGAAATACGGCGCCACCGCTATTAAAAGGGGAAAAAATTATTAGATGCTTAACATCAACTCACATGTCGTACCTAGCTAATTGTAGAAACACATCAATTGTAGAAACATGTCAGGTGGCACTGAAGAATGACTTAATTGCTTAGTTAGGACTGAAATAATCTGCATAATGGGATACCATACCTAAAGCACATATCTCCTTTGCTCTGTTGAGAATTATAGAGATCAAATTTGTGAGTTTGTTCTCTGTTTTTTCCTTTTTCAACCTTATTGTGGAATGATGTTTGGTGAGAGGGGAAGAGGGTGGCAATGCCATTTAAGAGCTGCCAATCTACATGCTTTATTGTGTTGCCCACAGTAACCTCATAGGCTTTATGTGATTAGCAAGGAGTATGAATCGTCACTTTGCAGCATATGACTAGTGTGCTACCTTTTGTGCTGTATGTTAAAGTTCTGCTTGAAGTGCCATACATGCAAACTCCCGTGGTTTAGGAAGCCTGGCTTGTGAATCCTGTGCATATATTTTTCTTTACATCTTTTTGTTTGTTGCAGGTTTATTTACACGTTTATTGGTGTTGGTGTAATACTCTTCATTACATCCATCTTTGGTTGTGCTGGAGCATCGAGGGGCGGGTGCTGCTTATCCTTTGTATCCAAATTTAAGATGCATGTTTATGAACGTGATATCTGCAGTTGTTGTTTCCCACTGATGCATGCTACTTTTATTATCAATCACTAAATAATTTTATACTTACTGTGAGCATGGAATCAGCCATAAGAATCAGGAAACATTTATACACATCCAACCTTAATTCCTGATGGAAAATCAATCAAATATAGGAGTATTTAGCTGACATGATTTAGTTGGAGCTTCATTAGTATGGTTAGTTATTTATGAAAGGTTTTGCATTCAATTTATAATGCTTTTATTGATGGTGATTGACTCCAATTGTTATCAGTAACATATCTACCTTATTTACTTGTACTTGCATGTGATGGTTTCCTTGACATCCAGAAAAGTACTCGTTCCTCATTATTTTGTTCATACTGGTAGAGCTTGCTGCAGGAGGCTTCATTTTCTTCAACCATAGCTGGAAAGATGTGAGTACAACTGATCTGTCATATGCATTTGTTGAGAATCATCATTTGTTCTATTCAAATTCACATTTAGTGCCTTGTAATTGTGCAGGTAATTCCAGTTGACAAAACTGGTAACTTCGACATGATGTACAGATTTTTGAAGGAGAATTGGAGAATCGCAAAGTGGGTTGCACTTGGAGCTGTACTATTTGAGGTAAAAGTGGACAATAGTAAACACCTTGGATATTAATGCAAGCATAGGTCTTGGGGACTAATTGTTAATTTACTAATATGGATTCGGTGTGCTTTTCATGTCGACCCATTCAAGCATTCAGACTCATCCAAATGGCCCAACGTGATTTTAGCAGCTAATATACAAAAACAGTATAGCAGTGTGCATGTGCTAAAGTGCCTAAACAACCCTGTTTGCTCTGTCCTTAACAAGTCTATTTTACTATTTATGATGTTTTACTATCCTCTTCTCTGCCCCGTGTCTAATACAATTATACAAGTGCACTGTGCACAAGTTGACATTGCACGGCTTTCTAATTTACATGTCCAGTCACAGTTTGTTTCAGTATTTTCAACCCTGAATATAAAAATGGTGTCGTCAAACAATGTATACTGGTTTGTGAAGATGCCTTGACAATCTGTCAGTAGAGTGTATTAACACGAGCAGACCAGGTAGTGCATATTGAAACATTTTGAATGTTAAAATACTGAAATGGACCTGACTGGAACATACTGGAAAACAATTGGCACTTCTGGTATATTGCAATAAGCTGCACATGATTTATTTTATGTTCTCTTCATGCTTTGCCTCATCTTTTGTGTGCCATAGAACTGGAATATAATATTTATTACCAGTGGAGTATCACTGGATAAAAGATTTCACTAGGCAGGCAAGTAATAGGCAACTAAAACTCTCTTTTGCAGGCAGTGCTGTTCACTGTAGCTCTCATAGTGCAGTCAGGCAATCAAGCAGACTATGACAGTGATGACGAGTACATTGCCCCGAGGTCTTCAACCCGGCAGCCGTTGGTGAACAAGCAACCTGTTGCCGACCCTAGGGTGCCCAACCTTGACTACCGTCCAATCCGAAACGATGCGTGGAGCCAAAGAATGAGAGAAAAGGTATACTCTGTTCATCAATCGTTATCACTGATTCTTAATATTGAATGTCCATTCTTCCTTATAACTCAGTTCCAATGCATTCTGGCAGTATGGAGTGGACACCTTTGATCCAAACAGGTTCCAACAGGCAACAATATCTCCAGCAGAACAAAGAAACCGATGCGCAATCCTCTGAAACTCGGTTGGTATCAGTCAGTAGCGGCTCTATTTTTACACTCAACTGTACAATAACATCGATCGGTTCCGCATAATGTATACCTGCTTGATGTCTTTGAACCAATGTTGTTCAGTTGTTTAGGATGTGGAGAGCCAGTTCAGTTTAAGAAAACTTGCACAGTTAGAGTTCTGTTGAACATTTTGTAGTTTATGCGCCCTTCCATGTTGCAATAATTAAATTTTAGTTTTTGTTAACAGAGAAACATCTCCAGTTGTGCATAAAATCTGCTATGTACAATGTACTGCCTTCGTTTCCTCTTTTCTTTTTATAAGGTATATTATAAAGTCAATAAGTTAAAAATTAGTAATCTTTGACCATCGATTTTTCATAAATTATATTGTTTGTATCCACAAGACTAATATAATACTATATGAAAGTGCATCGAAATATAATTCAATTGTTATATTTTTATGCATTAAATGTTTTTAAAATTAGAGTAATTGTTGGTCAAACTCAATAAAGTAAGATTTTTTGACATTTTAATACGCCTTATAAAAAGAAATAGATGGATTACTATCATATATGGAACCTGATAGAGAATCGATTTGCGTTACTGCTACGCTGACTCTGGTTCCATATTACTTTCTATAACTTCATATATTTACTTGGCATAATTCACAAAGCTGTACTATTATGAAAAACTTTTTCTTTTTTCTTTTGGGGCAATTAATCTTGAGCAGTTTTCATATGCCCAGTTTTGGTAACTTTGCCTCAAAATGCTCAAATCAAAGCTTGGAATGGAAAGGAACAGAGTAAAGGAAAATATATACGACCATATCATCATCCATCATATCTCTCGTACTCTTTCCTTCCATTCTGATTAATCAACAGATATAAAAAAAGGAGAGATTCTTCATCAAATCAAAGGCTAGAAATCTGGTTTCGGTGATCATGTCCGTTTACAAACACAATCAAATATTCCATCTTCACAACATGGAATAATTAACACCAACATCTCTATATAAACGACGCCGATTAGCACACACATGCATACGCTCTGTCATGTCATGGCGGACGATCATGAACAACCGTCAAGCGACCGTCGCGGCGGCGACCGCACGCCGGCGGCGGCGGCGGCGGATCATCGTCAGCAAGAACCATGGGATCGTCGCGCAGCAAAAGCCCGATGAGCGGCGACGTGTGCTGCTGCTTCTTCGCGTTGATCGGCTTCGCCGCCGTCGTCGCAGCCTTCGTCTTGGCCGTCAAATGCTTCCTTACGTCGTGCTACAAGTTATAATCAAGATGTTATTTTTTTTCTTTCTTTCTTTTCTCTTTAAGACTAGACAAGAACGGCTGAAATTTTTAGTCTTGAGTGCTCTTGAGAGGTTAATCAGTTCGTACTATAATGTTTTTTTTTGTTGTTGCGTGCACTCGTGTGTTTTTAATTTTGGGGAGACATAAGTGGCGGAGCCAAAAATATTTTTAAGCCTGGGTAAACTTCAATATAATGTTATAAAAATTTCATCATCAATTTACTAAGTAATATTAAAATTTAATGGAGTTTTCGTCGGCGAGCCTGCACGGCTGCCTAGGTTAGCCGGGCGGTGGCTTCGCCAGTAGGAGACATGAAGATCTTAATTAATCTGGTGATTCATGTGCTTTTATATTTGTTTTTTTGAACGTGAATTATATTGTAAAAATTTGTTTTTTCACAATGCTTTTGTTTTTGTTTTTTCTGTTCACTTTTGCATGCACTAGTTTGAGGTGAAGAAATTATTTTGATGTGATTCGAGCACTTAATCACGGCAATGTATTAATTAGATGACGGGCGATGGAATGTGTTTGGTTCAAGCTTCCCAATTTTTGATACCACTCTTAACGATGATAATACTACTAACATTAGATATAACCGTAAAGATATTTTTTACATATATTTTCCAATTAGAATTAACTGGATACGTGCATCCGTGATAGGTACTTACAGGTGTAAAACTTTGTATAATCTTTAAAAATTGTATCAACCAACTTACAAGGAAAACAAAATTAGAGAAATTTGGGGAAGCACCGGTGGTATGGGACATTGTCGTTGTTGCATGACTCTATCCAACAAGGTTCAACTTCTAGTGCATGCAATTATTACACGTGTAAGTGAATTTATATAGTGAGAACAAAGATGTGGGATGTGTTGCTGAGTAAGTATGCTTTTAATAGAAATTTAGTGGGATCAGGAAAGTGAGATCGGGAATGAACATATGATTTTGTCGTTGAGCGGATGTGCATTCATGAGTGAGTTAGTATGTATTGCGTGAGTAGCAGTGTGTGCATGTATATCTTTCCTGTAATCGAAAAAAAAGAACTTTTATGCTACTAGAGGAGGTAGCTTTTGGTGTAGAATTTTCCGATAAAATTTTTTTTAAGTGTAAAACTTTACTCTAAAAAATATAATACCTTATAATATCTCCTTCACACCATAAATCATTTGTGTAATTAATGGGGTAGAACACGTGCACAAATATAGAGAATCTTGATTTATGATTAAGATATCTAAATAAGTGAAAGGTGAAACCCTTCACAGAAAACTGTTGCGCCACGTCATTAAAATAACATGCATCGTTCGATTGATGGTATGGATATTGTACACCGTCAGATCCTTCCTTTGGCGAAATATCTACCCAGTGCTTCAAAAAACTTCTTTTACATCATAGTTCTTCCGCCGCCTCCCATCTCCGCCTCCGCCTCCGTAGCTGCTGCCTTCTCCACGGCCGCGCCCCTCCATCCCCGTCGCCTACTCCTTCCTCCCTGCAGCCTCGGAACACTCCCGTACTTGCTCCCTCTTCCATCAGTCCTATCATGGGTAGGATGTTGGGAGCGGCAGCCTGCAATCTAAGTGAATCAGTAAGTGTATTATCATATCTTTCAACTCTTCTTCTCTATCATTTCTACAAAGAGATTACTAGTTTGCTGATTTTTCCTACTTCAGATACAACAACACAAAAAAAAGATATTACAGGATCTTTGTTTTCAAGGACATGACTGAATCAAACACTTCCAATTGTTGTATGGGAACACATATTTAGACTCTAACTGAATTTCAGATACGTGCCCTCTCTGAACCACAGTTGATACTTGATAGAGAAAACTACAGGTCTGTTGGATTTATCATATGTAATGTGCAAACTTACCTTTTTCCTATAGGTCAACAGGTTTTGATAATGCGTTGTGGTCACATGCCAACTTTGATGTTGCCAATTGTGTGTCTGGTGCATATTGCAAGTCAACAATTTGAGGTTCGATAACTATGTTAAAGCCAATGCTGCTATGTACAACCTCCAATTCCAAATCCAGTAGGGAGACGGAATTGTTTCGTATGCTTGCCAGATTGACATTGAATTCTTGATATTCTGTCAGCATTCTTGATAGGTCAGTTGGTTTTCTCCAACTATCATGACCAATTTGAAACTTATATATATTGATGTGTAGCACTGAGAACACATATTTAGGGTATCAAGTCGTCCAAATTAACCATGATAAGGTAGAACATAGTTTGAATTGCATACCTCCTTACTATCTGCAAAGTTGTTCTATTGAATTTACTTTCTTTTTAGTGAACCTGAAAACATCGAGAAGGGGCAGTAACCAATTGTTGATTAACTTTTGCCTTTGTGAACTCATATTCAGATTTTCAATGAATGATTCATATCAGCAATGGACAACGCATCTCACTTTTTGAGTTGAAAAAGAATATATCTAGAAGTGCTAAATTCATGCTTTACTTTTTTTTGGCAGCCACCATGTCAAAACAATGTTAGTTCAATTTCAATTGTAAGCTGAGTCACGCAAGAGGAAGCAGGCTGCTCAACTCAAGATAGCAGTGAGAAAACCATTTTTATGTGTGACAAAGATGTAGATTCTATAACTAGCCTCTTATTTGATCCTACTATGGGTGGAGGAGATTCCTATATAAAAAACTTAAGTACTGTCACAGATGTTGGAAATGGAGGCGCAACTCTTTTGTAAAAATATGTTGATTGTGGAATGCATGAATTCTTTGTTCAAGTTTGAATAGTGTAAAAGAATATAAAAGAGGTAAAGGAAGCACTTAATTTCAAAGCAATTGTTAAGTCTGAACAGTATTTATTAGTATAACTTACATAGAAGGTTAATTATCTGTTCCAAATAGGTCATGCAACTTTGTCAAAGAGCTTTGAGTTGATGTTGGGTTGACTGAATACTTTAACAATACACATACATGCAATCTCTATAATATTGTACTGATTAATCTTTATACAAATTCTTGAAATTTCACAAAACAATTGTGTCAATTGCTACTTAGTTTTTTTAGAGGGCACTCTTTGTTGAAGGATCTACAACACAAGAAGGGGCTTTCATTCATGAAGAAAGAGTGGGACACACTACCTACGGGTTTTACTGCCTCCAGTAGTCCCTGTCTCAAGATCTTCAGGTATTTTCCTTTCTCCACCTCCTTGGCGCATACTTCATCTGATAATATTGCTGCCTTGCTGGTATATCATTGAAGTGTGTCTCCTAGAGGAGAAGAGGCTACTGCAAAACGTGCGGCAGTTCTAGGTCCCTCTGCAGCGTTACATGGCCCTAATGGAATTCAGGTGAGCTACATACTTAGTGCAGCTAACTAGACAAATATGTTATGATTGTCTTGTGGATGATCGGTTTGCAGAAGAGAAATGAGACGATTTTCTACAAGCTCCTAATTGACAATAGTGGCATAAGTGTCCGACGCCAATTCTCTGACAGTAATGACAAATACATCGCCACCGACAATTACATGAGTTTCTTTGATTTTGAGTGTAATAGTTGGCTGATTTCATCTTGCCTTTTTTACTTGCAAGCTTAACTAATGCTCTCTGCTAAAACCATGTAATGGTCGACGTATACAGGCTTCTTAAACAGTCATCTTGAGTCACTCAAAGTGTGACCGAAGATGAGATCCCCTTCTCTCCAGAAATCAAAATTGTTCTAAAATCAACTGAATCAGACTAATGAGCATGAGACCTTTACCGTTTGGCAGCAAAGGCGCCAATAGCCTCAGTGGCGAGTGCCTGCCCAAGTATAATTAACTGTACATTTTGATCTGTTGAGTACCTTCTCTAAAGCATCTAATTATAGCAATCTTTGTTACTAAGATATAAAAATAATACCAAAACTAATTAGTGTAAATAACATGCAAAGAAATTTAGGAGACAGGAGGTTATGATCACGCGAATGCGTGACGATATAAAACAGTATATATATCATCCATTGATCGGTCTCTCCTAGTCTTTCCAATTCTGATTATGATTATGATAGGAAACATTGTTCATGAAATTATATATGGAATTGAAATCATATCAGGTTAATTAATTTTGGCAATCATATTCATATCTGAAAACAACCATTCCATTTTTCCGATATGGAATAATTAACACTAACATATCTATATAAACAACGCCGATTAGCACGCACACATGTAGGCATCGATCGATCCATCATCATCATCATCATCTCACATCTTGATCTCATCATCTATCATGGCAACCTGGCGGAACCTCGTCGGCTGTCTCGGGTCGCTCATCCTCTTCGCCATCGCATTATTTCAACCTGTAGAGGCTAAAATTATTAGTCTTCTAATAACCCATTGAGAGCTTCAACTCTGATTCTTTCGACCTGTGAGAGGTGTCGTACAAATTAGTGATTTTTTTGGGCTAAAAAAATGGATGGCAATGATCGTTTGTGTGATATATTATGGATGCCTCATGATCAGCACACAAGTATCCAAAATTTCAGAAAATCAATACTTCTAAAGCTGGCTGAAGACCAGCTACTTGATTGGTCTACTTTGCACAACTAGCTTTTAAGATAAATCATGGAATCCTATGTGAAAATAAATAAATAAATAAATACACATGGCCCAAAGAAATAGATGCCACATCGCTCAAGCTTTCTTGCAGCTTGCAGTCTCTCTTGAGACTTCTAAGCTCACTCGATAAATTAAACTAGAAACATCTAGATCCTTCCAATGATTTAACAATACTACTATAGCAAAAGAAAAATTAGGAAAAGCTAACGAAAATATATAATAAAATAGAAAATAAATAATGACATGTTAGAATGAAAACAAACAGCGGTGGTTAAAAGAAAAAAGGTCAAGACCTCCTTAGAAAAAGTTCAACAATTCAACACGGTCTACATTCTAAACGGGTCTCTAAAACCAGATTAAAGCCAAAATAAATAGAGAAACACAAAAGCTCAAAATGTAAAAAGAAAATGGTGCCACACTGACGCCAGTCACACTATTTTGCTCATACAATCGTCGGTGCTATGCTAGAACTGGTCAATCGAATCTGGTAAAAATTGAAAATCTAAGAGCTATCCAACAAAAGTTTCTAATTTATTAAAAGCTACACATTTTTTTTTACAAAACACGCATTGTTCTACTACTTAAAAAGCAAAAAACTGTTTCCATCGTTTGTTAATCCAAGCGATGCCCAGATTGTTCGTGCGCTCCCCATTCGTTTTGCTGTCCCGTGTAAGCTGCATTCATATATCAATTCAGATTATATTTGCATGGCAAGACGAGACAACTCATATCTCTCCTCCATATCCTAATGCATGCATCGCCGACGGCAGACGCGCACAGATCGATTGATCGACTGAGAAGATCAGATAACGATGGCAGGTAAGGCAGCGGTGGCAGTGACGACGACGACGATGACTAGTGGAGTGGTGGTGTTAGTATCGGTGGAGACGACAGGACATCGATACTCTGTAGCTATGACGACATGATGGCTAACATCTTGGTAGAGACAATGGCTGCAGGTTGGTGGCATTGATCAACCGACTAGAAGCAGTCGTGTGCCATCACAGCCGCTACAATGGTACCATCGACGCCAACCTTCCCAAAAGTCAACCCCTCCGTCCTCACCCATGCCATCGACTATTGGGACTGCTATTACGAGGGCTACATTTTCCATGTGCCGAACAGGTATCCTTTTTAATACCGGATTTACTAACATAGCAATGTTGAATAACCCATACTTAACACAATCATCCTAGCAAGACAACCACACAATTGAAGAGCCCATTAAAGGGTTATTTCAAAATAAATTAATATTATTAGGATTTTACAACAAATAAATGTTTTTAAAAGATTTGCAAAATTGTTATAATCTAAAAAAGGCTTTCTATAGTACACATGGGCTATAAGTTATGAAGCGCGTCAACTGACGCGCTGATATTCTAGTGTGAACTATAGGCGACGAGCGAAGCGATTGAATTTTCTTACCGGCTGTTGTATCTTATGTGAGCTGTCCCGATGGCACCGGTACGATGGACGTCGTTAACAATAGGAAAAATTTTACGGTCCTTTAAAAGATGAAGTATTTCGAGATACCTAAATTTTACATACGTTAAAATTTCTGGTACCTCGAGGTACTTACTATTTACTATTTGAAGGTACCAAAAATTTACATTAGGAAATATAAAACCTTCCACTAATTTTTCAAGGATGATAAAATTAACTTAACAATAGTGTCCAAGGTTTTCGAACGTCCAGGTCTGGACGCTAAGCCTAATTGTGTCCATCTTGTTTTGCTAAATAACAATATTTATTTACCAATTATTTAATTTATGGGCTATTAATTATTATTATATAAAAATTCGGGTGGGCTTGTCCCATCCCCCATTTTGAATTTCAAATGTATTTAATTTAATCTGAAGTTGAATATATCGAATTAATTATCCACGTGCATCAATGGTACTAGTCTGAACTTAAATTGACAAAATAAATCCAGGGTTCTGTTTTCGATCGAATCAAGGTAGTGAAAGAGCTAATCTTGTTAATTATATATTGTTCATGAAATTATACACGGAATAAGGTTAATTATATATGGAATTGAAATCAGGTTGATTAATTTTGGTAATCATGTCCATATCTAAAACAATCGTTCCATTTTCTCAATATGGAATGATTAACACTACATATCTATATAAACGACGCCGATTATTAGCATGCACATACGCATCGATCGATCGATCCATCATCGTCATCTCACATCTCGATCTCATCGATCATGGCCATCGACGCATAAACCTGCCTGAAGCTCGTTGCCTTTTTCTTTTCTTGTTCCTCATCCTCGACGCCGTCGTCGTCGTCGTCGCCATCCTCGCCACCCAATGTTTGTCGTTGCCGTGTTCTTATAAACTGATATTCTGAAGTAGATGACGGCTTAGAATAATTTTCTTCAATGCTTCATTAGTTTGTACTTTCTTTTTTTCTTTGGATGCACTCATGTGTTTTTGGTGAGGCATGAATTATCTAGTGCGATTCTTAGGCTTTTATTTAATTATATATATTGGTTATGTTTACGACGGGAGCTACACGCTTGAAGTCAGTTATCGTGTTCTTGTTCTTGCTAGCTTTACAACAGTTGATAGATTTTTTTTTAAAAAAAAATCAGATATTAACTATAGTATAATTTGATATATTTGATATATGATTCATGCGTAAATGTACAAAGTCAGCGTGGCCGGTTGGCTAGCAGCACAGGTGTGCATCCTACAATGTTGCGGGTTCAACTCCCCACTCCCTTGTGCGCTTGCAAAATTGTTTCTCCGATGCGACGGTTAAAAATTCAAAAATTTTGGGAGAGTGTGCTCCCGTGTGCGCTCGCAAAATTGTTTCTTCGATCTGACGGTTAAAAATTCAAAAGTTTTGGGGTTTTTTATAATTATGTAGTAAAGTTGAAACATGCTAATTTATGATGCATATGAGAAGGTGGGGGATTGTCCCATCCCTGATTTTGAATTTCAAATGTATTTGATTTAATTTGAAGTTGAATCGAATTAATTATCCGTGTGTATCAATGGTATACTAGAGCCTGAAATTAAATTGACAAATAAATCCAGAGTGCTTGTTTTCGATGAATCAAAGTAGCGAAAGAGCTACTTTACTGTGCCATGTCAACAAACCGATTTCTATCAGACGTTACAGACCGTTGGATCCTTAATTTGTAAAATATCTTGTTGATTCTTCATAAAAACTTCTTTATGCAACGATGTCCTTCCATGTCCCTGTGGTAAAAAAATTCTGAATCCAGCCGCAGTTGCCTTGTCTTTGTTCAGGGAATCACAAAATTCAGATATTGTTACTGTCCAATGTGATATCTGATATCTATATACTATCTTTGTTTTTGAATATTTAACACCATTAAATTTTAGATATACGTTTGACCATTCATTTTATTAAAAAATCAAAAAAAATTGTATAAATATAAAACATATAAATGAGTCTTTAAGTATCTTTAATAATAAAGCACGTCATTTCAAGATTAATAATACTTATATAATTTTTTAATAAGACGAACGATTAAATATAAATTTAAAAATAATAATATCATACATTTAAAAATAAAGGGAGAGAGTACTTTCTCCTGCTCTAGTCATATGTTGTACAAAGCAGAGAAAGAAATCGGATAATGTTATTGTTTTCGATCGAACTAACGTTTGTTTATTGAGCTATCCTAACAACAACGCAATG
The DNA here is from genome assembly GCA_008326285.1 of Oryza officinalis. Lineage (NCBI taxonomy): Eukaryota > Viridiplantae > Streptophyta > Magnoliopsida > Poales > Poaceae > Oryza > Oryza officinalis. The sequence goes on from BDMV01000008.1 coordinate 5,327,216, forward strand.
GAAAGATTACGAAAAGATATTTGGCAATAAATCTTATTCTGCTTTTATATGCCCAATTTCTTATAATATAAAGATTATGAAAAAAGATTTTTGACAATCAATCTTATTCAACTTTTAAATAATAAATATACATATATGCCCAGTTTTAGATAACTTGCCCCCAATTGCTCAAAGCTTATATATAATAGAAAGAAAAGAGGAGCAGAGGAAACTAACTCTAATATATATCATCCATCTATCCTAATCTTAACTCCATTCGGATTATAATTGAAGAGATTCATGAAATTATTATGGAATTGAATTCTGGTTTCGGTAATCATGTCCATATCTAAAAACAACCATTCCATTTTCTCAATATGGAATAATTAACAGAACACGTCCATATAAACGACGCCGATTACATATCACACATACGCACGCATCGATCCATCGTCTACCACAAGGCCGATTTGGTGATCATCTCACATCTCTCTCATGGAGCAGCAGCAGCAGCAGCAACGATGTCATGTTGGCCATATCAACCAACGCATTATCGCCTGCGACAACGGGAGGGCCGCCGCACGCGCCTTCGACGGCCTCGTTGGCTGCTGCTGGTTCGTCATCTTCGCCGGCAACTTCGTCGTCGTCGGCGTCGCCGTCCTCGCCGCCGTCGTCCTCGCCATCCAATGCTTGGCTAAGTCGTGTTACAAGTCATGAAAAATCTCTGTAAAACTAGATATAACCGGCTGAGAATTAGCTAGTCTTTACTGTTTTTTAGCTTTTTTTTTTTTGAGTTTGTGTTTGGGAGACATGAGTTATGATGCTTACGTTTTCAACTGGAGCTACACGCTTGAAATCGGTTGGAAATAAGCTAGTCTTGAATGCTTTAGTTTTATTTTATTTTATTGCGTTGGTGTTTGGGAGAAATGAATTATGATTCATGTGCTTTTGTATCGTTTACGTTTATAACTGGAGCTACACGATTGAAGTAGGTTATCATGATCGTTTTCTCGATTTTGATAGCAAAGCAGAAACATACCTAGTGTTGTTTAGTTAGTGCTCTTACGGCAGTTGTATCATATCGACATAATTTAATGAGTTCAATAAAACTTCCATTATCTAAAATAAAGTTAGTGGGTGCAAAGGCCGAAAGTTATACTTCCGTTGTCGCACCAAAAAGTTAATGCGCTACTATGCATGGGCTTGTCCCATGATTTTCAAGTATATTCAATTTGCAATTGAATCGAATTATTTAGCTGCTTGTATGTATCCTAACAGTCTGAAAATAATTTGACAGAAGAAAATCCAGAGTGTTTTTTTATTGAATTAAAGTTGAGGGGCACATCTATTCATATGTCCTAACAATAATTCAATAATGGACGTGCCTGCATTTGCGTTGTTGGGTCAGTTTTCTGAACTCGGCTGAACGACTGAACACCACCTATATATATGCCTTTTATCATTGAGATCTCTGAAACTTCTGCATCTTCCTGACAATTATTGAGCAATGATCATGGACTGATAGTCCTTGTCAGGAAGATCCATTCATGTTGTACAATACAACGCATTCATTCAGAGATCAAAATGGATCACATGCCATCACTGCAAGCTGTTGCCAAGCAGACATCAGCTTTGGGTGACAGTCAGAGAGATTGTACCAATCACCTGGGTCCCAGTGTCCCTGCCAGAAGCATTAGCTCACTGTTGTTTGACTACAATCTCCCATCTGATGTGCTATTCAATCTGATTGTGATTGCATTTGGAGGCTGAGTTTTTACATGTTTCGAAGAGACAAATTCTTTAGAAACAATGAACAATGCATAAACATTATCATAGGTTTATGTATATAATATGCCAATCTTGTTCGGTTATACAGACGATTCGACGAATTTTGAGCACCAGGTATTTAGCAAAACTCTCATTTATTCCGCACGCTATCTCCATGTCCAACGAAAGAAGGTGGAAATTGGGGGAAAGGGAGTAAAAAAAGGAGAAAAAAATGCTTCAGGGAAGAACTCTATACATGTGCACTCAAAGCATCGGTTTGACAAGCTCTCTTCCGAATATTTGTAGGACTTCAGCTGCTGGGCTTCTGGTCTGTACCAGGTGAGGCCTGAAAAGATTCAGAGAAAAACACACTCTTCAACTAAGGTCACATCATGAAAAAAAAAACAGGTTGCAGTGCAATATTAGCCATTAGATGATGCTACTGTAAAATTGTACGTTTTCAGATAAAGGAACTAGAACCTCCAACCTTCGTGTAAAACTAAATATGAAATTAAAGTGTCCTGTTGATGAACACTTACCCCTACGGATGTCACAAAATTGCAGACTGCGCATTTGACAGACCTTGCGCCATACTGGTACATAAGCAGCATACGGCAGTTCCCGCAGTTTACATGCGCAACTTGATTCGCTGCCATCAAGAACATGGGAATCATTTGTTATTCAGAGTGTTTAAGATTATATGAACAAACACTCATCTTTCAGAAGTCTGCCTAAAAGAAAACTCTGAACTCTGAACAAATTATATGGAACTTCAGAACTTGATGCTAAATTGGGTGTCCTTGTGAGACCTTCATTAATTATAGGATACTACTGTAGCACATCTAGTAATTGTAGGAGATATTTCATCATACTCTGGTAAATCTAGTATATCCTTGTCAAACTTTTTTGTTTTCTGAACCATAGCCAACTCTCATGAATATGACTGGAATAGAAGCCAACTCGACGATGTTTATTGCAACCGACTGATTGCTATTGCTTTCAGCCACAGGAAAATATTCTGTTCAGAAGGAGGAGGATTTTGCATACTGGAATCAAAGCCACAGAATATACCAATTGCAACCAAGGAAGAGGAGGATGAGAAATTCTGACAGTACCTTCCATAGCCAGGTTGACAGTGTGACAGCAAGAACATTGCACACTCGTCGCGCCACGTATGTACATCAGGAGAGTGTGGCATCCTCCGCAAACTAACTGCGCCATCTCGGTTCCTGTGCAAAAATTCCAGGCAGAAAAATCATCGGCAAAACTGCATTTCAGAACAAACTTTCAGCAAATGCAAAACCTCTCGCATCGATTTCAAGGGAAACACAGGCTATCCCCTTTAATCTCTCTTTATATTTTTGTGAACATTGCAGCTAGATTTCTGCTCTAAAAACCAAAAACTAGTCATTTTTGTATATAAAATAGAGAGGATGGATTATAAACTTCTGAACTACTATAAAATTTAGATGCAAAGAAACTCAATTTTCAGATGCCAAATTACTTACAAAAAAAACTTGAGATGAAAAACTGAGTGAATCATGTGCATACCAGGAGCAGGCACAGCGGTCACGGTACTGCAAACTGCGCAACAAACCGACGTTGCTCCGGCTGGATACATGAGCAGATTACGGCACCCAGAGCAGACGAGCTGGCTTTGGGCCCCTGAAATGGCACAATCATGGCTCTTCAGAGTTCAGAGACTGACTGAATCTCACATTTCAGCAGCTAACATTTTCATTTTCAGACAGCAAAATAATCTTCCACGCATTGCTTTCAATTCAGACGACAAAACTCAGCAGTAAAAAAACTTCCATTTTCTCAACAGGGAGTTCTCTCTGAGCTTCCATGATTTATATTAGCTGAATAAACTACAACCTCTGAACAAGGAACAGTAACATCTGATTCAAGAAATACTGTCTATGGAAGTTCAGTTCATAAGATTTCTAGTCCAAAAGCACGCGCCAGGGCAAACACTTAATATGCACATCTTGAGAAAATATTAAACTAATCAGTCAGCACAACATTTTCAGGTGACCAGCCAACATCAGGAAAAAAAACTAAAAAAGTAGCTGTGTTCTTGCCGTGCCAAGTTGGAATCCATACCATTGGGAGGTGTAAATGGCACAGGAGGGGTTGGATATGGGGCAAGGGGAACCGGCATTGCCGTGCCGGCTGCCTGAACCGACAGCGTCGCTTGTAGATGCTTCGCAGATTCCGGCAGCAGTCAGGCAACTGAAATAACCTTTCCTTTCCCTACATGAAAGAAACCCTGTAGAAAGATGCAAGAGAAGCTGATGAGAAAGCAAGAAAGATTTCAGTTCTGAAGAAACCAGTGAAAGCTCCAATGGAAAAATGTTAGAACATCACTTCAGTTTGCAACAAGAAGTTTCAGGACTCTTTATGCAACAGAAAATTGGTTCAGCAATGCACATCAGTTGCAAAAAATTTCAGCTTCTTGGTTGAATCTCTCATCAAATCTTATGTTCAGATTCTGCTTACATATACCAAAAAAATAAGAATCACCCCATAATTGAAAATTCATTGGTGGGTATGGCATCCAGGCAAACAGCTATGTGAGTACTTATTTTGTGTTAAAATACCAACAAAACTCACATGAACTTTTATTAATTTGGAGAGATTAGCCACACCACTTGGGATTCACGGCCAATAACATCCATGAAAACTATTTCCCATTTATAACCTGATAAAAGATGAGCAAGAACAAGTACAGGATAAGGTAGGTGGATACAGAACTACCAGCTAATCTTGAGTCTAAAAACAACAAGAAATGCTTGCAATCAGCAATCAAGAAACAGGTAAAGAATCATGAACAAGACCAGAGCAAGCCAAAGAGAAGATAGAAAATCAAAGATGGAGGAATTATCAACCATTCAACAACACATCCAGAGAGAAAAAAAAGAATTAGGAGCAGAAGCAGCACCTAACAACAGTGCTTATGACCCAATCTTTATGGTTCTGGCTTGCATGAGAGCAGTTCATCAGTTAGTACATCTCTCTCTATCTCCTCTCTCTTACAGTGTGAGATAGAGCTTGACAAATTTATAGGGGAGAAGAAAAAGAAGGAGCTCATATGATAGGAGGCCAAAAAGGTACCCAAAAGTTTCTCACGGCTTGAAAGGACTTTTCTCTTTGTGCTCAAAGAGAGTTTTGTTTCTTGAGCTATTATTTTTCATGTATTACATACAATTTTTTGTATTAAAACAACTGCTTAAGACATAATATAATCCATTATTACAGCATTGGAATGGGAATTGCGCATTTCTAAAGCAGAAAATTAAAGGAGCTGAAATTTTTCTTTCTAAAAATTCCACTAGTTACCGTATATGCATATTAGGATATCTGAAGTCTTCCCTTCTTTGGATAGAGCAGAAGCAGTCCACAATTTGCACTCTTCTGATATCCTAGTCATCCATGATACAACAAGTTCCCTTAAATGTGAAACTATGGATGCAAGATTTCAACTAACATGAGAATGACAAATCATCAGTTCATCCTGTGTGCCAACCAGCCCATGGTTTTCATGGTTTGACAAGATACAGTGAAATAAGTGACCTAATGATGGAAAAGTTTATATGAATTCCTATCCTAAATTTCCTTGTATTTCAAGCCTGGCCTATCAGTTGGACAAAAGCTGATTATATGTCAAAACGGCTTATTAGTGACAAAAATAATTTATAGGTAATTTTACATATATGTTCTTATCGACTTAATAGTCAATATAAAAAAACGACATTAAAAATACCTCAAAATTAACTTAAATAATAAGATTTAAAATTTAAATTTTGACTTTGGCTGATTCATTGTAGAGAAAACGATAAGGCTAGAAGCTTATATTGTTTCAATTGCATCTATTTTCACTTACCTCACAAAAGAATGAACAACGACCAAAAAAAACTTATGGGAAAGGTAGGTATTAGTAATAAGCAACTAAATCGTCTAGAGAAAATATTTTTAAAAAAAATTAGAATAAACAGTTGCAAAGTGAAAAGAAATTCTTGTGTGGCCCACCTGTCAGGCTAGTGTAGTTCACGTTTGAGATGTGTTGGAAATAGTGGCTCAGGAGATGCCACGTGCACACCAGACAAGTCACGGGGCTCGTACAAAAAATGCTGGGTCCACACACGTTATCACACAGTAAAAGTGAGGACAATGGACCATACAAACTGCCCACTATTTCGTGAGGCACCCGTAAGAACTTTGTTTTATATAAAAATTTGTTATATTATATTGTACCTTCACAATGTTTATAATTTTTTTGCAAGGAATATGGGGTCAATGATTTTTTATCATGATGAAGTAGACTGTCTTTGTAAGTGTTATATATATGTCCATATCTTCCTAACTTTATTTTGGTATCCAATATAGAAAAATATTACTCAAAAATTTTGGAGATTGAGAGAAATCCCAGTGATTTAATTTAGGAAGACACTCTTCATCTCAAAATAGCCAAGAACATATTAAACAATTTTTTTGCAAGATCATAAGTGTTGTATATATGCTTTTTTTTATGTTTCTAATGAAAACCATAATTTTTTGTCCAAAAGCTAATTGTTGCAAAGATCAATTATATAGGATGTATGAGTATTTGTAGAGGAATCTGCCTAACATACATATACAAAATACACCACATTTGATTGAAACATAAGTAGTACGTACCCGCATACACCAAATAAATAAGTGTACGAAGTATTTTTCATTTCGACATGTGCTCGATTCCACATGTAAATATTGCAAATTATCGGACCCTACATGAAGGTAACATAACCACAGCATTATCAATCCACTATATAGACAAGGATGTACCTGTCTGCCACCAGTATTAGCCAGTCAAAATCTATGGTTTCGAAAAATACACCCTAAAAGTATTAGCAAAACTTTAGATATATGTACATTTAAAAGAGGAGGGGTGGGCTAGGGTTGGTTGGTTAAACATTCTGGCTATAATCAAACTGGCATCTGTTGCAGGGCAGGGAATAGTAGTGCAGTACTAGTGCTTGTGTCCATTTGTATCATGATGAAGTAGACTGTATTATATGTCCATATATTCCTAACTTCATTTGGTATCCAATATAGAAAAGTATTACTAGAGAAATCCCAGTGATTATTTTAGGAAGCTTTCTTCTGAAAATAGCCAAGCATATTGGACCAAAGAAAAGATTGCAAGATCATAAGCGTTCTTGTATATATGCAATTCATCTATGTTTCTAATGTCAACGTTATTTTTTTGCGACTATCATGTAAGCTAATTGTTGCAAGGATCAATTCTACAGGAGATTTACTGCAACGGAATCTGCCTAATATACATATACAAAATACATCGCATTTGGTTGAAATGTATGTAATATGCACATACTATAATAAATAAATAAATATATGAAGTATTTTTCGTTTTGACATGTGCTCGATTTCACGTGTAAATGGTGCAGATCGTCGGACCCTACATGAAAGCAACATAACCATTAGCATCATCCATCCACTATATAGACAGGGTTGTACATGTTTTCCACCAGTATTAACCAATCAAAATCTATAGTTTTGAAAATACACCCTAAAAGTATCAGGAAAACTTTAGATATATATGTACATTAAAAAGAGGAGGGGTGGCCTACGGTTGGTTGGTTGAGCATTCTGGTTAGAATCAAACTGGCGTCTGTTGCAGGGCAGGGATTAGTGCTGCTTGTGTCCATTTGTTGTGGCAACTTGAGACAAACGATGGATGAGTGGCTGCCAATGGGCACGTCCCCGTTGGTAGATATCCCCGTGATCTCTTGGACCCCCACATACAAACAATTCCCCATGTATTTATACACCATCTCTCCATCGTGAAATCACAATCTTATCGCTCCAAAATCAAACCATCCGGAAAACACGTATTGTAGCTATGGTTTCACTCATATGTTTTCAACTATATATAGCAATATATACCTGTCTTTTCCACCCAATCAACCGTTATGTGAGACCAACCTTACCTCTTAATTTTGTTATAACATTATTCCCGTAACAAAACTTTAACCATTCATTTCTATATATCATCTTAGATGATATCTAGCCTTGTACACATATCACATCAGATATTACTAATGACTTTATTCATTTATATCTTCTTTGAAACACAGAAATTTTATAGAATCAACAGTTCAATTTAAACGTGAATTACGAAAAATTCTTGCCTTGTAAACTTGTATTAGGAGCATACATACAGGTGTGAAGTTCAAAAGCAATGAGGTTGAGCTGAAAGCAAAGTACTAGTACCAACCTAGCAGTGTGGCCAACATTGACATGCCACAGCTAGGAAACCACCTCCAAAGTGGATAACAGGATAAGGCAGCCAACCCATAGCTTTCCTACCTCTCCCTGCACTATTCCTGTGCCCAGGAAGGACACTCCCTGTGCCTGTCTGAAATAGGACTAGCATTCAGTAAATTGTCAACACTTCTCAACATCCAGCCATTCATCCATGCCAATGGCCAATGGCTCCCAGGGGACAGTAACAACAATACTAGAGAGACAGACAGAGATAGCCAGAGATTGCGACAGTTTCAGCTTCAATTTTCGCTTCTCAGCCGAAGCCAAAATTTAAATTCTAAAATTTAATTTGATTTTGATGCGTTTTTTTATCGTAGTTTATTTTCTAGCATTAGCTTTTAAATCACTAAAGACATAAATATGATCTATAAATTTTTTTTGGTTGATTCGTTCATTCTTCTATATGTTCAGGGATCAAGTACAAAACCATTAGCAGGTTAATTATCAATGGAGGGTGCAGACACCTGTTGTGAGTAGTGAGTACTGAGTAGTGACCCCTTGGTGTTCTTCCAAGTTAGGTCATTTTCAGCATCAACTTGCACACTGCTGCTTCTTACCGTGGTTCACTGTCACGCATGACGGGTAAAGGTGCTGATTGGCTGGTCACCCACAATTATTGGAGAACACATTGGTTTGTAGACATTGAGGGTTTCGTCGGAACGTATGATTCGGAAAACAAAATACGTAGGAATAGATATACATGTATGTAAAAAAAAAACTATCCTAATATATGACAGTAAATTTTCTTAAGAGATCCTAATGTATGTTTAAATTCAAGTGGCTCTGATTGTACAATCAGTGCTAAAGGAAAGTTTGCTCGCTTTCTCTATGCCCCAATCTTCCATTCAAATGGATTAATATATAGTACCCAAATACTATATAAATCAAAATGTGCTATTTTTTCTAAAATGTTATTGTGTGAGCCAGAGAGGGACTAATTCGTCCCATGGAAATGATCGATTGCTCATGGATCAACTGGAGGTAGTTACATGGACATGGGTAGCGGCTTCTTTTGGTATCGGGAAGATCGGTCATGATGCAGTAGTTGGAGGCATATGTTGTTTCTGGCATGTGTACGCTATTTATAGAGTTATAACTCACTAAATCCTAAAGCTTAGCATATAAAGATAACACATCATCATTTATTAGCAATTATTATATCTTAAACCTCATACAAATATGTCATATCATCTATATTTTATTATATTTTAAAACTTTAAAATACAAGCATGTTAAATCATCATTCCATATAATTTACATAATATTTCAACATATATTTTTTCATCATTTTTTATAATGTCCTATGTATCTACATAGATCATGCCCATTTTCTTAATATTTTCTATCTTTTCTTATTAAACCGAACCACCTCAATTATTTTTAGTCTTTAAATGATTAATCTATAGGCCAAATTATTTCTCTCATAAAGCCACATCATCTTACTTTAACTTTTCGATTATCAATATATATATATATATATACACATACTATTTAAATTATTGTAAACCACATCAACTTAATGATTTATAGCCTTTTCAATGATAGATCAAAATTATAAATTCACGTCTAGCTATGTTACATGTTATTTATACTATTATCATACTAAACTCTCGTATCAACGTGTAGGATTTCATCTAGTTCTTGATAATCGTACGGAGCCATGAGAACTAGTGACATAACTCCAAGTGAAAAGCCTGATCCAATCTATGGATTCGGTAATATTGGTGCTTGTATGTTGTCTCTTTGTTGAAGGTGTCATCTTAGACTTGATGAAAATCTTGTTCTGCTTCAGACTGAGAAGTTTTTTTTTTCTTTTTGGTTGTGTGCATAATAGAAGCAGAGGTCTTGTGTAATTTTATTTATTAATGAAAATTTTACGATTGTCTGAAAAGAGATGGACTAATTAGGAATCGTGGAGTTTACCTGCAAATCACTTAATATCCCACTAAAATACATATTCTATATATCAATGAGACAAAAGTATAAGCTACACTTTAATTATCACGAACAATGAACTCAACCCAGAACATTCCTATATATCAGGCCTCCATCACGTGCATTTCTGTCGCACTGACAAACTAATTAAATTATCAGTTTGATCAATAATCCTAAACCACATGTTTAAATTTGTTTAAAAAATCATCTCGTCGAAGAATCTGCACAACTGTTTTCAAAGACCTTGATTTTTGCACGCACAGTTGAATCTGTATTGCCAACTGTGCGCGTTATGATTGGATCATGAACAGAGGAAGCAGAACATTTGAGTATGAATATGCATGATTGATTACAGCTAAAAATGTCACTAGTGCTAACAAAATTAGAATTTGGACGATTCTGCCGCGTCAAAGGGTACCAAATCATGGGGCGCAACGCACACAGGATGCCGCGGAATTCTATTTGATTTATTCTTTATTTCTCCGGATTTCAAAAAAAAGAGAGGATGAGGATAAATGAGAGTTAAGGCCTCTAATCTGAGCCACTAATTCAAGATTTGCAGGGAGTAAAATATCCTCGGATAGCTCTGTGGTCAAAATGAGAAATGCACCCATCAAAAGATCAGCGTATGTCGCCATAAATTGCAACCGGCTAAATCTCGTGTTACATCACTCCAATGTCATATTTGCGCAAAAAAGATTAAAAAGCGAAAGGTTTTTGATAAATACTTGATTAGGATTCTAGCTGAGCATAATAAGTTAATAAATGGATAGAAAAATTTGGCAAGAGTAAGATATGTACTACTACTATGAGTCGAGGCTTCATTTTCGATGAGACTAAGTCAAAATTTGCTAATGGTAACCGTGCCGTGGCTATAAACCAAACATGTCCGACCATATGAAAGGGATTATTTCATCATGTTTTAACATCTGAGATTGCAGCGACAAACAGTTTCACTACCATATGGTTGCCCTACCAGATTCAGTTTTCTTGCATCCTTTAAAATCTGAACCCTGCACCTCTCCAAGACCATATGCATGCATATCTGTGATTCTGTGTGGCTCTGCTTGCATCAGTAGACATGAATGAGAGAGAGAGATGGATGGCATATGTTGAGCATATTCATAGTCCATGCATGGACCACAGATGCTTGGGTGTGATGTTTGAGCAGAAGTTGCATTGGGAGTGTCCTCACAGTGGCAAGCTAGTGGCCAAAGTGGAGGACTGACTCAAGCTGGTAATTTCTGATACAAATTCCTAAAATATATAGGAAAAACATCCAAAAAATAAAACTGTCTTTTCATTTTTTTTCTCGAATTTCATAAACCATTGTCCATGTTTCATCAACGAATCTGCAGTGACAAAAAAAACTTAAACATTAAGGAGAGAAAAATAGACTATTCTTTTGAATTAAAGCCCTCCCTATTGAATTCCTATAGCAAAATATCAAAGCTCATGCTAAACCCCGTAGATAGCCTCCTGCAATGCTAGAACACATCTCTGCATTAGATCTTATTAACCCTCTTTGAGCCCTACACTCTACCATCTAATAATACTCTGATTCTCTTCTCACTTCCAGAGCACTTGCTTTCTCCTCTCACCCTTCTATTCTTTCCTTATCCCCACCGTGCAAATCGATTTCGCATGTAATACCTTAGCCCGTTTGAAGCATGTAGTGGTGTGGTTTAGGCCCATGTAGCCCAGAAATGATGTAGTAGTAATGGGTGGTTTAGTACCACATTAAAAGTTTAGGTAAGTGAAGGCCTACTTATATGCCTTAACGCTTCAACCATGATATTTCAGGTTAACTCTTTTATATGATATAAAAGTATAAGCGGTGTACTATATAAACATGGCCCGCTCAATATGTAGAATGGACTATCATGGATTTTGGAGGCACTATCGATAAGTTATGTTTCGAACACTCAGCCACTTTTTTTTTTGGTCAACCATTGCCAGCGTATTTTATAAAAGAAAAAGATGCTTCATTTTAAATAGAAACAAGATCAAACCTATCAGTGTACGGTTAATAAAAAAATTAAGAATTTCAATTGAGAAAACCCACAGCTACAACAGAAACAGGCTCTCAACCAATTAACCTATACTACTACAGCAGCGAAATCAGGACGCCCAAGCATGCTCCCCAATTACACACCGTTAAATCGTGCTCCCCACAAGCCACAGCCAAATAAATAATATGAGGTTAAACCCGGCAAAATACAAAACCCTTTTGTCCAACGGCAAGAACAGGCTAAGCCAAGCCCTCCTTTGTCGCCATGTCTGAAAACCATAGAGCTGGCTGCATTCTTCGAAATTCACCGGCCCTGAATTAATGATCGATACGCCACCAATGGGCGAATATTCCGACCGGCCCCGCCGCTCCCGGATCGCCGACGACAGCCACACGATCACCGCCGGCGGGGCCGGCGGCGAGCGAGAGCGTGGCTTGTGCCCATTTCAAATTTTCATTAGCTCTTTTTCTCATTTTTCATGCTCATGAACAAAGCAGCAGATAGATAGAGCTAAACATTGAGAACTTGAGATGAGAGAATTACTGTTGGTAAGTATATGCAGTAATCCAAGATTAATCCAAGAACCATGATGAGATGCAAATCCGATGAACAAATTAACCACGATGTTCAGACAGGGTATGCATATATGACGACAGTAGTACTCCGTATTTTACATTAGAGATCGATCGACAACCAAACTGTAAATACCGTTCACTCATGTCTTGTACGTAGATACGGTGATTTGCACCATGCATGTGTAGTAAATACAGGTCTTGTGTGCAGTGCAGGGATGCACACGTGATACATTCTGGATGATTCAGTTACATATGAACCAAAACAGGTGTGCTAGCTGCTGCTGCTGCAGAGGGACCATTTCCCTATCAAAAGCTCGCTCATTCGCTCTCTGGCTGCAAATTGGAGAGAACCGACGATATCCATTTCGCCAGGAGTCGCTTGCATGCAGCTACCTCTTCATATATATGCTCCGTAAGAGGTGGAAGTCATCCTCTTCCACCACTCCACGTAAGAACCCTTTTTCTTCTATAAAAACCATCCACCCTAAAAATAACAGTTTTATAAAAAAACAGTTTTATAAAAAAAACCAACCATTATAAAAAATAATGAATAACCCATTATGCTCAAATATTGTCACTAAACTAAATAAAAGAATGATTTTTACCATCTTTGAAGAGGTACCACAGATACTAGGTGCTAGGAGGTACCAACTCCATCTGTCCGTAGCGTGTTTCTACCCCTTCGCTCCTACACCTGACATCGCCTCCGTCTTCTTCTACCTCCGCATCGTGTTGTCCGGCCGTCCCAAACGATTCCGTCCCAATCCGGCCGTGGCTCCGCGCCACCCTGCCGAATGTAGTTGACTGAGGCGCTGAAGCACACCGCTCGCACCATGGTTGCAAACGAGTCTGCAATCTAGCTTTGGGGCCTCGTCAGGACGGGAATGGGTGAGGACAGGCAACGCGTGCGCGGTAGGTTCAAGTGCCGGCTACATCTCTAAGGAGGTGGTCTGGTGGCGAAGAGGAGAGCAGGAGACAGGGATGATCAGAGCTTGCCGGTGATTAGGCTAGTGAAATGGAGAAGGATGAAGAAAAGAAATAGTAAGTAAAAAAATGAAAAGGAAGGCTCGCATGAAGTCGGGGAGGAGAAAGGAAAGTTTCTGGATTCTCCATTGTGGCGATGATGTTTGGGCGTTTGGCGCACCTAGTCTTTGTACGTCTTCAATGGTGATAGGCATAAGGAGGAAGACAAGTCTGACATTAGGGCCCAACCTTCCAGTTATAGTGAAAAAGAAAAGGATGTGAGATGGTGCTGTCGATTTGACATATACACTCCTGATTACAAAATGCAAATTGATCCAGCCCACATTTCGACAGATTTTGCTCCAGATGAGGCTTCAATCATTGTCAATAAAATTACATTCAATCATTGTCAATAAGAAATTCTTGGTACAAGATTTACAAATCCTTCCTGCCTCCCCTTTTTTGATAGGTGCAAGATCTTACAAATCCTTCCTGTGAAAAGATTCATACACGTTGGTCGGTATTTGAGCTAAAACTAACCTGAACTATGCGACTATGCAAATAGCTGCTGCACAACCTAACAAATTCATCTTTATTGAAAAATCTGGATGAGAGAAACCCAACATCTGGAGTTCTTGACAAAATAGTATGTTTCAGTTATCTCTACTTTTTGGTACATATTATAATCCTTTGTAAGGTACTGATTAGATAAACTTCTGCGTAATAGACTAAACTAACAATTATGATGAAGCTAATAAGCATAAGACCCCAAGCGGAGATGGCACTGAGCTCACAGCTGTTGGCTTCGTATGTAACTTATGGATGCTGGGCAGCGTCCCCCTCCTCTTCACGGCACAACTGGGACAGCTGCCACGGCAACGGCGGATGGCCGACTTTGGAGTGGAGGTGTCCAGAGTGTAAAAGGGGCGGCGGTGGCTCAGCTCGGTTTGAACCATGGCTGCAGCGGCGTATTAGCGTTGTGGGGGAGAACCTGGAGAAGCGCTGAAGTGGACGCCGCGTGCGCGAGAGCGTAAGAGACAGCAGAAGGGAAGACGGCCTGCGCGGAAGAGAGAGAGAGAGAGAGAGCGGAGAGGAGCCAAACCGGGAGGAGGGAGGGGACACCGAAGTCGCCGGCGTTCCCCATCGGCCCACCTCCCCCGAGCTCACCGCCGCCCGGGTGGCCGCCGCATCGGTCGCGTCAAGCTCGTCGCCGTGTTCGCGTCGCCTCTACAATTTTCACTCGATTTGAGTGAGGCGAGTAAATGACTGCAGCGGATAGACAGCGTTTCGCTCTGACTTGGTACCTGCATGCGAAAGTACAACTTTGCCCTCCCACCATCGGTATCGATTCTTGCAGAGGATACGGTACTGGCAGGTACCGAGCCTTCCCAGGCCATTAGATTAAGTGGAATGGACGGCTAGGATATGGTACCTCCTCCCCTCAGGGTCGGTAAAAAGTCTCAAATAAAAAACCATTGCAACACATGAGCCTATAACTAGTATGAGTATGGTGTGCAGACAAAAGTCCATCATACTCATACACATGGTCCACGGTGACAGGGACCTGTATGCATACATACATACACATAATACATGCCTGGCAGTGTCAGCTTGTATTATGCGTATTAACTAATTGCTTTCTCCATCTAAAAGATTTAATTAGGTGTATTTTTTTTATCAATAGGACTAGCGAGAAATTAATTCATCCCACATGTAAAAACAATCGAGGAACTATACACATGCATGCAACTAACGGGTATTAAGATAGCTGCTCAATCGGGTTCTGATCAATAATTTAACTTAGCAAGACAATCTTTTCGTTTGAGTCTTGGATATATGGAGACTACAAATATAACCATCTCATTTAGAAAAACTAGAAAATGAAATATGCTCAACACTTTTGAACAGAGCAAGTAGTTCCGCGAAATATATCAGCCTTGATTAGCTTCTATTTGATTTCCATTTTAGGCTGAGTGCTACATGGCTTCCTAGCTGGGCTACTTCCTCTTTTTCGTGAGGGCAAAATTTGCTACAGGACACTGAAAGTTTGTGGCCTTTGCTGTGGGACACCCAAAGAACGCATATCTTCTCGTGGACATCGCAAAAACATGGTAATTAACTGCTAGACACCCGTTGCATTATTTTATTATATCCAGTCAAGATGGAGAGAGAAAGAGCATTGAAAGTACCATTTTACCCCTTGGGTCAATCGGCTTGTAAAGGCTACTATCACTGGTTCGAACCAGACCCAACCCAGTTCACTCCCACGTACTCGATCCCCTCTCCTTGAACCCTAGGTTTTGGGGCGACGATGATGGTACGGCGGTGAGCTCTGGTGAGGGTGGTGGCGGATTGAAGCGGCGTGGTGTTGGCATCGATGGAGCTATGAGCTCGAGGTCGCAGGCGACGGTGGCTGGAATGTGGTCCTCGTGGTAGGATGGGGGAGTTTCCTGCTTGATTCTTCCCCGCTGCTCAAATCCACCATCGCTGCTAATCCGTCGGCCCCCTCTGCTCAAATCCGCTAGCGCCACTTGAATCAATCATCACCACAGCTCACCAACACACCGTCCTCGTCGCCCCAAAACCTAGGGTTCGAGGAGAGGGGATCAGAGACTGACAGTGGAATGGGTCTGGTTCAAACTGGTTCTAGTTGGTTAAACAAGATAGCCCCAAGGGCAAACTTGCCTTTTATTTAAGTTTCTCTCTCTATCTTGACCGGATATAATAAATAATGCGATGGGTGTCCAGCAGCTAATTACCATGTTTTGCGGTGTCCATGAAAAGATACGCATTATCTTGTAGTACTCTTAGTCATGTTCGGGAGGAGAGGTTGGGAACCTCTCCCCTGTGTACGAAAAACGGGGTTGCTTATTAGCACATAATTAATTAAGTATTAGTAAAAAATTAAAAATAAATTAATATGATTTTTTACATCAATTTTTTTATAAATTTTTTTAAAAAAATGTATTATTTAGTAATTCGTGAAACGTACCTTCACTCAAAGAACACAGCACATGAGTGTTTGTATTGAGTTGTGGATCTGTCTTATTCACTGTCATGTTTTTTTAAGCTGATTCACCGGATTATTTGCTTCTAAAAATGCGATTGCTAAAAATATCTTCTTCTATTAGACTACTTGTTCTTAAGTTTATTTTTTAATATATTTTTTTTCTTATAATTAATTAGATAATCTGTAATAATAATTCAGTGAATACTCTGTTTCACACACTAGGCGTGGGTCTATTATTTGGAGTAGTTTTGTTTTTTATTTAGGGGGGTTTGCATGTGTGTGCTAACAGTATGGAAAGGGAGTTTGCGGACAAAAGTGTGTACTAACTACTAAGTACTACCTAGTATGAGGACGTTGGTATATAACTTTGTACTCGCCATCGTTAGCGAACGAGACACTTTGAATTTTGAACTCTCGTTAGGATCATGTTCTTAAAATTTGATGCGGATTAAGTTCAATTTTCTGACGATTTCACCGAGTGGTGTTGTGATTTGTGAAAGCTCTTCGTTTTTCACTTTGTGTCGAGCTTTCAATCCTGATCGGACGGCCAATTGGGCCATTACCTTTAGTGCCAATAAAGCAAGCTGAGATCTTTAACTGGGCTGGATGTAATAATTTGGCCCAGATGGCACAAATTGACCAAAATAGTTTGGGCTTCGATTTGGAGTCCGGCGAAGTGGGCCTATGCCAAAATGTATGAGAAATGGATTGGAACAAGTTCAACTTGTCATCCCTCAACTTTACGTCGACCTTGTCTGACATCCCTTGTCCTCAATACCGGAAATCTTCATCCCTAAATTATACAAAACCGTGCAATTTAGATCCCATGGAAGTATCAGCAGCTGGTTTCGCTAACGTGGTTGACGGGACCCACATGTAAGTGAGAAGAAAAATATATATGTGGGGTCCACCGTGTCAACACTTCTCCTTTTTTTCCCACCATGCATGCAAGGTCAACATCTGGGGAGGTGGCAACGGCTGGGGCGGCAGCAACAAGGCGTCCTCGACTAGGGGCAGTGAGGAGGCGACGGCGACGCGGCACTGGCGAGGAGGCGACGACGGTGACGAAGCAACACTGGGCTCAGGGTGCTCACCGGTGTCGTCCTCCTGCCGCCCCAGCGCCTCGCTCGCATTTTTGTTCCTCCTTGTTGACGTTGACGAGCCCGAGCCACGCCACGTCGGCGACGACGCGGGGTAGAGGAGGTAGCCTTAGATCCGAGTCGACGTTGTGAACCTGGGAGGAAGGGGGAGAGGTGGCCGACTGTGCCGTTGGGAGAGTGGGAAGAGGAGGCTGGCGAGCCTAGGAGGGAGAAGGGGGAGAGGCAGCCGGCCACGCTAGCGGGAGAGGGGGGAAAGGAGGCGGGCGAACCTGTGAGGGAAAGAGGGAGAGAGGCGGCCGGCATCCAGCAACTCCTCCTTCATCTGGCCCCCTGTTGCTCCTTCTCCGCCCGGCCTCGCGGGTGTGCGGCGTCGTCGTCGTTGGGTGCGGCAGCGGCAGCGAACATGGGTGTCGCAGGGGATGATCTCCTTGCCTCCTCCCTCTCCCCCCTTCTCCCGCTGCCGCGCTCGCCCGCCGTCGTCCGCTCTCTCCCAGGCTCGTTGGCTGCCTCTTCCCCCTCTGTCGCCGACGGCCTCCCGAGAAGAGGAGAGAAGAGAAGAAAGAAAAGAAAAGAGAAAAGAGAAGAAAAGAGAAGAAAGAAGAGATGTGGGTCCCACTTTTTTTC
The DNA here is from genome assembly GCA_008326285.1 of Oryza officinalis. Taxonomy (NCBI): domain Eukaryota; kingdom Viridiplantae; phylum Streptophyta; class Magnoliopsida; order Poales; family Poaceae; genus Oryza; species Oryza officinalis. The sequence goes on from BDMV01000008.1 coordinate 5,345,511, forward strand.
TTCTCGCTTGCATGTTTGTGGGCCGCATATTTTTTTTGCTCACTAGGATGCCACGTCAGCGAAACCAGAAATCCATACTGTTATGAGACCAAAATTTCACGGTTTTATATAGTTAAGGGGTAAAGATTTCTGATATTGGGGATTAGAGATGTGATAAAAACTCGACGTAAAGTTGAGGGACGACTGGTGAACATATTCCAAATGGATTTGTACTATATGGCTAGCCCATGTTCGACCCAATGGCTAGCTATATTCGAATTGATATTAGATAATAAGAAATATGCTACGATCATTATTTCTTATTATTATTGCAGCATATTATTTTTGGCACTAGAATGTAACTAAGTACTCCTTCCGTGGCTCCGTATAAATGTAAGCCATATAGTTTACAGCTCTTAGAAAAAAAACCTGTTTTTAACGAAAATACCCATAATTAATATAATGCTATTCTAGTTACATGCATTTTTAAGGGGTATTAAAAATTGCTTCAAAACTGTGCCCGTCCTACATTCTTTCATAAAAAAGACTTTATGAAGAAATAAACCTACCTTTTTCTATGGAGGGAGTAATAATGTTTGTTAATCTAAAAATATAATATGATTAGTTCAATAATAAATAATTAACGAAAAACCAAATCACTGCTTCAATCAATTAACTAATTTTCACCATACAATTAAGTAGAACACTTCTGACTGATCCAAGGCGCGGTTGCTTATCTTTCGTCAGTTAAAAATGTGCTTCATGTTCTACATAGAAGTATTTATTTACTAGTTCCTTAAAAAGTAAATTTAATTCTGACCTAAACTAGAAGAGAAAAAAATAAAGGAATGTATATATAAGCAGCATGAACTATATATATTTCCATGCATGCTTCACCGTAGGCACAGTTAATTATTTCGTTCAAAATTTATCTGAACCAGCAAATTAATAATATTATTAATTATATATTCCCATGAACCAGAACTAATACATTTGTGTTTGAACAAATTAATCTGCAAGACGATTGCAAACCATATTTAAAAAGCAGGACAAAAAAGTTCTAAATAAAAACGCCAGCCACCGTGAGGGATATTTAAGAGAAAATTTAACAGTAGAGATGTTTGCTATATCTTTAATTTTATCCACATCATCAACTCGATCATAAATTAGGAGGTATCATACACGATACATTATCTCTAATACACTAATATAATTAAACAGTAACTTTGGGTATGTATCTAGACAAGTATTTGGTCAAATTAATATATAAGTAGGAGTTAATTGCTATATTTGGGAAAAAGATAGTATTTGTTTTTAACTCATTTTGTTTCAATGCATTGCTCCTTTTTCTTTCCCCGATTGGAGTTTGTGTATAGCTAGGTTACTTCTTTCATGAGCGGCGGTGTCTCTTTCTCATGATCTTAATTTATGTGGCATAGGATGCTTAGAGTCTTATTGTATTTGCTATAGTTACGCCAAACGGACTATAATTAAGGACACCATCCCAAAGGGACACATAATTCTAACACTACTGAGGAGAAAAAAAAGACCTTGTGCAAACAGGACGCTGAAACAACAGTAAAGTATTTTTTTATTAATTAAATCTTGTCATAAATACTTAACTTATTCAAGACAAGATTTAATTAAAACTCTTGAAACTTTCACAATCAATTTTCTATCAATAAGTTTAAAACATCTAATAAGTTTATGACATTAATTATGATAGTACATTTGAAAGCAAATTTATAGATATATCATGTTTTTTTCTTTTTAAACTAAGCATTTGATCATAAATTATAGATGATCAAAGATTTAAAAGTTTGACCAATTATTGTTATGCATATTTAGTTAATTTATTTATAATTAATCTTCCATGAATCACCCATGTGATCGATGAAGTATGTTTAATCCAGTTGAACAGATCGATGTAAAAGAAAATTTGCACTTACTGAATGTAACCAAGAAGAAGCAGCTGGTCGTGCACGAGTACATATATGATATATATGATAAATGCGTGTGGAAGAAACAGTGTGCCTACAGATTAGCACCTGCGTCTCGTCGCTGTCTAATTGTAGGCTTGCATGCTTAGCATATCACTGTTAATCACTTTATTTTCTAGCTAATTAAGTACAGCTTTGCTTGTCCACTAGTTTGCAGGCACATCGCACTGTACGCACATACAACAAGGAGCTACCAGCTAGCTCCTCTCCTCTCGATGAATTCCCAAATTAAAGTTCAAAACTGATGGGACACTTGTATCGTCATTATTTTTAATCAAGCTTTCAACACCGTTAATTAATCACTTCGAATCAAGTAGGGGCAGATTTTTTTGTGCATAATCTATATAGATAATAGACCAACATCAACATGAGATTGTGTAGAGCAATAGATATATATTATACAGAGATTTTGGATGTAAAGAAGCAGTTCGAGAAAAGCAAACCGGTACTCCTGTTCAATGTGCATAAAATGATAAATAATTCAACACGAAACAGCATTCCATGACCATAGAGAAAAATGTCGCAATCATCAAGCTGCAAATACGGGATTGACGCGTGATTGATCAGTTAAGAACCATAAACTAATACCCAAATCACAAATCTTACACGATGTTTTTAATTCGAGAATCAAACTAGCTAATGTCTCTATTCTACTGATCAACTAGTGAACTTTTTACTAATTTGCACGCGCGATTAAATTAATAAACATGCAGTTCCCAAGACCACATACGTACGCACATAGAGGAAAAGTTGTGTCTGTAACAAACTTGATCAGACACGCACGAAAAGAACAGCGAAGGGTTGAAGGACACACGTAGATCATGAAATGACACCATTGAATCGAGAAGTGAAGTGATCATCAGTGAAGTAGTAGTATTAATTAGTAGTTTATAGGAGAGAGACAAGATCAATGCAGCATGGGTTTGAGGGCCCTGGTTTTGCTCATTTTGGGCATGGTAGTCATGAATCCCGATTTGGGGGAGAAAGGGCCAGCAAAGATTCCAAAATGGTCATTTCATGGCTTCAAAAGAAAACACAAAACAGCAGTCAGCTCATCGATCTGCAGGGTGTTCATGATCAAGCCATGTACACTAGCTTGCATGAATGCATCCATATCATTTTAAATGCGCTTGTTGTGAAGTGAAATGATAAATAAGGTGTATGGATAGGCTTGCACACGTGAAGCAACTAAAAAAATCCCCTAAAAATTAAAATAAATATGCCCTACCGTGTGGCTGTCTGCATTTTATATGGAGTTGATATATATATATATATATATATATATATATATATATATATATATATATATGCAAGATATAATCATTTGTTTCAATTATATATTAGTAACTTTTGTGCAAAGCCATCTCAGCAATTTGAAAAAGAAGTGCTGAATACCAATCAAAAAGAACAAAAAAAACAGTTATTATAACTAGAAACTAGCTGGGATCAGGTGCATTATATATATGTAGACAAACATCTAAAAAAACATCTAGCTAGTTAGGTTGGCCTTCGCAAAAGCTTGCATTGGGATGGTCCGTGAATGTTAATTACGTTATATACGTGCTTTCTCTGTGTTTAAATGTAAAATCTGGAACTAACTCATGTGAATTACTATCTTATAAACGTTTAGTTTATTTCCTAATTAAGTTTCAAATCAGGGCATGGTGATACAGTTTGATCATTTGATCCATTGATTAATCATAAACAACCCATTGTTCTACAGACACATCTTCCTTTCAATCCTCTTCACTTGGATCTTTAATTCCTAGCTAGTGTGCCTATATATACATGTATACATATACCACACTAATATGACCTACTAGGTCATATTATCTTGTAAGTATTTCAATGTTACTATAGGAATTCAGTTTCTAATTAAGTTCCAAATAATCCCTCAGTTCCAGAAAATTCCATGAATTACAGTTTGTTAAAAGTTGCATTGTGTATTTCAACAGTGCTGTGTTTCACCCCTTTTTGTGTATGCAGAATATAGAGGCATGAACTAAATTAAAAGTCTAAAATCATATAGCTTCCTAGAAACTCCACTAACTAATCATATATAGTTCTATACCCTACCTATCTGAACAAATCATAGTTAAAGCATTGTTCTAATTCTATTGCTAGATCTTTGCCCGATCTAAGGGAAAAGCTAGCTTTGAATTAACTAAAACGAAACATCGATCTTTATTTACTTCCCACATACTTCATCGATTAGCTTATTGTTTCTCCAACTACCCCTATATATATGTCTATCCAGGTTAATTTCAAAGAAAGGAAGGATCAAGAACAAGATGAAATATATCTATTGCACCCTGCAAATTGGACTGATGAGTAGGAATCAGAACATAGAAAAGACCATATATCTATATGGATAGAAGTTGTACATAAAAATCAAATAGATTTTGCACATATTTGAAACAAGTGGGTCCATTTAAGAAACACCTGAGATCAGTTCAGACATATCTTGATGCAAGCAAAATCATATCAATCAACAAATAATAGGAAAACAAATTAAGAAACATTTAAGGGGGAAAAAGGACTGCCACTAGTAAGGGGAAATCCGAAGAGATTTGTAAATCAAAGAAGCTGCACTTGACAAATTAAATGTGAATCAGAATAGAGATTAAAATGCATGTTAGGCTGAGCTTTGGCATTTGCACTACAAGAAATTCGTGTCATGAAACATCATCACACTACAAACTAACTTAGCTTTGAACATCAATTCCAACACAAATTAAACAATCACTAGCTTAGACAACAATAATTGATTTGATCAATTTATGAGTGCATGTCCTCACAACACATTTCAAGCAGCAAAGACACCCGACTGATCAACAATTAACACAAGTCTCATACAGGTTAACACAAAAACATCACGAAAGGTCACAAAGACATCACAGATCGAACAAGAGGAGAAAAAGATTCAGAGATAAGAAAGGCTACTTGTTGTTGTCCATGTCCTCGCGCTTCTCGCCGACCTCGCCGGCCGGCTCGCCGCCGGATGGCAGAGCCCATCATGAGAACGGTGGCCTCCCGACGCCAGGCCAGCCGGCGTGCCCGTCCACCGGCATTGGCGGCATCCCAAACGGCATGTTGAAGAACGGGAGCCCACCGGCCGCCGCGCCGCCTGACGGATCAACGCCTAATGGCATGCCGCCGCCGCCTTGGTCGCTCCCTGCCGGCGCTGGTGGGACCACCTCGTCGCCGTCCTCGAGCGGCAGCCTCTCGTACGCCACGTTGCTGAACGACGCGGCGACGACGACCACGGGCCCCGCCGCGATGAGCGCGCCGGCCACGCTGCCACCGACGACCTGCCCCTGTCCCCCGGCGAGGAAGGCGGCGAGGCTGGTGGCGCCCGGCGGGGCGGGCGGGGGTAGGAAAGAGCCGGCGAGGGAGAGTATCTCGAACCTGCCATGGAGCGTCGCCACCGCCGGCGAAGCCGGCCCGGTCTGCGCCGACTGCGGCTGCCTGAGCGTGACGTTGGCGACGGTCCCCGCCGCCGAGAGCACGCACACCCCGCGCTGCCGGCGGCGCGCGTACGCCGTCAACGCCTCGAACACATCGCAACCGGCGGCAACCTCAAGAATATGCGCCCTGAGCGCGTTGGCGCTCTCCCTAGTAATGATCACCGGCGGCTTGGGCTTGTTCTTGGAGCCCGGCGGCCGGCCGCGGGGACGGCGAGCGACGACCTCGCCGCCACCGATCCCGGCGCCACCGGCGGTGCTCGTCGGCCCGCCGCCACCGTTCCCCGGCGAGAGCTCGTCGTGGCCGCCGTCGTCGGAGCCTCCGGCGCCGCCATCGTCGTGGCGGAGGTGCAGTGATTGGTGGTGGTGGAGGTAGGAGGTGGTGCCCAAATCAAGGCCTGCCATCTTCTAGGGTAGGAGAAGAGCTAATTATAAGTAAGTAAGGAGTATAGTAGCAATAAGGGAGTAAAAATAATGGCTAGATAACAGTACCGATATTATTAATAATTCGATATGCAAGAGAAGAAGTGGTGCTAGTGATGATGAGGATGATGATAATAGAAGAAGAGGAAGAAGAGGAGAAGAGAGTGTGTGTAGTGTCTTTGTGTGTGTGTGTGTGTGTGTGTTTCTTTAGGGTTTGTGTGGTGCTTGTTTTCTTGGAGGAGAGTAAACAATGGAGGAAAAAAAAGAGGAGGTGATAGATGGAAGGTTTTGGTGAATTTTCTAACTTGTTTATCTTTGCAGCAGCTGCTGATGGTGCTTGCTCATGTGGATTTGTGGCTAAATATTTTTTGACAAGGGAAAGAAAGGGCTAGCTAGGAGGTGCATAAAAAAGGCAAGAGATGGGACAATGAACGTGCAGGAGGAAGGAGGAGAAGATGAGGAGATGGAAGCCAATGAGAGAGAAAGAGAGAGAAGGGAGAAGAGATCAAGAGAAGGAAGGAAGGAGAGAGGAAGTGATGGCAAAGGAAGATGAGAAAGGGATAGGTTAGTGGTCTTTGGAGTTGATGGCAGCAAGAAATATAAAACAGGAGCTAAGCCAGAGAGGATGGTGATGAGTGAGCATGGTGCATGGCTTGGCTAGTGTATGTCACTGACATCTGGGGTGTGGTTGTTGTGGGGCCCAATTTTCATTTACAGAAAGAATAAAGAATAAAGTGAATGGGAGTTCTTTTCTTGAGAGAGGAGGAGGATGATACAAACGTTGATGCTTATGCACGCAAGTGGGGGGTGGGATTAGTTTAATGGTGCAAGATGTGGGCTTATTATATTTGCCCTAGACCAAAGTGTTGCGCCATTGGGTTTGTGCATTCAGACATTAATATTGTTTTTTTCTTCTCAAGTGGGGGGCATGTGGGACTACTACTCTCATCAACAATCCTCTCCCTCTCTCAAATGCTTCAACATGAACATGTGTATGCAAGTATGTGAGTGTGATCTAAACTATTTCAAAGTGTTTTTTTAGAGCGAGTATAATAAAATAATATAAATGGGTTGTACAAGCTGACACATCACATTTGGACTTATACAAAGAAGAGATGAGAAGAGAGAGGAGGTTACAAATTTATAAGCAGCTGCAACACGGGCTCCAATAAACCATGTGAAAGAGATGAATGGATTAGATAGCAGCAGCAACACGGGCTCTAATAAATCATGTGAAAGAGATAAATAGATTAAATATTAATAATACAGTATATATATACCACTAACTATTATACGAGTGGGCTATTAGACGAGTTATAAATAATGTTTTAATTTTTTTGAATTAGTAGTTGGCTACATTATTAAATTTGCTCTCATCGCTTGCTAGAGTCCAGGTTGGAATATGGGTCGTTTGGCTTGGGGGCTAGCTAGCTACCTCCATGATTTGGGTGCCAATTAGAATTAATGGGGATAGGATAGCTAGGTTAGGGTTTCCTAGGTGTTACATTGTTGTTTTCTGCCTGGTTAGTGGAGGATGGAGGTATTTTGACCACAACAGTGAAATGAACTGCCCTGATGACTCTCTCTTTCAGTACCTTGCCAAGCAATTAGTGGAACATAAATACAAAGTTCATATGGTTATGTTCCTCTTGTTGATTGACCAAATTAAGGTCAAAACTAGCATACATATTAGTGGGCTTTCTGACAAGCCGTACGTATCTAGGAAATTCTCATGACCATATATAAACGGCCATTTCTATAGAAAAAACAATGTGGTTTAGAGCTGTTTAATTTGTATAAATATACTTTCTTTATTCCAAAGTATAAGAACTGATAGCATTTGAATCTTGTTTCGAGAGAGTATAAGAATTTCTATAGCACTTAATAGTACTAGTTATCCCACTTAAATTTCTTTGAGTAAATTTTACTTTGAGCCACATTTTAATACTGATGTGTCACTTTGGACCATTCTTTAACCAATGTTATTATTTTGGATAAGGTAATCTTGCCTTTGTTTCACTTTGAACCACCCCGACTCTCTTCTTAAGTATATGAACGCTCTCAAGTACGTCGGCTTCTACTCGTCAATTAACTCTCATAGTTATATGTAAGATCATTTCTTTGGAATATGACAAGTTGGATGTAGATGAATAAAATAGTTTATGGTGATTCAAAATGTTACGAAGGTAAAAATACTTGATTCCAAAGTAAAAACATTGGTTAAAGGATAATCCAAAGCGAAACATCGATAATAAAATGTGGCCCAAAATAAAATTTACTCAATTTCTTTCCATCTTACTCCAACCCCCACCCATCCATTTTTTATTGAGAGCCTCGGCACTAAATTTTTTTTTCTTAACCTTAATTTCTGCTAAATAATTTAGAAATTTTTATATTTAGAAATAAAAGAGAGTAGCATTTCAGGGCTTATTCAGATTAGAGAATCTTCATTGGATTTTTGGAGGAATACTGTGCATAGGAATTTTTTTTCATGTCATTCGAATCATGAAAACTAGTTATAGAAAATCCAAAGGAAAGTTTTCTTTGATGCTTATTTCACAGGAAAAGTACACGAAAAATCCATCCACCTCAAGCTCTATTTTTGTTTTCTGCATGCAAATCGTACGCAATCAACTTCATGTGATTTGAATGCTCTTAACTTTTGGATTTGTTTTACACCTAGATTTCTCTCCTATTTCTATACTTTTTCTATCCTATGTTTTTCATATTCTATAGTCCGAATTAGCCCTCGATATATATATATAGCCTAGAGATATACTGTATTGTATCGTATCGTATTTGTTTAGAATTAGTCAAATGTCACAGCTACAGAAAGATCAACATTAAGACTTCAAAAAGTAGCTCGGCAACCTAAAAGCGTGTAAAAAAGTATTTTAAAATAATTTACATATAAAGCAATATATGTTGAATGTGCTTACCAAACATATATGTATATGCTGCATAGTCTTCAATAGTACTGTTAGCATTATTTAAGTCAAGGAGCTCGATTTGTATCCATTCAATATACTGCATCTTTCTTCTTTTCCTTTTTGAAACAATATCTCTCTTTTTTGAAACAATATAAAAGTCAGGTAAACACAGACAAAGAATTAATGGCGCACGCGTTTCTAGATGTATATAAAACTATTGTCTCAATCTGGAGTACTAGTACGTACACTAAATTAATTAATCACTTAACTCCAACTAAACAAAGAACATTAATGTGAAGCCAAAGTTTCAAGAGTCAAACTAGACAAATAAGTATGCCCTTCAGCTTGATAATATTTATTGTCTGATTTTTAAAAAAACTATGATCACTGTTTTTTATTATAATATATATAAAAATATCAACAAATATATAATTTTATTGAAGTAATTTTAAGACTAAGTTATATATATGATCTCTATATTTTTAAAATAAATATTTTAAAATCACTCATAGTCAAAAATTTTAAAGTTTTACATCATGCTTATCTAAAACGATAAAAATATTATCAATCTAGAAAGAGTATAATGACAGCAAGCTACTCCCAAGCTCCTACACATATAGATAGCTAGCAGTTAATATATATAACTGAAAATCATCTTAATATAAGCTAAAAGTTGTTACTTTGTATTATTAACTACTAGCTTATGGAACTTAATTATTTATGTGTGTGTAAAAGTCATATGGATCATTATGTTAGCTTTCTTAAGAGAAGCTTCAATTCTTACTTAGAAAAATGACCAGCACGTACATGTGAAGTTTTGTCTGCAAGCAGTCTTTATAAATATTTTGTTAGCACTTGATGAATGATGGATATTCAACAACGACATGCATTTTTTGTATTTAGCTATATTGCTAAAATAATTGGCCGAACCTCTACAGTTCGGTATCAAAAAATATTTAACTGAGGTTTCTCAATCAGGTCTTTGTTAATATCGAAATAAAAATGTGTTTTTTTATCTTGCCACTTGCTTCAAAATCAATTAATTTTTACAATTACTATGGAACAATATTCCCATGAGAGAACACACATCATTTCAATTATTTTTAGATCAGGTGTCTGGCCGCGGTCAAATTAGTCTAGCCCAGTGTGGTTTATTCGGGCACAGTCGAATCTGGGTGAACTGATTTACCTTTTCTGCCGACAAATAGCAAAAGGTTAGTAGTCAACTAATTTACTGCCATGTACTGTGTTATTTGGTCGCGCTTAATTTAATTGTTAGGGTTGATTTTTCAGCCTCGGAATGTGATTTTTTGTTGCACTATATATATATATACAAAAATTAGTAGAACACAATTGGCCTTATTAGGTGCGTCTGTGTCTATGTGTGTATAGATCTAATAATAGCAAATCACACTGAAAATGATTATGGTAGTAATCCCTTCTCTTCGTCTTAAAATATAGCAACCTAAAATTAAATGAGACGTATACTAGAACTACGAATCTGAACAAGCCCTGATTCTAAGTTGTTTTATTTTGAGATAAAGAGAGTACAAGATATGAAAATGTCGATCATGCATACACATATGTAATATATTAGCCCTGATTCTAAGTTGTTTTATTTTGAGATAAAGAGAGTACAAGATATGAAAATATCGATCATGCATACACATATGTAATATATTAGAGTATGTTTAATAATAGAGCTAACTATCAGCTATAAAATCACCGAAAAATAATATTAGAGTTATTATGTATAATAGCTTAGTCATAAGGTTGTCTCTATTTTTATCCTCCTCTCTCTTTCTCTCACATATCAATTTAATGTATCTCTCTTGAAGCATGTATAAATTAAAGCTGACTCTTACATGAGAGCAAGTTTTGTGGTAGAGGTTATAGCCACCCCTAATTTTATCCACATCATGTACTCAGTAATTAATAGATAATTAATATACACAACACTTTCTATCTTATTATATAGTTACAGCTCACTAAGTCCTAAAGCTCAACATGTAAAGATATCACATCATCGTTCACTAACAATTATACATCTTAAACATTATGCAAAGCATGCTATATTATCTATATCCTATCTTACTATAAAGCTATAACCCACTAAATCCTAAAGTTCAACATACAAAGATGTCACGCCATCATCCACTAACAATTATTACATCTTAAACATCATGCAAAACATGCTATATTATCTATAATTCTATAATTTATTAAATTTTAGAGCTTTAAAATGCAAGCTGTCATATCATTATCAACATAATTCACATAATATTTCAATATATGTCTCCATCATTTTTTTATAATATCCTATATACCTATATAGTTCATCCTCATTTAGTTAATGTTATTTCTCTCTTCTCTCATTAAGTCATATCATATCAATTGTTTTTAGCACCTAAATGAATAATCTATGGTCAAAATTATCTTTCTCCTTTTCTTCTCTCGTTAAGTCATATCACCTCAATTGTTTTTAGCCCTTAAATGATTAATCTATAATTCAAATTATCTCCCTCCTTTTCTTTCCTCATAAAACGACATCACCTTACTTTTACATTTGAATCATCATTCTACATACTATTTAAATTATCATAAACCACATCAACTTATGTAAACTTATGTTGTCTAGCTATCTTACACATTATTTCTATTTATTGTTATCATATTAAACTCCCGCAGCAACGTGCGGGGTTTCACTTAGTTACATCTAACACACATGTCCCAATACACCATAATACTAGTAATTTTACTTTATTTGTTTGCTCTCAATCTATTGGTATCTTTCTTTCGCCCTTCTTAAAGTTTGTGTAGAGATTGCCTTTTTCATTAGGGGTGGCTTCTCCTCTCTATCATTTTTTTTCTCTCCTTCATCTCATCATATAAGCTTACATGGTATTTTAGGGGCAAGTGCTTAATTAGAGGCTTAATGTACTTGCTATGGGAGCTAATGGCAGAGCCAACACCGCCGTCGCCGTCAAGTTTGGAGACTAATGGCGTTTTTCGATGATCAACTGATTTTAATAAGTGTTGACAGCTATCGGTAACGAAAACGGTATCGGTGGAGCCCGGACGGTCACTCGATCTGCCCGGGAGCTGTCACTGGCGCTACTGAGAGTGAGCACTCATTCTCTTTTTTCTCCACATGTGCAAGGAAGTGACTATGGCTAGCTTATATATAGTTAGAAGATATCATATAGAAGAGCAAGATTTTACCAAAGTTTCTTATTGTAGCACCTGTTCCGTCGTGGCGTTAGCGGGAAAACCTAATTGTTAAAAACCCTAATTGCGAAAATTTGTTCTTCGTTCGTGCTTTGCATATGTGCCAAGGTCTCGCCTCTCTATCTCTCTGCTCCCTGTTCGAATCCCGGAGAAAAAGTCCCAACTCAAAATTCAAATCCAAACTCCAAATCCTTCCAAATCAAAATTCTCTGAAAAGTCTAGTTTGCCTCCCTCTGTTTTCTTGGGTCGTCTTTTCTCAGCCGGCCCATTTGCGCCTCCTCCTTCCCTCGGCCCTTCCCTCTCTCCTTGGGCTGCCTTTCCCTCGGCCGGCCCATTTTCGTCTCCCCCTTCCCTCGGCTTTTTCCCCTCCTTTTTGGGGTCGCGCTGGCCCGGTCGCGTCGGCCCGCTCCCGGGCATGTGCAGCGCACGTGCCGCGGTAGAAACCGACCGCGCACGGGCCCCCCTTTCTCTCTACCTCGCGCGCGCGTGTTCTTTCCTCTTTCTCGTTCTCTCTCTCTCCAGTGCCGCTGCCGCCTTGGGACCTCGCGCCCACGCCGCTCCAAGCCGCTAGCGACCAAGCCGGAGGCGCAGAGCTCGCTCTCCCGCCCATGCCACCCAAGGTGGCAAAGTCCACTCTCCCCTTTCCCCTCTCCCTCTCTCCCTTTTTCCCTTCTCGGCCTGGCGAGTCTGCCGCCGCTCGGGCGCAGTGCCGGTGACCGTGCCGAGTTCCTTCTCCTCGAAGCCAAGGGTTGGAGCCCCTCAAATTCCTTCGCTTCCCCTTCGCTCACTCGGTCCCCGCCTTTACTGCCGCTCGGTCACCGCGCCATTGCCGCCGCTTTCGTCGTCCGTCGCCGGTGCTCACGGACGCGAGACGCGGACTCCGGGCGCTCGCTTCCTCCCCTTCCTCGGCCCGAGGCTGAGACGACCACGTCTCGCGCCGCCGACCGTCCTTCACGGTGAACCGCCTCCCCGCGGTAAAGCCCCTCCGTCCCTCTTCCTTTGCCTCTCTCCCATTCTATAGGCGGTAGAATAGCTCCGCCGCCGTTTCTCCCATACCCATAGACGTGGCAGAGCTGCCGTTTAGTGTCGTCGCAGCCGTCTTCGCTCGCCGCTTTGCCGCCGCACGGTGCCGAGCTCCACACGCCGTTGCCCTCGCTCTTCGGTGCCACACCGCCCCTCCCGTCGCTCGGAGCAAGGCGGGGACTCGTGTAGACACTTCCCCTCCAAGGAATCGGGCCCTCGTCGCACCAGCGAGGTTTCCCCCTTCTCCTCGCCGGCAATGGCCACCGCCGCAATCCTTCATCTTCAGTCCCTCTCCGACGGATCCGAGCCGATGGCTCACCCCCTCGTGCGTCGCCTTCCGCTCCGGTGCCCTCCCTCCCGTCGGGCTCACGCTGCGCCGTCCTGGAACTCCGTCACCGTCGCACGCCGTCGGTCACCGGCGCCCTCGTCTTCTTCCTCTCGCCGTCCGACGTGGCACCACGTCGGCGCCACGTGAGCGCTAGCCGCCGCTTCTCCCTCCGTCCCGTGTGCGCGGTCCACGGAGAGCCGTGAGGCTGCGCGTGGGTCCGTCGTGCACGCGTCCATCCGACGCTCACGCCCGCACCAAGTCCATCCAACCCTAGCACCAACTCCCTCCGTGCGCCTAGTCCTCGTGAGCCGGGTCACCGATAGGCGGGCCCCGCTCGGGACCCCGCACGGTGGACCGCGGTCCACCGATCCGCCCACTCGCGACACGCCCGCGTGGGCCACGCCACGATCCAGCCCACTCGGCCTCTCTTCTCACCGCCGCGTCACCCCTGTGGGCCGCACCTCGCCAACCGGCCCGTCGACCTCTTCCCGCGCCACGTCGTCTATGGATCGTCTTCCCCGCGCGCCGGCCCTCTTCGCTCGGCCGCGCTCGTGCCAGCTCTCTAGGCCGTGCCTCGCGACTAGCCCAGTACTCCCGTACGTGCCTCATTCGGCCGTGGGCCGCCCTTGTGCGTGCGCCGGCCCGCGTTGCTCGGCCGCGCCCGTGCTTTGCATTGGGCCGCACCTAGCCGCCCAAAACAAAGTCCAAATAGCGTCCCTCCTCCAATTCTTTTTCCAAAGGATTTATTAATTCTTTTTCCTTTAGATAGAAAATCATTAATCCTACAAAATTCATATCTCCTCAACCGTTCGTCCGATTGACTCCATTCAACTTCCAAAATCCCTCAAAAATTGAGATCTATCTAATGGCACAATTAGTGGTCATTAATAGGGCTTCCTCTTGACCGTTTTGTTGAGTCGCCTCGTTCGTGTGTAGCTTCAGAGCCCAAAGACTCGCAATGCGCGGATTTCGAGGAGAAAGCTCAAGATCTCGAGCAAGGCAAGTCACCTTTGAACATATTGAGCCTATACTTTGAAATTAGTTATGTTACTTGCAAAATATTTATGCATTGATAGGATTGCACTGGAACTGTTTGCCCCATCTGCAAGGCAGATCGGTGGGTCTACCTAACTTGTTGCATTTGACCTCCTTGATTTTGAATGACCTAAACATCTCTTGTCGCCTGTTATGTTATACCTCGATATTCGTACTCAAGGTACGAGTACCGTGGCACTCCTCAAAATTTAAAATAATCAACTGGGTAAAACGTGGGTTTACAAAACCTTTGGAAAACCCGACACCTGGGTCAATGCCTTGAAAATAAAATGAGTTTCCAAAACTCGCGGTGCGGGAGATGTACTGGAGGTACGGTTTTTCCGTTCTCACCTTAAAAACCAATTTCCTTGGGAATTACGTCCGAGCATATAACAAGTGCGACCACATGGGTGAATGGGACACCCCTGGCTGAGTAATTAGCTAGGCTAGGGAAATTTTGATGCCAAGGGACAAGTGGATTCGTCGGGTGATGTCGGGGAGGACCCCTGGGCTTCCTTGCACAGCGTGGTCTGGGACCTAACCTGTTGTTGGTCTGTGGGATTCCTCCCGTTGGCATAAGGTGACCTTGAGTCGGCTTTCGAAATGCCTTGTCGTGAAAACCTCAAAGTCGCCAGACGTGGCTGTTTTGCACGGGCTGGGTGACCCGGGTTAGTAACGTCGTGTAGGTAAAGTGTACCCCCAAACTGTTCGAACAGCTGTGCCCACGGTCATGGGCGGATGTGAGGTGATTGCTTAGCGTAGTTTTGTTTGACTACTGCTTTATGAACTGCTGTTGGTGTAAGGGAATCATTTCAAATGCTTGTCTTGTGGCTGTCGGGAACAGTCGGACTCGGGGAGTCCATATAACTGTTGGCAGGGAGCCACTCGTGCAGATGAATTCAATCTATACATTTCACTAGTCCGGCCAGATGAGATGCACTTTCTCGTCCATGCCGTTGAGAAGCACTCACTTAGTTGCTTCCGAAAGTTTAAACTAAAATTGAACGCAAAAATAACTAGCCATTCCTTAAAGCTTGCATTAAACACTTAATTTTCCTTGGCTTGCTGGGTACTCCCGTACTCACCCTTGCTCTATATAAATAATCCCCCAGTTTTCGAAGAAGAAGAGATGGACCCAGCTGACGAGGAGTTTTTCCAGGAGCAAACAGACTTCGAACAGTAGTAGGGTTTCGGCTTAGTTCCCAAGTCATACTTGTGGATTTGAGCTAGTCTTCGCTTCCGCCTTTTTATAATGCAGTTGCGAACTCGGGGTCTGTCCGCAGTTCCAACAATAATTATAACTCTACTCTTAGTAAAGAGACCTCTGTCGCTGTGATACTCATTCTTCCTGTTGTACCAGCACTGTTTTCTAAGACTGGTACCGGATTACAGGTTAATTTGGATTGTCTTACTCTAGCTTTCTTTCGGGGCTAGTTTGGGGTGTGACACTTATATTTTACTAGTTACCATCTTATAGAACAGTAGAAATTAACTTATTGTTATTAATTAACATAACCAAATTAAAGCATCTGAAAGGGACTGGACGCGTGGACTATATATATTACTGTACATTACATTTAGGACATATCACATACAATTAATTAAGTTTGTCTTAAAGCTACCATACTGATTACTTCAATTGGCTGTCCAAGTTAACCAACTGCCCTAGCTAGCTAGCCAGTATCTACCTAATTAACCATACAGAGAGATTAGAAATATATACACGGCAGTTAGTCTTAATTATATAAAGATTATGTCATTTTCGTCTTATGCAAGTTATAGTGTACTTGCATTTGCCGTATCATGACAAGATGGATTTGTGTTATAAAATATGGCCAGCTCAATGGTCAATGATACAATAAGTTGGTGATAATTTCCTCAACTTTACTTTCATGTGCGCTTACATCAAAGGTAGAAAAGAGGAACATAATTTGTCGTGTATTGTCCACTTGAAATTAGATAATTGATTAGGGCGAAGAATACTTTAAATAAAACTTGGTGAGAGGAGAAGTCATGCACATGTACCATGCAAGGGGTCACCATCTATCTTATATAGTGCTTAGAGCAAAACGATTAACTAATAGAAATTGGGGCGTGCAGAATGTGTATTAATTATGGAGTAAAAAACGAATTGCAACTGGCTTATTGGCTTATATATGTGGGTATATATTTCAAAAAAGAATGAAAGTAAAATTTGATCTGGTTTGGTGATTAATATATATTGTGGTGAACATTTCCAGCTGCTCGCTCGACGCCACAATCTAGGCACCAACAGCTAAATCCCTGCGCCCCTATTGCCCGATCTACTCTCACCTTCTCCGTACCCTTCTTCTCGAGTTCCTTCGTTGGCTACGATGGTCGGCTGCAGCGGTTAGTGGCCGGGAAAGCTACGTACGGCGACCTCGGCTGCGGCCGTGAGTGGCTGGGACGGCTTTGGCGGCGTGGTTGCACGGCAATGCGCGCCGGTGTCGGCATTTTACGACGTTCCCTCTCGTGTACCAACTCGGTCGGCCGTCGTCGTCGTAGCCGTGTTTCTGTTTGAGTACTAACGTCGATGATGCCTGGGACGTCACTCACCTACCTAAAGGCGATGTCACGATGCCCCTTTTCTTATTCATGGCATAGGTAAACTTTTCGGGTGAAAACATTTTTTCAGATGTTTGAAATATAGCGATGGTGATATTGAAGATGTCACAACCTTCTTCAAGATGCTGCATTGGATGTTCTCAAATGTTTTGGTGTTCTAGTGGTGTTGACGTGTTGTCCCCGTCGAATCGGTTCGATAGCAATGGTGGTGGTAAGATATGGGTTAGTGACTGATCTATAGCTTAGATACTCTCCGACGTTTTATTCCACTTTGGTTCAACATTAGTTCGTAGGTGATGATAGGAGCGGAATTTGATTGACAAATGAACGGTCGCTGGTTTCCAATAGTTTGTTTTTCTGCTTTGAGAAAGAAAAGGACTACGTATAAGTTATAAACCATTAAGAGAAACAATGATTATGCATACTCTGACCAACTATATAGATGGATAATTATGTCCTTCGAGATGATATTCTTAGTAGTTTTTTTATCAAGCCACGATTTTATAGTTTTGCAAAAGGTTGGAATTTCAATATAAAAAACAAACCATAGACTAAAATTTTGGTAAAGTTGTGCTTGATCACGTGTTGCACAAACTGATCTTAAACATGATACTTTCTCCATCCTAAAATATAAGTATTTTTAGCTGTGGATTAATATAAACAACTTTCACATGTAGATTCATAGTTTTGGGGCCTCTTTGAATCGTAGAAATGAAAAAACGGATGAACAGAAGGAAAAATACAGGATTCTGATAAAAATGCAAGAGTAAAACATAGGATTGCAAAATACAGAAAAAACACAGAAATGATAGTTTGATTAGACCGCAGAAAAAAACACAGGAATTTTAGAAGAGATAAAGACTAACAAAAACTTTTCATGAGATTTTACCTCATGTTAAATTTTCTCCAAAAACTTATATGAAACGAGACATTTCATAAAAATTTCATAGAATTTCATAGGATTCATTCATTTGATTCAAAAGGCTATATAGTAAAAAAAATCCTATAAAAATAAAATCTTTTAAAATTTTTATGATTTTTCTTTGAATCAAATGGGTCTAAAAATGTCATGGATGGAGGGGGGAGGTATTAGTATCGACCATGCATGAGTGGAAGCATGGATGGATGGGTCACCTCGGGGCTCGATCGCGAGCGGCATGCAGTAGCAGGCAACCCCCGTAGAACCCGGCCGGCCGGCTGCGCTTCCCGTCCCATCGCTGCCCGGCTCTAGCTAGCTTCGTTGTTCTGTCGTCGTCGTCGTCGAGGACCCGGTCGGCCGGCCGAACTGTTCTTAATTTGCAATTCCATGGCCAACTAGCTGCTATACAGGTTCGTTATTTTGTCAGCAATTTCTTTTGGTAAATTTATTCAAACCTATATGAACAAAACCACGAGGTCTTTAATTGGTATGTGACATATTATATGCCTTGCTGATCGACTATCATTCGATCCACCATACTTGTGGGTTGTAAAATCAAATCTTGTATTTATGAAATATTTGGCCCCTCGTATAAAAGCTTTAGCTATCTAAGCTTTTCTTTTATGGTAGAAAATAATTACTAGTTAACATTACTAGTTACGTGTCACATGTTAAACTCCTTGTGATTCAAATTTATAGATCGACTACCGAATCCCTATTGCAAATTGCATGCTGCTAGCTCCTGCTACTAATTTCACTATTTGAATACTTGTACGTTGCATGTCTTCCCAAATTACGGACACAGATTTAATTTCTTGAGATTTGCCCTAAAAGAGTATGGTGTCTAGCTATCTGCTAAATTAAGAATAAAAAGTTAATTTGTGCTAACTACATGTAGCATTATTAGTAAACATCAACTACGAACTCCTCCTTAAAAACAAATTGTCAAGAAAATTAATTTAACCAATTCCCCTTAGAATGATTCAATCAATTGTCAAGAAAATTAAGCAGGAAACGAAGAATGAGTTTTTTTAAACAATGAATTAAATGCATGGAACATAGATTAAGCCAGGCCCCCTTTCAACGCCAAATTAAACTAAACTAAACTGCAGTTTTGCGTGATTCCCGAGATCCGATCTGTCCTACCTCTTCAACCAATCAGCGAGTGCCACGTAGTTGCGGAGCCCACGTGGGTTTGTCACCCATACCTGTATGCTTCCGTCGGCGCTAGTTAACGCCTGCTACCGGTCAAACCTATCATTGAACTTGTGGTGCTGAATTGTTTTCCCAATCCATTGAAACTCCTTTAATTTGTTTTATCATGTGCTTCATCTATTTCAAATATAAACATTTCTAAAATTTAAATTTTATATCATAATATAAGCATTCTTACATTAATTAAAATTTTATATCATAATATAAACATTCTTACATTATTTTTATATTTCTCATCATTTTAATGATTCCAAAATCAATAAGATGTGTGAAGTGAGTGTAACTTAATTAGTTAAGTTTTTTGTGGTGGAACAAGTCTGTCCGCGTTCAAGTCCTAGATTTGACACGGCTGCTCGTATTTACGACTAAGTATTCTTTCAGTGGTAGGCGACGTTGTTGACGAAAAATTCGCGTCCGGCCGATGATGTCAAATCTGTGTTGACGCAAACTATGTCGACAAATACAATTGCCTGGGAGATCTGCTTAGCTACAGTGCAAGTCCTAAAATATTAACGAGATGTAGGCATGCTAGTCAGTTTGATCCTGCAACTGATAAGATGGATAAATATGTTGATGACCAAAAAACCGATCGGCCAATAAGCCGATGTAAAGATATTAGCCGATGTCGATAGGGTTTTGACCAATTGGCTATACGTCAAATGTAGATTCTGACACTTGGATAAATAATGATATAAAGACAGTCGGCTGATGATAATATAATAAGATAATGAACCAATCGACCGATATAAATATGACAAAGTAGATATTTAATGAACCAATCGGCCGATATAGATATAATGAATCAAATATTTAACAAACCAATTGGTCGATGCTGATATAGAAATTTAGATATAGGCTTGATGGTTAAAACATACATCTGTTGAAAATCCGATGTCATTAAATTCAAACGATTAAGTAATCAATGAAACCTTTACAGCAATCGATTAAAACCAACTTGTATATAATCATTATAAGACGATGCAACATTTAGATAACTCATCGGTTGAAACCCCGATGAAACAATGATTGATACCTACTGACTTAAATAAATCTAACTTACAACCACAACTTCATAGGTTGAACCCAATCGATGCAGCATAAGGTTGATAATTGCTTGATAGATTTAAACAAGTCGATATGACACCGATCAAAATGACCATGCATTAAATTTAACTAAGACAGTAAAACCATCAAAGAAAAATTTAACACATCAAATAAAATCGGCTAACACTCCGATGAAACATTAGCATGAACCTATCAGCTTAATAAGATTTAGATTATCAACAACAATATAATAGGTCGAACATAACCGGTGTAGCACGAGATTGTATATAATAATATAATACTCAATGAGCCGATAAATCTATCTAATGTGATGGATATAACGAATTTTTCTAAAACAACATTGTGATTGTAGAGATATATTGACTAAGTCAGAACATCAGACCTAACCAAGATAGTTCCAACTGAACCGATGCGTCTCTAAACACAATGTAATTAAAGATAAAATCAAGATATCAAGTAGGCAAAGATACCGATTGAACCAAAGCAATCCAAGAGATCGAAATTATGCAGCCTTGAACAATACCAATATAGCCGATACAATTGACAGGGCTAATAGAACTTAGGACTTACCTCTTTGTCGGAGATTGAAGTCGATGCAGCTCCGCGTCAGGTGCCAAGTTCCGCCGGTAGTAAAAACCTTAGAAAAGATGGTGGCAATATGCCGAGAGTAATTATATTGATCGAGAGATAGTTTACAATGACCCCGAATGTACATATTTATACTCATGGATAGATACTAGTTCTTATTGAACATGATACAGACTTTCCTAAAGATAAAGTAAAAGATACAAGTCTTGATCGGACTCTAAACAATCTTTCCTAAAAATAAAAAGAAAACTAACTGACATTGCCTAATTAATAGATAAATTACCATGCCGTATCCTTTTTGAACTCGGCCTCTTTTGGATAAGTTTCTTTTAATTGATTAATTTTCTTAACCGAATCTACTAAGAATTCAACTGCTGGCAATTGCTAATTTTTATCAGTCAATTCCAGGATTCTGAGGCCGATGATGACTTTGGAGTTTACCAAATTTTGGTGTTAACAGACGTACCCGTCAAAAACGAGACGCCCGTGGTGACTTCGTCAATCTCAAGATATTTTGGTCTAGTCTTCCATAGGTGCTCATAGGGTTAAACGTCCGTGGTGACTTTGTCAATCTTAAGATATGCGACTCAGTCTTTCGGAGATGCTCATATGGGTAGGGTGTGTGTACGCGCGTTTATATGGATGAGTGTACACGTGTTGTGGGCGCCTGTATTTGTATTGTGTTTCTCAAAAAGAATCAATAAGATACTTCAAAAGAGAATATAAGTAATAAACAATTAAAAAATGATAAATGAAGTGACTAAAAAGTATCTTTTGACGTAAGCTTAGTATTTGCTAAACATCCTAGAAATCTTATATTCTACAACTGATGGAGTACTATTAGGTTCATTATATATGTCAATGAAATTTCCTTTCAAATTGTTGGGTCCATACAACTCTATTGCAGCCTGTAACAAACCTAAGGACATAATGTCACAACGTTGATTACCGAAAAGGTACCACAATAATTGTTGATGCAACAATTCCTAATAGGCTGCTGGGAAGGTTTTTCATGGTGAAAATTGTTTACCCAGTTTTAAGTCTTAGACTTAGTTGAGGTGCTTATATTTATGGCTTATTATTTTTTTAGTGATGAAGTTAATTATTCTTAAAGTATATGTGCTCAATATTTCAAGGCACTTTAAAGATAGGGTGTACACGTGTATGTTAACAGGGATGGATGTGCATACACGCATAGGGTACTCTAAGTTGTTTATTAGGGTTGGTTTGGTTTATGAACAAAATTGATCTTACCAATTTTTGTCAATGTTAAATTTTGACAAGTTTTAACATAGCTAATATTGGCAAGACAATGTTGTGTTTGGATTGAAGCCAAAATAGCCTAAGTTAACTATTGAAATGACCTTTTTTTAGACTTGTCAAAATTTAGCTTTAAATCAAATAAATAGTAAACACTGTTGAAATTGTCAAATATATTGACGAGACCAATTTAGGTCACAAACCAAACCAGACTTAATTTCTCCCTCCTCGACGTTATCACCAGCCACGTAGAGGACTGCGTGACCGAGGCAAGGTGGTTACGATGTGATCGATAAATGCACGACTTGACTAATTAATCTAAATATCCAATACTTGTACTGATATATGCAAATTAAGTCAATTTGTTCGACGCAATCGCTCGCTAACATAACATATGTTGCAGCACGGTCACTGCCTACGTGAAATCGAAGTATTGTTGTCAGCTGGTGATCTAGATCTACACGCTGGTCCATGACCTCTCTCCGATGAAGAAAATAAATGGAAAATCTAAAGAATTGAATTTACTACTCGAACGTACTGAGCGAGAGTCCAAATTTCTGGTCCAAATGAATTAATTTCCATGCATCATAAGAGGACTTCAAAGCTAGCCGGTCATTTTTAAGTTTGAATTAACCGTGTAAAGACCTGCCACTTTTCTTGTTTTCAACAGATTAATAATTCTCCCTTGAAAAATTTACATGCAGCATCATTGTACTTGTTTTTGCGAGGATCGTCATTGTACTTTTAGCGGTCATTTTTAAGTTTCAATTAACCATGCAAAACTCTGTCTTTTTTTTTCTGATTTTGACAGAGTCTGGTAGCTTTTTTAGAATTACTGCAGAATAAAATTGGCCATAGTGGATGACATTTTTGTGTTTTTTAGGTCTCCTCTTTATAATATATACTAGAAAGATCGAAGTGTCAATATATATATATATATATATATATATATATATATATATATATATATATATATCATCCATCATATGTTATTCCATCGAGGACGCGGTTAGATGTATTAAAATGAAACATGAACCCAACCTCAGTCTGAATTGTTTTCAGTGCCTAGGACATGTCTGTTCTTTTCACCAATTTTTTTAGTGCAATATATCACCCACCAATTGCAAGATGCATCGTTGGATAAGATGATTCGAAACAATCTAGCATAGCAGCATAGTATATATCTTTTGCCCTTGGCAGCAACTAATTTGTTTAAGTGCTGTTTGTCAAGTGCCAATAATGGAAGAGCTGGATAATGTTATTAAGCATGGCAAGATTCCAATATAAAAAGAAATGTGCAATGAAAGGTTCCTCCGACCAAACATTTTAACAATCATATGCTGAGCTATCAATTCTTTTTCTTCTTCTGATAACATATTTTCTGTCCTAGAAGAACCGGTACTAATCCACCAGATACCATATATTTTTGTACTACTTTCTAGTGATTTAACATCAAAAGCTCTGAATATATTGGTATATATAATTTGCAACATGATGGATGAATGCACATTCTGGTCTATTGAGAGAAATCTAATAAAATTGGAACTATACGGATAATGTGTGGCCCAATAGCCACAATGCATAGTGTTGGGTTGTGAACCTGTTAGGTTCTCTACACAAGGCCCAAAGGCCCATAAAGGTGTGAGTGTGACTGAGCCACTGGACCCAACCCAATAACAATGCATAGCACAGCCAAAAAAATCAACAACAACAGGTGACAGTTAAACAGGCAGTTCATACTTTCAGATAACCATATCTAACTTTCCAGGTACAAGGTATTGCAAGTTTGCAACCATGAGTCCATATCATGTAAGCACCATGTATGATGCATACAACAGACAGCACAACATAAAAATCAGTCTAACAACCCGCAGACTCTGTCTTGACTCTTGAGACCAGGTTTCCAAATGGCTAATCTAATTTGTCTTGAGACCAGGATTCCAAAATGGCTAACTAATTGACATCTCATTTTCGCTCAAGACAATGGTTTTTCCCAATGGCTAACTATAGCATCTCATTTTCGCCTTCAGGTGGTGGCGATAAAAGACCAAGGCTGATTCCCCCGCCTACTCGGTTTCGTCTATCCAGTCACCATAGATCCTGCTGATCTTGTCAGGGCCCTTCCATTTCTGAATGGGCCTCTGTACCTGCCCAGACCTTTGGCTGGCAATGGTAGAACGCTGTGCCTGCACGCCTAGATGGTACACGTCTGCGTGAGGGGGCACTGCGGTGGATGCTGCTGCGGTCTCTGCTGGAGCTTTCGCAGATACCGCAGCTTGCTTGGAATCAGGAGTTGCTGCAGCATCCCTGCTGTCTATGTCAACAAGTCCCCCACCATACTTGTGAAGTTCTGAAATGAAATTCACAAAAAATGTAAGATACATCAGGCGGGGGTTTTGCTGCTTCGATTAAATAATAAATGAAACATTTCAATGAACAGGACTAAAGTGCAATGAGTTTATCTAAAGATTCTCAAAGGTGATTTAAAATGTAGGAGAAAGATATATACATAACAGAACAACTTGTACTCTGTAAATCTGCAAACTGTCAATAGCTCATAAATATAGTCAACATCCAGCAGGAATGCATCTGGCTACAAATGAACACCTCTTTCAGTGTTTCTATTGCATATTTCAGTCTTAGTGAATACTCCAATCTTGTACTAAAGAAGAAATGGAGAACATCATGCAAGATAAAATGTGCAAATGGGAAAAAAAAACTAACTGTCCACATGTAACCCTGACGCAACAGAAAGCAAACCCTTAAAACAAAGTTAAGTGGGTTGAAACTAGCAACAGATATGGTCACTAAACCAGCATCTCATTCTGACTAAACCTAAGATATTTCTTTCGTGAAGCCAACACTTAAACTAAACAGGCTAATAAGTGACTAAGACTCAGATCGACAGGTAAACTGCAAATGACTAATAAAAGAGGAAATATTCCTAAACTGCACAAGATAAACAGTGACATTGATAATTGAATCTAGAATTTAGTAGAGGCTCCTAAAGAGCAAATGTAACCTGTCAAGCCAGGACTTCCCTCTTCAAATTCAGATATCATCATAGTGTTCTCATCCTAGGAATATAAGCGACTAAATAATGTAATGGTCACTTAAAAAACATGTATGCTACTGTGCTCTTAGTACCCATGATCGTATTGTGCAAATAACTCTAGAATGCCTTTCTACTCTGAGCAATGACCAAGATTCAAGACGCCAAGGAGTTGCTTGCATCTGGCAGCAAATGTTGTACAAAGAGGATAATAAGATAGGTACAAAGACTGGTCACTCATCTATAAACAAGTGGTGAGTGGACTGAAACCTATATATTGTGCAGAGGTAACAGGTCGACCGTGAAAAGCTCAAGAAAATACCTACACTACAAGATGATCCAACAGGCACGACCTATGAGAAAATTGTAAATGTTATTGCGATTCACAGCTTGAAATACAAAGATGTCTTTCACCAGCACAGTGCAGAAGCTTCACTGGGGACAATGACATGCATATTCATTTAAGTTGAAGAAACAATAAGCTAGAATGATCTAAGTTTTGAACAATCACAATACCATCACACTGGGAACTTCTGAATACTTGATATGCACTGAAGCAAACACTAGACCCACCACCAATGTTGTACTTCATAATCCATATAGAATACATGGCCTCACTCATAGCCTCAAAAAGAATAGATTTGTTTGAGCCCATAGCCTCCAAAAGGGATAGATTTGTTGTATAGTTCAGTAAATATGTTGGGAAGGACATATTCCTGTCCTAAAGGTGTGATATATATACTTGATGAACAAACAAGATTTCAAGGTAGAGCTGTGATGCAATGTACTAGTAAATAACTAAAAGAACACAGCCCTGATGTATATCAGAGAAACAATTGTCAATATCTAGAATTGTCACAGCTCACAGGGCACAAGTGAGATTTTATGTCCAATCAAACTAAATCTCTGAAACAAGGTCACAGATCAAAGGAAGATTACTAAGTTCATCGCAAATTATGGTCTATCGAAAATGAAACGAAGTACCATCCGCAGACTAACTACAGATACAATAACTATATATTCAACTATATAACTAATCACAATAGGTTAAATTATCTATAAAAACACAGGGTTCCATATAACAATTCAAGAACTTGACAATGTATATGAAACAAGCAACTCACCAGCGGCTCCATGAGCGAAGTGGCACTTACTGCCAAAGGGGCAGTAGCCAGTCATCTCCCACTTGTTACAGATCCTCGTCTTCCAGTTCGACGGCTTCTGCATCGGCCCATTCGCCGCCGCGGCGGAGGCGGCCGCCGCAGCGGAATTGTAGCTCCCGCCGCCGCCGCCGCCGCCGCCAACACTCGGCGAGAGGCTGATCGCGACGCTCTCCCTGGCCTTGGACTGCTCGTCATGGAGGAACGTGCATGCGTCGCCATAGGGGCAACCTTCCTCGGTGTAGAACTTCTTGCAGTGCCTCCCCTTGTATGCCCTGCCGGAGCCGCCGCCGGCGTCGCCGGGGGCGGGGCCGGATGACGTCATGATGGGGATCTGGTGCTCCTCCCTCGTCTCCGTCGCCTCCTCGTGCGCCGCCACGATCTCCTGCCAGTTGGGTGGCGGCTTGCGGAGCTCCTCCATGCCGTGGGCGAAGTTGCAGTTGGTTACGTAGGGGCAGGTCCCCGCCCTGAACTTGCAGCACAGCTTCGTCTTGAAGAACATCTTCCCGATCGCCCGCGACTTGCTCGTGTTCCCGCCGCCGCCGTCGCCGGCGGACGCGCCGCCGCCGCGGGATTTCTTCCCCGGAGGCGGCTGCTCGCTCCCGGCCCTCGAGGAGCTCCTGTCCCCGCCGCCGTCGGCGTTCCACTGGCTGTTGTAGTCATCCTCGGTGGCCCAAATCCCGGCGTCCCCGCCCTGCGCCGCCGCGTTGGCCCAGGCGTCGGGGCCGGCCGCGTCCGGGATGATGTGGATGGCGTTGGTGTAGTCCATCGCCGCTTCCCTCCCTGCAAGAATCACAGCTTCATCTTCCCCGATACAGGATTGAATCGAAGGAGAATTAGGGCTTACCAAGAATCGAAGGCAGCGGGAGAAGAAGGCGGAGGAGGAGGAAGACGAGCAGCGAGCTCGCTTGCTCTGTTATGGCGAACGGCGGCGCCGGCGGGGAAGGCGGCGGCAGAATCCGCCGGCGGAGATGGGTTGAGGAGAGGGGAAGCGATAGGATGCATTAATAGGGACCTAGCAACGATGGTAGGATGATGACACGTGAACCGCACGAATCTTAACGCCGGAAATCGCCGCAAACCCAGTTCTTCCGGCGCTTGGTTTTTCCCGATTATACCCCGCGTGACGTCGCATCCGATCACAATCGTGATATGATGCGGTTGATTGTTACCAATTGATGAGAATTTTAGACGGCAGTAAGCCTGGCATGGAGCAGCGTTATGGGATGAATCTGGGCGATGCGATTGGATTATACTCCCTCCTTCCACTTTTGTATGACGCCCGTATACATTCCAAAATGTGTTTTTAATGTTTGACGTTGGTATATATTCTGAAAAACTTTTTCCAAGTTTGCCCCCACCTTGCGACCCAGAGGTCCGGAACCCATCGTCCTTGTCGCCGCCGCCTTCTCCATGGATGTGACACCGTGCGTCTCCAAGCTCGTCAACGAAGTCTGCGGCCTCACCCTCGCCGACGCCCTCCATGGCCGCCTCGGCGTCGACTAAGCCCCCTGCGGCGCGGCCACGCTCGCTGGCGTGGCAAGGGCTCGCCGGCGAGGAGGCGAAGGCGAATGAGAAGATGGTTTTCAATGGGAGCGACAGAGGTCGCGGGGGCAGTCGCCTGGAATTCTGGATGGATCCCGCATGTGGTTCTTTCGCTCGACGACGACGAGAAGAGGCCACAAGTGACAAGAAGTCCATAGTCTTGGCGCTGAAGTTTTGAAGCAGCAGCAGCAGCAGAGGAACTCCACTGCGCTAGGAGCTCGATTGATGCTCCGGTCACTTCAAACTTGATGGCACTAGAAAGCTTCTGGTTCTGTCAGACTGAAATGTGTTTGCTTGTGCAAGAGCAATGACATGATCAATTTGAAGATGAAGATGGACAATGAAGGGACTTATAGGTGGTTTCTAAAGAACTTTGCATAAGGCACACTCCATGGTTTCTTAGGGATAGGAGTATTTTGCTGATCATTTTTGTTTTCATTTGGAACCTGTGTAATTCTTTTTTTGACGAGAACCTATGTGAATTGTCTGTTGAACAATTCATTCAAACCAGTGTACTCCATCTGCTGCTAAAATCAGCATTCTATAGAAACCTATGTGAACTTGCATATCACACTGATACTGCTAAAATCAGCATTCTACTGTAGAGATTACTCAATAAAGATTGTGACTGAATTGAGATTATAGAAATCACAAAGATCACAGAAACCATAAAGGAGGAATATTTTCACTGAGGCCAAGACCCCCGTGATGCGGCATCCACGCTTTGCTCGATCTCGTCCTCCTCGCCGCACCCCATCCTGTCAGCGAACGGAGCACCTAGAGGCGCCAAGAAGTCGACATTCTGGCCGCGGCAGCGCCAGCGACAACGGCGACGGGAGCGTCGGCGGTGGGACGTGGGAACATGTTGATCAGGAGCAGCGACTCCAGGCGAACATCACTGCTTTGGCGTCCATGTTGAGGAGCAGCGACGCTGGTGTCAGGGGAACACCGTGAAGGATTCCGCGCGGGCAACACGTCCGCCGCGAGGTACGACCAGTCGACCAATCGCTCTCGCTGCCTCCTCCTCCCAATCCTCTGCTTCCACCTCTGACCAGCTCGTCCATCTTCATCGTCGCCGCCGCTGCCTCCTCCGACTCATCCATGGCAGCCTCGTCGCTGCTTCTTGCTCGCCATCTCCTTGGGTGTGGAGCGCTGGGGCGGCGCCGGCGCGGGATGGGAAAGTAACGCAGTAGCAGGAGAGACAATATTGGGGGAAGGAAGGAAGGGCAGAAGAGTAATTTCACGCATTCCTTAATCTTTCCAAAGCTGTCTGAAACGTCATACAAAAGTTAAAGGAGGGAGTAAAAATTATTAATGCAAACATACAGAACATACAGATCACGTCGTTGCAGACGGGACTAGGAATTTACAGATGAGGCGGAGAACAATTACTACTAGATGAGAATTTAGGGACGACGTCTTTGCAAGCATCGATTCCCTCAGTTTCTCCCAAATAAACAAGATGTTTCATGAACATATTATAATCTGGCAATGAGCAGGATATGACTATAACGGTTGCTCTAGGAGCGTAACTGGGCAAAATGTCTGAAGAGCATTTGGCTTTCCTAATGGATCGTTAACACATCTATCCCTGCTCACCCACATCTCTGTTAACTCCAGTACAAAGGTGATAAATACACAACGTAAATACTTTGCCATTGACGGCCCACTCTCCAGGCAACACCAGCTTCCCAGGGCTGCAGATTACGATGCTGCAATTCCATGGTTCTGAATGCACAAACTGCTTAAAGCCATAGTCAGACTCTGCTTAAACTAGACATGCAGCACAATACGAGATAGCAGGGGGAGAAAAAAGGAAAACGAATCAGACGCCCCTCTAGTTTTTTACCTGCACATACCTGCTACCTGTTGTGCTATCTTCTGCACAATGCAATGCAATAGATTAGTAGTATTATATATTATGCAGGGGGCTCTCTACCATAATGAAGAGGGAAAAGTGGACAGCAGCAAGTAGCAGCATGGGCTCAAGAGGAAAAAGGTAAGAAGAGCAAACTCTGTATCCTATGCTAGGTCACATTCTAGCATCACTACCATTTTCACAAATGTAACTCAACAGGAGCAGCAGCAATCTACATGACGATGATGATATTAGTTATAAACTTATAATAACTGCATCTCACTCCAAGCAAAGAGGAGACACAGATAAAGAACTCTTATGTAAAGGGAAGATAATACGCGGAGGCGGCCTCATCCTTCAACAGCAGCTGCACCACCATCCACCGCACCTGGATCAGTAAAGTGTATCTGAAGACCAAAACAAGAACCATCACGGCACCTTTTTAAACACATGAAAGGCTTGAATCAGATCATACAAGTAGCAGTCAAAAAAACGTTAATACCCCATGTGAACTACCAATTCCTGTTTATAGCATCCAAGTGAGCAAACGAAAAGCATAAACCTGCATTATTTAAATGTCGATCAAACACTCATTCCATTATGTCACCGAAATGGTGCCACCACACCGATTTATTCATAAGCAAGAAATTAATACGACAAGTTATTAGGTTTATAGCATCAAAAGCCAACAAGCACTCCCAAAATTGCACTAGAAAGCTCAGCACCTTCTCTTGCATTTAGCATGCCCCAATAGTGCTCGGGGTGAACAATGTAACATAGCTTGAGAGCTGCCATCACACAACAGTGTTCACAACAGACTGCCTGGAACACATCCCGTGTTAACAGCAAGCTACCACCACTGTTAATAGTAGCTACAGAAATTGTCAAAACATTCTAGATTAGACAATCTCCACAATAACCATGCAATAATAAGTTTAAAAGTAAGCATTAGCTGCCATGTACGATAGCTAAGATTTAAAATATGAGCAGCATATGGAAGAACCAATCCAAGAATAGCACTGTGGTCTGCAAACCCATGAAAGCTGCACTGCAAAAATATATAATGAGAACAGTCAGTAAATAAAATACACCAGCCAACAATAACACAAACTATCAGGCAGTCAAAATAAGACAAAGGAATAAGAAATACATCGATTGGGTAGAGTAAAGCACAATGCCATACAAAGGAAGCAAAATATTCAATCCTAGATGCTATGTTTTTTCTTTCTGCATACCTTCTCAAGAGAATCCCTACATCTGTTCCGCTGCTCAAATAACAGAGTACTTTCCAGTTTGGGCAGAACCAGGAAGGTTCAGAGCATGATTGGCACAATCTTCAAGGACACGCTTCAATTCTGCTTTCGCCTTCTTGACGGATAGCTCAGTGGGGCCCTCTATGAACAGGTACAGCTTGCGTTCATTTGCACCAACAATTTTTCCTTGGGGAAAAAAGGTTCCCCTTGTAGTGATTGCAGCTCCCGTCCATTCCTGGATAGGACCCAATGTTTCTTTGTGAGTGATCTTCCAGCGGGCATTTTGTGGGAAATCATTAATCTCAAGCTCAGCCTCATAATGTTCTGGGACTGCATGTGCTTGTATCCTTGCCAGATTTTGCTGTATGTTAAATGCAGCCTGCAGGGCACGTGCTGTGGCCTCGTTATTCTGTGTGTTTGAAGCAATGGCTAGAGGAAGCAAGGGCCCTACAGAAGTGCCTTGTGTTTGCTGGTTGGCATTGCTAGCAGCCTTTGCTGCAACCAAAGCAGCAGCAGCTTGAGCAGCAGCAATAGCTTGCGCCGCAAGGTCGCCTCCCGCCTTACGAACCCCTCCTTCCTCATCAGAATCTGAATCTGACTTGTCCTCCTCATAACCATATTCCCTTGCCTGAGCCTTCTTTGCAGATTTCCGTGCTTCATCCTCCTCTTCATTGAACTTGAAACCGCTTCCACCATAGCCTGTTCCATGGGCCTGCTCTGTTCCCTGCTTCACCTTTGCCATAAAACGATCAGCTAGACCTTTCAGGTCCTCTGGAACAGCCTGCTCTGAGAGCTCCAAGGCTTTAACAAGGTCTGGAGCATAACGCTCCTCTTCCTCAGAAATAAAAGTCACGGCAAATCCCTTCCTCCCAGCACGTCCAGTTCGCCCAACACGATGAACATAATCCTCATAATGGTTCGGGACATCATAATTCACAACAAGCTCAAGCTCCTTGACATCTAAACCCCTAGCAGCAACACTGGTAGCAATCAGCAAGTTGCATACATTACTCTTGAAATCAGCAAGTGTTGATTCACGGTCAGTCTGGTCTTTCCCACCATGCAGGGATAGGCATGGATATCCATGCTGGAACAGGTCTTTGAGTAGAGAATCACATTTATCTTGTGAATGGACAAAAACAAGAATTTTACCTTTATCAAACCACTCTCCAAGCAGCTCCAACAGCCTCAAGAACCTCTCATTTTCTGGCCGCACCTCAACCAGTTGTGTGATATCTTTGTTGACGACACTCCTCCCACCCACCTGGATCTCAACAGGTTTTGTCAGCACTTTACGGGCCAGTATCTCCACCTGACGTGGAAAAGTGGCTGAGAAAAGGACGGTCTGCCTATCTGGACGAGTATTCTGAACTATCCGAGTAATCTGAGGCTCAAAACCCATATCAAACATCCTATCAGCTTCATCCATCACCAAGAATGTAATTCTCCGAAGGTTAGTAATCTTCCCACTGCTTGTGCAAAGGATATCAATCATCCTGCCTGGTGTGCAAACAACAATTTCAGCACCCCTCTTCAGTTCACTGATCTGCTGGGCAACTCCTGAACCTCCATAAATAGCAACACAGTTGATGCCAAGCACCTTCGAGAACTTCTTGATGTCTGAATGTATCTGCACCACAAGCTCTCTAGTAGGGGCCATTATAAGCCCAATTGGGCCATCTCCAGGAACAACAGCTGGCTGATCTTTGACATGCCTCAGCATAGGCAGGACAAATGCTAGTGTCTTGCCTGATCCAGTCTTTGCAATTCCTATACAATCACGCCCACTCATTATGGTTGGCAGTGCTTGTGCCTGTATAGACATCGGTTTCTCGAATCCAAGTTTCTTGATTGTATCAAGAAGCTTGCTGGTAAGCCCACTCTGCACCCATGTCTTTATTGGCTTGGGTACATCTTTCCCATGCACCTTGAGTTCCAACTGCTTCCGATAAGCTGCCACTTCCTCAGCTGCCATCTTTGTAATATCCTTCACCTCAATGTAGAAATTCTTCCGGAACGGCTGGTAGTCGATCTTAGAATGGTCAACAATAGCCAACTTTTCTGCCTTTGTCTTCTTGACACGTTTCATGAACTCCTCATCATCCTCATCTTCGGAGCCACCCTCATCATCCTCGTCATCGGCATAATCTGAGTCCGAGTCTTCTCCTTGTATAATTCTCCCCATCACCTTCTTTGGTCCCTTTTTATCCCCATTAGTCACAGCATCCTTAGCACTCTTATCATTCTTGTCATCCACATTGGCAGAAGGCATGCTCTCAAGCTTTGCGACCTCAGGCAATACCATCGAGTTCATGAACGCATCAAGCGGATCAATCTCATCTTCATCCATAGCATTGGCGCCGTTTGCATTATCACCCCCATTCGGAACATCAACATCCATGGCACCAGCACCAGAACCACCATTATCATCCAACTTCTTACCATCCTCTTGATTCCCCTCCTCATCAGACTCCTCGCCGTCCAAGGTCCAATTCTTCCCGGCATTGCCACCATCTTCTGCTTCCGCAGGGGCCGCGGCAGCAGCGGCTGAGGTGCCAACTCCGGCCGCCTCCTGCTCGCGGAGCTTCATCTCCTCCTCGCGGCGCTTCATCTCTTGCCACTCCTTGATGCGGCGGCGCCGCGTCTCCATCTCTTCATCCAGCTGTTTCTGCTCCTCCTCCTTCTTCTTCTGACGCCGTCTCTCCGCCTCCTCCTCATCCACCACCTCCTCCTTCTCCTTGGCCCCCGAAGTCGATCCCTCCGGCTCCGCGTCGCGGTGGTGGTGGTGCGACGACCGGCGCCGCCGCTTGCGGTCACGATCCACATCCTCCTCCTCCGCCGCCGCCTCCCGCCTCCTCGACCTCTCCTCGCGGTCCCTCTCCTCCCGCCGCCGCGCCCGCTCCCTCTCCTTCTCCTTCTCCTTCTCCCGCTCCCTCTCCTCCCGCTCCCGCGCCTTCCGCTCCTCGCGATCCCGCTCCTTCTCCCTGTGGCGGCGCTCCCGGTCCCGATCCCGATCCCGCTCGTCATCCCGGTCCTCGCGGTGGTGGTGGCGAGAGGAGGATCTCTCGCGGTCGCGGTCGCGGTGGTGGCGGGAGGAGGACCTCTCGCGGTCCTTCTCCTTGTCGCGGCGGTGGTGCTTGGAGGAGCCAGCCTCGTCGCTAGACCCCATGTCGGCGGTGGCGGCGGTGGCGGCGGCGGCGGCGGCGGCGGCGAAGCTTCGAGAGGAGGAAACCCTAGGCGCAGATGCGGTGGTGCGGGGAGTTGCGAGATTTTTTTTTCTTCCTCTTTTGCCGAGTTATTAACGAGTTATTATTAAAAGCGGTAATGTTAGCGAACCAGAAGTCCAGAACCATAGTCGGAGCCGGGTTAGGCCACGACGCCGACTCGGTAAGTCGGTATCTCCTTCACGACTTGTCCTGCCTAATTACGGGCAAAACAGAGTCGGAATTGTAATTTTGTGGTAAAAATTAGATGAGCTATTGCCACATAAATAACTCTAAAATTTTGATTTATTTGATTTTTTAAAAAACTTTTATATATAAGTTATTTAAAAATAATAATATTTAGCCATTCGGAAAAAGGTACTTTCGTTTTTCGAAATGGTTGTTTGGATGTTATTTGCCATACTTTTGTGCCACATTTTAACTAAGTTATGACCAACAAAAAATAAGCCACATTTTAGTTAGCAAAAGAAATGTGTCATATTTTTTTTTGAGTTGATGACATATGGGACCATGAGAATGAAAGAGAATCTTAACACAAATTTAAAAATTTGATCAAACTTGCTTAACATAAGGTGCAGCAATTTTTGGTAAAGTTTGGAGTGAACCAAACAGCCTATAAGCAAAACCACACGGTGCCTAGTTAGTAATTCATTGTAACGTAAGCACGTAGTAGTAACACACCCACCTTCAAAAGATGATGAAGAATAGTAAATCGTAACATAGTTGATCAATAAACAATAAAAAAGTGTAATATTTTATATTTTGATAATACAAAAGAGTGTAAAAAATTTAAAATTCTGCGAGAAAATAAGTATCAAATATCGAACATGCTAATAACAATCGTTCCATCCACGCGATTTTAAGTATAAAGAGAATGAAATTTCCCGTGTTGCAATAAACTAGCAAAAGGCACGTGTTTTGCTATGGGTAAAAGAAACTGTTAAATGATAAAAGGCACGGTTATTAGGCTAAGCATTGATCAGAAAACCCAAAGATAATAAAGGACCAATAAAGAACACTATTGCATAGTGATATATTGTCTTAGCATGCACGTTCTCACTCAACTCTCGTGTGTCAGTGCACGATCTTGCTTCCAAAATCATACATGGAGACCGTTCATGCCACACGTGCATGATAGATGGCGTGTGGACACCAATCTATCATGTCTTACAGACAACAATCAGAAAAAAAATCTTATCTACTTAAATATTGATTTTTTTTCGATCATTCCTTGGGCTTCGTCTGTTGTCCATTGTCCACACCACACGCTTGATTTGTTTTTGTCTGCATCCAACATATTTTTGTTCATCATTCCACATCATCCATTCGCCATACGATGTACTAGAATAATCGGATGAAGCGGTCAAGAAAAACATAGTCTAATCGGTTAAAAAGACCATCAGTGAAGCAAAGAGATAGCTAGGGACCGTTATTCCAAAGAACGTCCATACAACGTCATGGACACAAAGGCCATAGCCAATCACACCCCCATCGAAGGATCCATCAAAACAAGATAGATGACATACACTAGAAGATCCGCCATTGATGACAAGAGAAAACAGAAACTTTATTCCGAGAAAAACCTAAGCAAGTACTAGATCTACTAGAGGGATGGATCCCCCTTACCCTCTACCTGCAGCTCATTGGAAAGGAAGAGAAAGGGGGGACCAAAGGACCACGCTAGGGTTCCTTGTTTTTTTCCTTTTTTTTTTTGGTGCGAACGTCAAAGCTTGATCCAATATGTTTGGTTTGATACATTATCAAATTTATTGTGTATAGTGTTTTTCGGAAAGTTTCCAGAGTAAACAAAATTATGGTATGAAAAGATATATGAAAAACAAACCAAACCTACGCTTGGTTTTGGTACTACCATGGATGTCATTTGAAGTACTGCACTAACAGGAACATGCATGTACCCATATTCTCCAGGGCAGACGGTTTGACCTCCGCTAGCATCAAAGAAGATCATTGCCGATTGTTCAGTAAATAATAACAATCATACATATTGGAATCTGGAGGCGCATATGTCACACCATGATGTTCTGTTACTTCAGACAAGAAAGGGCACGATTACAACTTACTACTGAAACTACAAGAGGGATGATAATCATGAGTCAGGGCACAAGTCATCTAGCCGATTCAGTGCTATATAGTCCCAAGATAAAGTAGCTGCCTTTGTGGAAACAGGCATGCAACTCAGCTTTTCTGCTAGGATCGTCGATCAATCTACAGCCATGGCATCTGAAGCACCGCCGCTAACTTCCTCTATGCTCATCTTCTGCTCTTCAGTGGCAGCTCTCAGCTCATCTGCTATGCTCCTCTGATCATCATCGATCGAGATCTGCAGTTCCTCGACCTATAATAGATACAACATCAGAAATCAATAGGCATCATTCTACTTGCAAAAAAATATACTGGATCCAGGCATGAGTACGTTAGGAAGCTTCAAGCAAGAAAATGAAATACGATTAAAATAACCACATTAGTCTTTCAAGTTCCATTTTTAGATAAATGGAAGCTAATAGCTAATAGCATGTAAAATTCAGAAACAGACATATCTTTACTAATCTGGCCAATGATTCCTATACATGGTTTTGTATTGTGGGAAACGATGCCTGTAAAACTATCATCAAGCCTGCCGTGCAGATTAATTAAGTCCAGTGAGTAACTGAGTATCCTCTGTACCACTCTACATAGAAAAGAAGAAGGTACGATTCAGAAAAGCAAAAGTAACATCATGAATAAACTCACCACATGAAGAAGAAGAGCAAACTGCTTCTTCCTTAGTTCCAGGGTCCTTATACATGTTGTATTCTCAGCCTCCAAATTAGCAATCTCCTTCTCAAGGTCCGCAATGAGCTTTTCTGTTTCTGATCGTGGAGGCTGCAAAGAAATCATTTTTCTGATTGCTTCGCACTCCTCTTTGTGCTGTCTCTCAATTTTGCTCTGTTCCAGTTGCTTCTTGAGATCCTCAATATCAGTCTGAGCTTGCAAGATTTGTCGCTGAATCTCATCCTGCAGCTCGTTGAAGCTCTCCTTTTCCCTAAGGTTTGCATCAACGACAGCCTTGCTTTTAAGAAGAGGCAGCTCAAAAGTATTAATTTCCTGTAAAAAGGCCTTGTACAGCCTCTCACAATCGCTTATGTTGTCTGCATCCTTCTCAACCTCAGTGGCAAAGGACATGAACTTCTTCTGAAGCTTCTTAAGTGGTGGTTCACCCCTGGTGGTTGTTGTCCTGGTCAGAAGCCTATGTTTAATAATCGCATCATCTTCCTGTGGCCCAAATGCATAGTGTGCAGACATGTCTCCG
The DNA here is from genome assembly GCA_008326285.1 of Oryza officinalis. Taxonomy (NCBI): domain Eukaryota; kingdom Viridiplantae; phylum Streptophyta; class Magnoliopsida; order Poales; family Poaceae; genus Oryza; species Oryza officinalis. Next base: position 5,382,956 of record BDMV01000008.1, read on the forward strand.
CCCCTTCCAGCAACTTTCCTCCCTTTGGCAAGCATTTCACAATTTGAGGGATCCAATTACTGAAATCAGCACAGTGCTATGATAAAAAGAAACCGTATCATTTGGAAGTCAATCAAATTTATCTGTTTTGACTGACCACAAATATAGAGGTCAATAAATTCATCTACAGGAAAATGGACATGAATGGGCATAGAGTAACTCAGTAGTGAAGCAGAAATCAGAAAGCAGTGGCGTACGCAAGATTAAAAAATATGATGGGTGAAGACTGAAACAAACTTCATGATCCCACACACCCAGTCACACCCACAATATGCCTACATAACTACTTTTGCATTTCACCATCCTAACATCTCATGTCCCATTCAGAAGTTCCATTAACATCAATCAAACAGAAAAAGTAAGTGAATCCATGGACCCTAACTATGAATTTGCATCATGTATTTCCTTGTGCAATATTCGCAACAGGGGAATAGGGAATCCAACTTGAAGGATCTATATCTAGATCAGCTCTCGGGCTGCAGGCCATTCTACCGGCCAACACGATAGTATGCAACTTGATCCAACAATATCCACTGAGAATGACTCAAGCAAGACCTAGGTAGGTTTTTGACTTGAGCGAAAAAAATGAGTACAAACAGCTAGTCTTTCCCCTTTTTTTCTGCCAGCTGACCATTACGATACCAGACAATTAAATGAAAAGAAATAATTAGAATATGATCATGCGTGCCAGACCAAACACCAATGTAAAGTTCACGTGTAAGTATTTAGAATCGTCTCACACAAGAATGAAAAATAGGTTTGCACACATCTTTTCAAAGAAGAAATATTGATAAACAGTATCATCCTCTCCAGCAAAATCGTGACTATTGATATTTTTTCTGTTGGTACAAGCATAAATGACACATCTTAACATAGTAACTAGCCGTGAACAGGTTAGAAAACGTACTTTCTCAAAAAAAAAAAACTAAAGTGAGAACAACGTACATAATTCATAAGTATATTATCAATTGAGAAGCCATTTTATATACAATGACTGATACTTCAGCAATGGAAGACATCTAGGTCCACAAAAACTGACCATATATAGTGAAAATTAACGACCCAAAGTGCGAAAGATCAACCATCAACCGAGATAGATTGGGCTGCGTACATCCGTTTTGGATGTAGAGACCGGGTTTTAATCCATTGTCTAAAAATTAACCGAGATAGATCACAGAAAAGAGATTCTACGTTCCATGATAGGAAGCAGTAAACATATCCTAGAAGTAATAACATAGCTAGTTTCAACTGAAGAACGTGATAAACATAAACTGGAGCTTGGCAAGTTATCAGCAGATTAATTTCATAGCCGTATCCTTCTTCATATCAGAGGGACATTATCATGAATTCATGATTGCTGTTGAGCAGCAGAAGGACTCGAAGGCTTGAGGAACTCAGAATTAACTATAACCATTAAAAATTAACTAAACGCAGAATCATCTTGCAAGTGTATTTATTTGCAAAATTCCCCAGTTTTGCTCATGAGCAACCCCACCCATCACAGATCAAGAAGTGCCCGATTCTTTACCTCGCTCAGCTGCTAGCCTCGTAGGGCGCGTACGTACCCAGGTTATGGTGGCCTTGTTCGAGGCAGCGTCGTCGGGGCCGCGGTGGAGGTGGTGGGTGGGTGGCGGAGAGGCGTCGCCGCCTGATGTGCTCGGGCGGAGGCGGATGGCCGCGGGTCAGCAGCGGCGGCGGACTCCGAAGGGCAAGGAACGGGCGTGGCGCGCGTGGCCTGCCACGGGACGGCGGAGGGGCGCGGGAGACGGCGAGCTCCTCGGCGGCGGCGGCGAGACCTGGAGGGTACTCGGGCAAGAGGAGGGCGGCGGCGGCGAGGGCTCGCGTGGGCAATGGCTACGGCTGCATCAGATGGGCCTACAATCTATGGTTATGGCCTACAACAAGGAGGAACATGGCAACTTGTTCTTCCACCGAGCTATGTATACTGTCCCTCAAAAGTTGTCGTTCTCGCAACAAGTTACATAGCTGGAAGAAGGGGGCCCTCCTCATTCGGAGCTGATTCAAGCAATTAGTGTCATCAGTGTGATAGATGAAGTTAAGGTTCGACTGTCTAGCTATGTCTCTTTCACACATTGGTCCATAGGAGATCCTAGGGGTATTTTGTCTAGCTCTTCGCACAATGAAAAGCACATAAGCACACATCACAGAAACTAAACCAGCTGCTTTAGCAATGAGGGCTCGCCGGATACGTCGCATTTCTTCCATCTATGCAAACAACATATGTAGTACATTGTAAATACAGTTTTATATGATGGTGTTGACACTGTTAACTACTGCAAATAAAAATTTTATGCACCCATGCCACGGTTGCCACATCCAAGGGATGCTACCTCCATTGGCAAACACATCATCGACCATGAAAATTTGCTCAGACATAAATAAACTGATGCAATAATATGCACAACTAACAGGGTCACAGATCCACCTTGAATTAGCACATCAGGAACAACTATTGCAGATCTGAGCTACGAGACAATTGATTTAACAAATACTCATGTGTACAAATCTGAAAGATAAGCAGCTCAAGCAAGAAAATTACTTTTTAGTCATTCCAAGCAACATCTACAAAATAGACCGGCAGTACATGGCAAACATATAACAAAAAAAAGCCTATCCAACATTTTTTTGCCCCCAAATCAACCTAAAATTCCAGCAATTTTAGTACAACTAGTTGTTTTAATTAAGGGGACATGCTGTCATCCACAAAAAAACTGAGGAAATCAAAGAAAGAGTACACACGAAATAGAAGGAGGTGAGAAAGGGAAGAGGATGCCCAACTTATCAATGGGCGGCGAAATACCATACCAGCACTTACCGGAGATCTGGACGGGGAGAACCAAAGAGGAGAGAGCGTGAGCAAGAAACCCGGCGAAAATGAGGGGTCGACGGAGAGCGTGACGAATACCGGTCGAAGAGAAGGAGGACGGCCGACGGAGGGGGCCCACGCTCACTCCTGGGCGACGGTGGGAGCCGGCGCTCGCGCCCCTACCCGGCGGCGGAGAGAGGGGGGGCGACGGTGGGAGCCGGCGCTCGCGCCCCTACCCGGCGGCGGAGAGAGGGGGGCGACGGTGGGAGCCGGCGCGGTGGGAGCCGGCGCTCGCGCCCCTACCCGGCGGCGGAGAGAGGGGGGCGACGGTGAGAGCCGGCGCTCGCGCCCCTACCCAGCGGCGGAGAGAGGGGGGCGACGGTGGGAGCCTGCGCTCGCGCCCCTACCCGGCGGCGGAGAGAGGGGGGCGACGGAAGGAGGGGGGCGGCGGAAGGAGGCGCGACGGAGAAACCCTAGCTTTTCTTTCTGTGGGGAAGAATGGTGAGAGGAGAAGGGATCGAGAAACTCCATCCCGACCTGCTGCACGCGCGGGTGCAACACGCGCACGCGTGGGTGCAGCGCGGCTGCGCGCCACGGGCCAGGCCGCGGAGCGAAGGTGGAATCGGCCGTTTCCCCTCAGCCTGGCTCCGCGGGCTGTTTTGCATGAGCTGGGCCTGGCTAAGATCCCTATCCAGACAACCAAACAAACCGAATGCTGCATCTCGGATACGGGCCAGGTGCAATGCAGGCAACCAAACACGCCCTATGTGTTTGTTCTGTGTATCTCAAATAGAAATAATACTTTTCATTATGTACTTGCGTTCATATATGTGCGCCTGTTTATATCAGCGCACGTGTTTGTATTCACCGTTTCACCAAAAAAAATAATACTCTTTTCATTAAAAAACAATACTACTAACTACACATATCTTTCTTAGAAGTGCACTTATTCTAGTATATTTATTCTAGTATAGAAGGATTACATGTAGTAGCACCTTGGTGTATGGCAAAATGGAACAGCCAATGTTTTCTCAAAATATACTACTACAGAAATAATTTTCGCAGGCAGCTGACACAACCGCCAACGGCCTAAGACCAGTGAAAATTAACAATTTTCACTGGCAGTTGCGGTCCATTTGCGGAAATCGATTTTCACAGATGAATCCTTAAGAGGACCGTCTACGAAAATCGATTTTCATAGGCGGCACTACTAAGAGGACCGCCAGCAAAAAGTTTTCTACCAAAAAAATTAATCAACATCTAGAGATGACGCTGCATTTTCAGATCCACATAGAAAGATCCCAATTCAAATCAATTCAAATCCACATCCAAAGAGCACTACATTGATTTTTCACCCCATTTCCAACATGCAAACATCAACACATGTAAATGAAATAACATCAACAACCATCGCCGTGCTGATCGTCATCATCACAGCGCCATCGGTTGTCATCGTTGGAGTGGGAGAGGGAGGACTTCAAAATTCGGAACCGTGTCGATCCAACCACTGCCACCATCGGATCGGTGGCCTCCAGTCACCGCTGCCAACAAATCCACCACCACCGGATCCGCCACCTCCTGATCCGCCGCCAGCGGATCAACGGCTTCCTGTCGCCGTCACTACCGACCTCCTCCCCTCCTACCGCCAGATCCGCCTCCCATAGCCATCGTCACCGCCGCCGTCACCGAGAGCAGAGGCTGGAGGAGGTAAGGAGAGGGAGAGAGGAATGAGAGGATGGGGAGAGTATGTGGATGTGGTAAGGGAGAGGATGTGGAGAGGCTTGGGATGAAGATTATGATGTCTCGCAACCGTGGAGTCTCTGGAATTTCAGATCATGATTTTTTTAGTCGATGCTCTTTTTGCTGACGATTACTTAGGAGGCCTGCTTGTTAAAATAGGGGGCTATTTTTACAAGCACATCTCTTAAGTGACAGCTAGTAAAAATCGATTTTCGCTGATGGTTTGAGATCGGAATTTCTTCAATACATATTTTACAAACGTATGTTCATTACATCCGTCAGTAAAAATAAAAGGGCGGTGTCATGAAAAATGGTTTTGTAATAGTTATAATAATAATAAAAAGAATAAACAATGTTGCATAACTAATTATTATTTTGGAATATCTTTGGTCAAGCTTTCGAAACTTCAAGCATCAATTCGTTTTCAGAATTTAGCGAGATTAAACACTAGCTAGAAAGCTCCATATATATCATATACTATGTCCTAAGACTCACTACCATAATATGATAAATTATTGGCTAACGAATATATTCCAACAGTACAATTTCTTTGTGCCCTTTGAACATCCCATACTATACATACAATTAGGCCGCGTTTGAAACTACTACAAACACGAGATAAACTTTTAGATATTTGGGGCACGCTTTTTAAACTGCTAAACAGTGTATTTCATGTGAAAATTTTTTATATGAAAGTTGTTCTAAAATATCAGATAAATCCATTTTTTAAGTTTGTAATAATTAAAACTTAATTAATCACACGTTAAGGTCATCTCGTTTTACGTGAAACACTTAATCTTCATCTTTATCTTTATTTCAGGAAATTCAAACACCACCTAAGTAATAGATTATACGTGTCAATTAATCAGTGTAAACTAGGACGGATCTAGTCAAACATTGCAAACCCCTCATGCATGTGTGACGAACAGTAGTACTAACATACATCCTGCACTTAAAGGCGATCTAGCCATGAACAGAATATAATCAAACCAATATTCAATCCTATCAGTGACGGCATTACAAGAGACAAAGATGCAGAGCTACCCCTATAATTAAACAACATCACGTGAGCTCTGATCGATGCTCATAGACAATTAACCGATGCATCCATTCATGCATTGATGGTCAAAGTAAAACCTAGCTAGCTAGCTGCTGCAAAGGCATCACCCCTTTTAACTCTCTCTGTTTCTTTTAATCATCAGAGTTAATTAACTATTGTAATTAATATCATATCATATCACACTCATTCTTAGGCTGAGTTCGGCAACTACCGTTCGGAACTAATCCTTCTCGTTTTTCGCGCGCATGTTTTTCAAACTGCTAAACGATGTGTTTTTTTTAAAAAGTTTCTATACGAAAGTTGTTTTAAAAAATTATATTGATCCATTTTTGAAAAAAAAATTATCAAATCTTAATTAATCATGTGCTAATGAGTCACTTCGTTTTGCGTGAAACTAAGATCAGTTCCAAACACGTTCCGCCGAACTCAGCCTTAGATAGATTCCTCATCGAGGTTGCACCACACACTAAGATATGTAGACAAGGTGAAGTCTCCATTCCTATTCTTTTTTGGCAGTGGTCAGCAACCCTACCAAACCTTCCTTGGTTTTAGACTGCTTTTGTCTGTGATTCCCTAGTAGTATAATATATGTTTATGTCTAGCTCTAATCAGGGATCATTATGTTAATCAAGCACACATGCATGGATGGATGCATCTTCTTCTGATCACCTTTCTAGGAAGAGTTGACATTGGTTGATGCATCACGATGTGGATGGTAGTAGTACTACGAATCAATATGATGGATGCTCCTAGCTTAGCTTCCTCGATCACTTCGATCGAGCCGTTTGTTGTCTTGTTGTAATTATGCACCACAAGATGACAACTTAATTAGCATTATATTGCACTGTCAACCAGGTGATTAACTCTCGACATTCACACTCACACAATTTACAAGCTGTGTGTAAAGATGAAATTCTTGATATGCATGCCATCGAATGTTACTGCAGCTCGAATTTTATCTTCATGCCTTATTCTAGTAAGATATTGCCGTCATTAGCAATGGCGGTGCATTTTATCATAATATTGTGTTTACTTGGTCGACTATTTAGTTTCCAAGTATTTAACGAAGTTATAAGTTTCTTTTCAACAGTATCATATTTTTTTCACGACACACTACTATGAAAACGATTTTCGTAAACGAGACCCATTTATTTTTTTAGGCGGGTATAACAGTTGTCATCGTACGTCTGCCATTAAATCGGGCACAGGGAGCAAGATTTTCGTCCGCCTGCGAAAATACATTTTCTTAGACGATACATTTTCCTAGGGCGATGCCTTATTTCGTCCGACTAAAAAAATATAGGATTTTCGTAGACGGACGGCTTAAGAGCTCCATCTGCGAAATGATTTTTTTTCCTAGACAGCCCCTTATGTCGTCCGTTTGAAAAAAATACCCCTATAAAGTCTTCTTTCTCCCTGAGTAGCTGTTCATTCATCCGAAGTTTCTCTCTCCAAAAACAACCAAAATATAGAGGGAAAGGTATTGAACTCCAAATCTTCAGTGGATTTTTTTACAGTAGTCAGATCCATGCATTTCTACACTTGTTATGTGATTTTTTTTTTATTTTTTTAGGTCTTAATTATGATGGATCTATGCATGCAAAATAGTGAAAAAGCACCACGCATGTGTTTTCTTTTCTTTTTTTTTTTGCTTTTCTATGATATGATTGTGATGGATTTATGTATACACTTTGTCCCCTCATCCTTTAGTGGTTAAATGTGACAATTTTATTATCCAAAATAAAGTATTTTGCTCTCATCCATCCCTAGATCTAGATAGGAGAGAGGAAAAATATTTTTTTCTCACGTTCCATCCCCTAGGTCTAAATACAAAAATTATGTATTTTGTTTATGATAAATTTATAGATCACTATCCCATAGTTATTTTTTTCTCTTTCCCATAGCGAGCAAAGTTAAGTTTGTTTATAAATATGTATTATTACAAAAATTTGTTTTTTTAATATAATTGTCTCTGAAATTTTTCAGAGATATGGACAGGCAATGGATGTATCATATGCTAAGGTATTTGTCGTCATATACGGATGAAATATCTAATTTATTGGCATTGCCAAGATGCACGCTTACAACAACAAGACAACGGAGATACATTGTCCATGTGCTGACTATAAGAATAAAAAAGTATGGGCAGATGCTACGACAATAATAGGGCACTTAGTAATGTGTGGGTTTATGAATAGCTACATGATATGGACCCATCATGGCAAGCAACAAGTGGATCCTGATGACAAAGAAGATCAGCCGGATGTTGATCACATGAAGGCTGCTGATGGTGGTTATGGTGATAATAGTATTGATTTAGAGAAAATGCTACGCCATGCAGAACCTGAGGTGCTAATGGGGCCGGATAGGGGTTTAGATAATTTTGAAGCTTTACAGAAGGCAGTGAAGGATCTTTTGTACGATGAATCAAAGGGTTGTGACATTGAGTTCTCAACATTACGGTCAATGCTTGAACTTATGAGGTTGAAGGCTAGATTTGGTTGGTCTGATAATAATTTCGATAGCTTCTACAACTTTTGAAAATCATGCTACCGAAGCCTAACTCATTACCATCCAACACATATCAAGTGAAGAAACTAATCTATCCCCTTTCTCTTGATGTGAAAAAAATTTATGCGTACGTGAACCACTGTATCCTGTACAGAAAAGATTACGCCTCATTGGATAAATGTCCAACATGCGGTGCTAGCTGGTACAAATCAACTAACAACATTTCCCTAGATGTTGTTTTTGTTGACAAAGAAGAGGCTGACATATTCGAGGTAAATAAGAAAAAAAATCCCCTAGCTGGTGATGTGGTACCTTCCTGTGAAAAATCACATCAAACGTTTGTACTCAAACCCCCGAGATACGGAACAAATGCGCTAGCATCAAGAAGGGCGCAAGAAAGATGGGATGCTCCGACACCCAACAGATGCTCATTAGTGGAAAAATTTTGATGCATTGTACCCAGATTTTACTAAAGACCCATGAAATATTAGGTTTACACTAAGTACAGATGGAGTTAATCCCTTTGGAGACATAAGCAGCTCACATAGCACTTGGCCAGTATTTCTGACCATGTACAATCTTCTTACCGAACTTTGTCGGAAGCGAAAATACGTTCTACTTTGTGTCTTGATATAAGGCCCCCGACAGCCTGGTATTGATATTGATGTATTTCTCAAACCATTGATGGAAGATATGAAAGATTTATGAAAAGTTGGAATGAATGCGTGGGACAAGTATTTAAGACAATACTTCACAGTGAAGGCTATTATTTTCGTTACCATTAACGATTACCCCGCCATGTTTTCAGTTTTCGGGCAGATTAAAGGGAAAATAAAATGTGTGATATGCTTGAATGGAACGTACTATAGGTACCTCCTAGGTTCCAACAAGCTTGTTTACATGCGGAGATCATAAGTACCGCAAGATGACATCATAATTTGATGATACCGAAGAGAATGATCCTCCACCAAAACCCAAAAGTGGGGAGAAAATATATGCGGAGACAGAGAAAATACAGTGCATGTTCGGAAAAGGGCCTAAGAAATGTTCAAAGGGAACAAAAGCGTAATAAACCAGATGATGAGCTTTCTCCCCCCATAAACATTCGATTTTCTTTAAGTACCTATCATACTATAAAGATTTATAGATTCATCATGCCATAGATGTCATGCATCTAGAAAAGAATGTATTCGTCAACACCATCGAAACATTGCTGGGCATACCAAGCAAGACAAAGGATGGTCTACAGTCACGTACCGACATAGTAGAAATGGGGATTAGGGAAAAGCTACACCCGAAAGAAGGAGAGAAGAATGGAAAAATATATCTCCCTCCAGCTTGTTTCACACTCACACATGAGGAGAAGAAGACATTCTGCAAGTACCTTCGCGATGTCAAAGTGCCCTTAGGTTTCTCATCAAACATTAGGCAACTAGTCTCCATGAAAGATTTGTCGGTATCCGGTTATAATTCACACGACTGTCATGTCATGCTCATTGTGTTTCTCGCCATTGCTATAAGGGTCATTAAACTAGAACATGTAAAGGTTGCTATCACAAAGATGTGCTATTTTTTCAATGCAGTATCACAGAAAGTCATCAATCCTTAAGAGTTAGCACTTCTTTGTTCATTCTCATATGAGACCCAATGCCAACTTAAGATGTGCTTCCCTCCATCATATTAAAATTTTAATATGATGGAGCACCTGATGGTTCATATAGTGTCCTAGATAATTGCACTTGGCCCATTGTACCTGCATCAAATGTGGTTGTACGAGCGTTACATGGCCGTTTTGAAGGGCTACGTATGGAATTGTGCTCACCCAAAGGGATCAATGATTGAGGGATACAGTACAGAAGAGGTCATCGAGTGCTGCATCGATTACCTAAAAGATGGAAAGATAATTGGAGTACTAGTACCTTGACACGAGGGTAGATTGACTGGTAGGGGGATAAACGGAAAGAAGAGATTCGTCGACCTTGACTACAAATCAGTTTGAGAAGCTCACTACAACGTTCTTCAACAGCTTGTTATTGTTCAGCCATACATCGAGCAACACCTCAAAATCATAAGAGCTAATAATAAGGGACGCACAACTGAGTGGATCATGAAAGGACACAAGCGTCGCTTAACATATAGGTTAGGAAATCTTAACTTACCAAATGGAGAAACCACTAATGAAATTACCATGAAGTGGTTGTCATGTGGTCCATCAAGTGTAGTCAATTCTGGGCAAGGATATGATATTAATGGATACACGTTTTGCACAAAAGCACATGATGATAAGACCGTAACTCAAAACAGCGGTGACCGAGTGGAGGCAATATATACCTTGGGGCAAAAAATACATACTTTGGGTTCATTGAAGAAATATGAGAAGTCGACTATGGCCTCACAATGCAAATCCCCCTATTTAAGTGTCATTGGGTCACACACCCAAACGGTGTATTTGTTGACAAGTACGGCCTTACTATTGTTGACCTCGGCAATATAGGTCACAAGGATGACCCCTGGGTACTCGCTGATCGCGTGGCACGGGTGTTCTACGTGAGAGACCCTGAGAATGTGAAAAAAGAAATAGTTCTACCCGAAAAGCAAAAGATCTTGGGAGTTGATGGAGTCGAAGATGTCGAGGATTATAACCAGTATGATAGCATGCCTCTTTATACTCAATTTCTACAAATGATTAAGCTTGTAGAAGCATCTATTGAGAAAACCGTGAAGCCGTACATGCGAGAAGATGGAGTGGGGAAAAACGTTAGAGGATAACATATGAATATGAAACCAATGATCACCATATGTAATGGCTATCTGTTCTCATTTTGCAATGTATTTGAACAAGTTATTGATTTCTCATATTTTGTAATGGCTATCTGTATTTTATTTGAACACAATATGGAGTTTCCATTTTTGTAGGATTCCTTCATTATTTTGGTAATTTTTTAACAAATATCGTGGATTTTTTATGGACTTACCACAATTTAAGGAATTTTTAACTATTTTCATTCATTTTCTTTAATTTTCTAGGATTTTGACAATTTAAGAATTTTCTATAAATTTTAATTGTATTTTCTACTTGGGCCCACCTTCATCTTCGTAGGCGGGCGGCCGACCTACGAAAATATACAAGGTTATATAGGACATTCATTTTCGCAGGCGGCTCGCCCGCCTGCGAAAATGGATGCCCTATATAAGGGAGCCTACCTCGGCGCGAACATTTCTAAATCCACGTGGGAACCCTAGAAATTTTCGCGCTGTCAAGCTGCCAAATTTTTTCTCGATGCCATCGCCTCCGCCGCCGCCCGCCTGGGACCAACCACTGGCCTCCGCCGCCTCCTCGTCTTCCCCCGGCCGTCACCGCCATGGAGCCCAGTGTCGCCTCCCCGATTCGTGTCGGTGTCGCCTCTCCCCGGCCGACGATTCGTCCTCGGGCGATGATTCGTCCTCGGCTGATCGTCGTTCTCGGCAGAACATCGTGCTTGTCTTCATCGGCAGCTGAATGACTTCCTCGACCGATCATCATCTTTGGCCGAGCGTCGTCTTCGGCCGAACATAATCTTCCTCGTCATCAACCGTATGTGGGTGATTTGAATGCTTGTATATTTATATGTGTGTGGGTACTTTGGGTGATATGTGGGTGACATGTGGGTGATATGTGGGTGATGTGCTATGTGCTATGTGGGTGATATGTGGGTGATGTGCTATGTGCTATGTTTGGATTATGTGTGAATTTGACAGGGGGGTATGTTATGGGGATATGTCCGATAAAATATGAATTTCGATGATGTATGGATATGTTCGATGATATTTGGATGATATGAGGTTATGTGGGTGACATGTGGGTGATTTTGGGTGATAATTTTGGATGAAATGTGAATTTGACATACGATATGTATTTTTAAATTTAGGTGTTAATTTTGGTGCCATTATTACGTTTGTGCGAAGGGAGTAATTGTTTAATTTAACAATTTCTCGGTGCCATTATTATGTATGTGCCATTATTTCTCGGTGTCATTTTTAATTTAATAATTTAATAAACATTTAATTTAATATTTTTCTATTTAATTTTTGGCGCTAGTACTTTACGATGGCCGACATCACTAAAGGGACTCAAGGAATGTCGGAACACATAGCCGACGATAAGGCTCCATAAGTGATCGTGGAGGCTTCATAGGCCATCGTGGAGACCTTGCAGCCCACACAGGCCTCACAGGCCATCGTGGTGATCGGGGCGCAGCCAAACGTGGAGGGGTCACAAGGTTCAGACAATGACAAACCCGAGGAGCACGACGCGTACTCGTCACCAATGACCCTTGCCCAAGCCTGAAAAGGAGAAAGAAAGACGCCAATGGTGAAGAAGGCGATGAAGAATACGTCCCCCGCGAGAAAACGGTATGCTTTGCAATTTGACGTTTTCATATGAATTATAAGGGGTAACTAGTGTTTCCTACTAATTCGATGGTGTCTTAATCTTGTAGGAAATGGCCCCACAAAGATCTCGACGTCAGGCCAAAAAAAGCCGCACAACTGAAAGATGTCCCAGCTACGACCTCCGACTCCAAGAAAAGCGTAAATTCAGCATAGGCTTAAAAAAAGGGAAGAGAGGAGCGTCAACAGGATAATCGATGGATTATTTGTTGTAACCCATATTAGCACAAAAGGGGAGCCGCTGACCCCTAAAACTGCGCGCGCGAAGTACAGCTCCCAGTGTGGCACGGTTGTCAGAGATAAGATCCCAATCACAATCAATGACTGGGACCACATACCAGAAGGGGATAAAAAAACCTCGGGCTGGAGTTAAAGAAAAAGATGCAATTCCCAGAGGGATCCGAAGCCGCGGCAAGGAATTATGCGTTGTAGACAATGGACAAGGCGTGGCGCGGATGGAGAAACATGCTCAACAAGAATTTTGTGCATACGGGTCAGACACATTTTCACAAGTATGGGAAGATCACGCCGTCCCAGTGGGACTAATTTGTTAAGTTCAAGACCTTGTCGGAAGAAGTGGAGAAGAGCAAGAAGATGTCTGAGTTGGCCAAGAGAAACAAATGGCACCATTGCTTGGGCTCCGGTGGGTACGCACGTAAGATTGAGCAGTGGACAAAAGAGGAGGAGGAAATGAGGAAGTCCGGGGCTCCGGTTCCAATGGAACAATTGGACGAACGTTCAAAGCACTAGGGAAAAGTTAGAACACCCAAGATCACGGATCAGGGCAAAGTTCTATTTGAAGACCCTGGGCTCTAGAGAGTAGCTGACAACATAGAACTTTTATCCGGTGCACAGAAGAAGGGTGAATTTACCCCCGAGAGAGAGAAGGATGCGCTTAGCAAGGCGTTGGGCAATCGTGAGCATGGGGGTCGGGTTCGAGGGGTGTCCTCTAAACTCAGTTGGAAAGAAGGGTTCAAAAAGGACGCCGCTTCATAGAAGAAACGGGATGCCTATAAGGATGACTTAAGAGAGCAAGGAAGCCTTGACTTGCAGAGAGAAATGATAGAATTTTGTATCAAGCAAGGTATACTACCTAAAGAAGGTGGTCCCGCTCACATACCCGACCCAAACTATCCTTGGATTGATATAACAAAAGATACATCGTGTAAGTTACACGTCCCTCTTGGTAGAGCTGGCAGAACCCTTAAGGCAGGGATAGGAATGGCTATCCCTGGCTGCACTTATCGGTGGACACAATTATATTATGGTGGTGTTTGAATCTCCTGAAGATGAAGATAAAGAGGAAAATAAAGTGTTTCACGTAAAACGAGGTGACATTAACGTGCGATTAATTAAGTTTTAGTTATTACAAACTTGAAAAATGGATTTATCTGATATTTTAGAACAACTTTCATATAGAAATTTTTTGCACGAAACGCACCGTTTAGCAGTTTGAAAAGCGTGCCACGATAATCTTTATCTTTATCCAGAAAGTTTAGAACTTCCGAACGGGGCCTATGGCACAAAAAAGATATAATCTTTGAGACCTGCACCAACGCTTCGCCGAAACCGCCATGGCCTCCTCAGAAGAAACCGGTGAATGATGAGGTTGAAAAAGATAGTAAGGGACATGAGGAGGCACTGATTGATGCTGCACAGGTTGAAGCTAAACAACCTGCAGGTGAACAACCCAAGAATATAAAAGAAGCACCTGTATCTGTGATAGTGCCGATTGTGGCAGAGGAACATGGAGATGAATCGGAAGTATAACTTGTGCCATATGTCCAGCAATATATTGAAGACACAACGGGTTTGGAATAGGAAGAAATAAAACTCGATATGTATGAAGACCCATCTCCTGCCAAAGAGGACGTAGACGCAACCAAGGCAAATGACAACAACAATGATAAGGCCGAAGTGCCTAGAGTGCTATGAAGCCATAACTTCAAGCAAAAGGAGAAGTGGATGGTAACCGCTTTTCGAGGTGGTAAAAAAGTGCCAAGGAACACACGGATGATCAGAAAAAGGCCAAATGAACTTGTCGGCGCCCAACGAAGTTTGAATCTGGCAAACCCTTCTTGCCCGATTATGCGCTTGCTGAAGGTCCATGGGAGATGAGAAGGTTACATAAATATGGTGCATGGACGCTAGCAAAAAAGGGCCCACGTCCATAACGGTTAGAACACCGCCCGAAGCTTTCATGGGCGGTGAAGGTTTTTTGTGGCTCGATTTTTCTGACCTTCATGCCGTATACCGTCGGGAGAAGATGGACGTGAACTTTGTTGTTGCATGGTGCCTATGAGTATAAACGTGCATTTACACACCTGAATAAATAGGCAACATAAGCCTGAGAAAATTATTAATACCTTTTTTTGCTAGGATGCAATACATGGATGCTGAGAAAACGAAGGAACCCATCGGTTATCTCGATCCAATAAGGATTTGTCAAACCCAGCATATTGTAAATCTCCACGATAATTCTGAGCAGCTAAAGAACAAGACGCCTGAAAAGAGAGCTGAATATAAGAAAGATTTGCACAAGACCAAGTTGCTTACTGTGGCACAATATATTGGACAAGCATTCCTAAAATTTCAAAATAAAATAGTCATACTTGCCGTATACAACTTTAAGTAAGTATGATAGATCTCTCTGTATATCTTTATTATTTGACCTGTGACTAACTGAACCGTCATTACTATGTAGCGATCATTATGTTTGCTTTATGCTCTACCCGAAGCATGGGACCACTATAGTCCTGGACCCCCTTGATTATAATCACAGGTCAAACAGACAATTCCTAACAATCTTACAATAGTAAGTGATTCTGATCCATGCATGTGTATAATTCATGAAATGTTCATAATTATTAAATTTCGTTCATTAATATGAATCATAATACCGTGCGTACAACTATTACAAAGTAAAGGATGGGGAACAACTGCAAACGAGGAAGAAGTTGCTAGTGCATAGATATTGGCCGATAATAAATTACTAAACATACTCTGCACACATGCTTATTTATTTAAATTCCTTTATCTCCATGTATAACTAATTCCTTCTATGTGTATGTCATAATAAAGTGTCACAAGCAACCTAAAGGCAGTGTACTTTGCGGATATTACACACGCGAGTTTATTAGAGTTAATGGGAGGTACAGGACCAACCCAAAGGATGTAAGTCTCTTAACTCAAAATATAAGTTCAATGATGGAATGCATATCTAATTGATATCGTAATATATTCCCGTGCTTTCGTACATGCAGTTGCCTAGAATCGAGCATCGATTTAACTTTGACGACAAAGACATTCCAAACGTGCAGCGGGACCCCTGCTGCTTCATCCATGACCCCACAGGCATCTTAGCAACCAACGAAGAATACAAGTCTCTTCGGGATTGAAGCCACGTGCTTGTGTAATTAACAATATAATTCGAAATGACGTGCTTTAATTTGTGTAATTAATATGTATATATATATGACCGATACTTTTCACTGATGCATGAAATATATATATGTATATTAATATTCGTATTACATGGCTACTAGCTGTTACATACATTTACATACTAATTAATTAAATAATTTCAACATTATTGATTAAATATACTACTAGATATTTTGGCGAAAATATTTAAATTTGGCGAGAAAATTTTCGTAGGCAGGCGTACTGCATTTTTCCAAGCGGCATATTGCGCCTCAGCCCACCTTGGATATATATCTTAGGGACGTATTTTATGCACACAAGTCTTCTCATGTACATACCGTGCATATCAACTAACAAATTTCACCAAAAATTTTAGAAAAAAATATACATATACTTTTAGTAGTATTATGTCTGTGTGTAAAGTCTCATCTTCAAATTCATTATATTTAGGGAGCAACAAAAAAGACAAAATTCTGACAGATTTATACTCTTAAAACCGTCAAAATTTTTATCTTTTTTGTTACGGTTAAAATATGATGAATTTAAGATTAAGGATTTACACATATATGTAATACTATTGGAAGTACATATACAATTTTTTTAAAAAAATAATAAAAATTGTTAGTTGGTGACTTGGTGTGCACGGTGTGTACATAAAACTTGTGTGCATATAATATATAATATGTTTCCATATATCTTTCTAGACGGACCGGCCGGCTACCTGTGAAAATCGACGATTTTCGTAGGCCTTTGCGTACAGGCGGACCGGTCATCCGCCTGCAAAGACCAATTTTGTCCGTATGCAAAAATGGTTTTTTAGTAGTGACAATAAATAGTTAATCAAAATATCAAATTTATGTCCTGCTCTAGTGACATCTTTGTCGTCATTCGCAACGGTGGAGCATTTTATCATAATATTGTGTTTACCAGGTCGACTATATATTTAGTTTCCAAGTTTCCATCGAAGTTATGGTTTTTACCGGTACATATTTTTCATGACAATATAGCGCTAACAAAAATATCATATTTACTTAGTACCATTTCAAAAATAGTAATGTAAAAAAAAACAAGTTCTCAAATGCCATTGCAAAGAGCATTTGACCAGATATATAAGCAACAAATTTGCATTGGCTACAAGGCCACTACATGACCATGGCTTAATCTATCACACACTAAGACAAAATAGCCTAATTAATTAGTGGGAGCATATGCCAAAGCACACACTAGCTAGCTAGCTAACACTCCAGTGAGCAAGCTAATTAAGCTCCACTACCGGCTTTGTTTTTCACCTCATCTTCCTGACTCATCACTCTTTTTTTTCACGTGCACGCTTTTTAAACTACTAAACGGTGTGTTTTTTTTAAAAAGTTTCTATACAAAAGTTACTTAAAAAAATCAAATTAATTTATTTTTCAAAAAAAATTAGCTAATACTTAATTAATCACGCGTTAATGGACCGTTCTGTTTTTCGTGTGCACGTGTGTTTTGGGAACACCGGAGGGAAACGAACACACCCTGCTACTACTACTACACAAACACAAAGCCAGTAAGCCAGTGTGATGCATGCAGATGTAGTATAATTAAGCATTTCGAATCATCTGAAAGAATTCTGAAGAAGTCTGAACTCTCTGAACCCTCACGTGCCATGGCGATCTCTACACATTCAGATATTCTCATCTCATCTCATGCCGACTCTGCAGAGCCCAAGAACTAATCTTCTCCTTTCCTACAGCCATCACACCGCAGCGTAGGATCGAGTTTTTAACTGACAAATCAGCCCTAAACTCGCGGTGTCAGCGAGCAGTTCAAGAACGTTTACTACTGCAGCTAGCTTAGCTTCAGTAAACAAATCGATCACCATGCAATTGCAACCTCGCAATTAAGGCTGAGATTAGAATTTTCTTCTGCATGGTGCGTGTGTGCGCGGATTCCGATGCTTTGCCATTAACTCCATGGAAGACTTGATTCCGTTGCCTTGTTCCATGCATCCGAGAGAGAAAATGAGAGAGATGGAGAAGAACACTGACCGATCTCAGCTGTGCTGCACGTCCTCTCTGAATTTTGTCTGAATTTACTTATGTTTCCAAGGATACTATTGGTGATTTGCCTTGCCCTGCTCTGCCTTGGACGGTGTAGTTTTATTTTACTACTGCTGCTGCTGCAAGTAGGGGATGTGTAATTTCCAGATGCCATCGTTGTAGATTCGTGGACATGTTACTACATGATGTGATTAATTTGCTAAGTGCACAAAGCAGTGACATAATTTGCTTTCTCATCATTTGTCACTTTGTATCAGTTTCAGGATGCGTTTTGTTCAGGCAAACCATTAATTTGTGGCATGTTTTTGTTGACATTTGGTTATCTACTGGTTGAATTGCATTTTGGTTCTTAATAATATTTAATTTCCAAAATAGATAGTAGATACCGCTAGTTCTGAATCTTAATTACCGTTAAGAAGATAGTAGATGCTAGCTACTATCAATGTTCTTAATCTTACTGTCAAGAAGATAGTAGAGTAGTAGTTGTTAACAATGCTAGCTATGGTCATCAGTTTTCTGGATGTCATTGTCTGAAGGCTAGGTAAAATGAAGATTTTAGAAAAAAGTTTTTGCAGATTTTAGAATCTGAATATATCGTTACCATTCTTTCACCTTTCTACTTCTGAATTACTCCTATGTCTCATATTAATGTGCCATACCAATACTAATTTGTTTACATATGTAAAGATTCAGCATCAGACTATACACACACACACGGACACACCTGTAACATGACACAATGGGAATCAATCACACATCAAAGGGGTAATTAAGTGTACATGTTGCAGGGGAAGGATAGAGATTTCTTGTTAATATATACACATAGAGGAAAGTTCTTTTGACTCTAGGGTAGGGGGTATTTCCAATTCTCCATTGAGGTGACCTCCAATGACCTCACAGCATGCAGCAGCAGAAGAAGCAGGCAGGGCTAGGCCTCAAACAGTGAAACCATTGTCTGTATTTGTTAAGAGTCTTGACAAGCACCAATTCCAAGGACCCAACCAAAAGTTTTCATGGCATTGAAAGCCATAGGTCTTCCTATCCTCAGGCTCACACACACAGCTTTGGTGAAGCGGAAGATGGTTGGTTCTTCCACATAACTCTGGAGAGAGAGGAGCATGGAACTTACAGTCTTCCTGTTCCTTGTCTGCTCATCTTTCTTTGCCATCAAGGAGAGTACATGTATTCAATTGTTTACTGAAGAGTACATAACTACATGTACTCCATTCAATTCAATGTGTGTGTGTTTTTTTATAAACTCAATTCAATGTGTTTGAGGAGTAGGACTAGTAGTATTGATGTATTGCTGCTGACAGGTTGCTTCTCTGAATACCATGGCATGGTAGTGCAGCAAATGCCATGGCCCGTTTAGTTCCAAACTTCAAACTTCAAAATCCATCATATCGAATGTTTGGACATATGTATGAAGTATTAAATGTGGACGAAAAAAAAACTAATTACACAGTTTGCGTGTAAATTGCGAGACGAATCTTTTGAGCCTAATTACACCATGATTTGACAATGTGGTGCTACAGTAAACATTTGCTAATGACGGATTAATTAGGCTCAAAAGATTCGTCTCGCAGTTTACAGGCGGAATCTGTAATTTGTTTTGTTATTAGACTATATTTAATACTTCAAATGTGTATCCGTATATCTGATATGACCTGATGTGACGTTTTTTTCAAAATTTTTTTAATCTAAACACGGGCTATATAATACCAGTCTTTGAAACAGTGCAAGACATTTGTTTACATGCATCAGAGTATTCAGTACTG
Source organism: Oryza officinalis (assembly GCA_008326285.1). NCBI lineage: Eukaryota > Viridiplantae > Streptophyta > Magnoliopsida > Poales > Poaceae > Oryza > Oryza officinalis. The sequence goes on from BDMV01000008.1 coordinate 5,402,801, forward strand.
CTCCATGCATGTGTATTCACTAGGCACTGTATTTATCTTTTTGTAGAATGGAGGAGAATATTAATAAAATATACACTCCTTTAGCTCCCCTGAAAAAAGAAGTTGTTTTCTGTTGACAATTACTCTATCCGTTTCAAATTGTAAGGCCTATATTTTTTATACGGTCTTTAATAACGTACTTTAATCATTAATTTATTTCATATTATGTTATCAAACAACTATAAAATTAGCATCACGCAAAAGTATTTTAAAATACAAATCTAATGATATAACATGCATAATACTTAGTATAGATATTGCTAATGTATTTATTAGTCACAATTTATCGAGTTTAATTTTTTTAAAACAATGACGCTCTGTAATTTGTGACAGACAGAGTATACTGCAAAAGCTTTGACAAGAAACTATACATGCTAATCCTGCTTAATTAATTACATTAATGTGTCAGAACCAGGTCATGTGCTTGTTGTGCACTAGCAACAGGGACAGTTCAGTTTAAAGGCAAAAAAAAAGGTTTCCATGTGAGAGAAACAACACAAACAGCAATGGCAGCAACATGAAGAAGCAGCAACCTTGCAAGCAACAAGCACACACTGTTACCACTCGAAAGTTTCTGAGTTAACCCCAAACAAGCATTAGAACTTAGTCCAGAGTTCACATTGGGGTGTATCTGCATGCATGCATGAATGAATGAATCATGAATGGGTCCTAACAAGAAAAACATGTGCCACCAACCCCAGCATATGTATGTAGTGCACCAGTATAATTAAGCTTTTTTTCTGAATATTACTCATAGGCATATCATATCTCACTCATTGGCACATTGCATTTGCATGCAGAAAGAACAGGGTGCTTGCCCTTTTGGCCATGCAAGTACTAGTAATAAGTTAACAAAGTGGTAAAGTGGTAAATTGGAATCTTCAATTTTACCCCTCTCTTAAGCAAAGACATCTTCAGAGAGACTTCAATGCCCATGTACCACATACAACTATCACTACCACTGCATAGTGTCATGCATTATTTGACTCATCATCCATGCATCCAATTCCATTTACCCCTCCTTGTTAGGAAACTACACTTTGCCTCCATAACACCAACTAAAGCCATACACACACACACCACTGCTATCACTATACAACAGCTACTACTAGCCTTTCTCTCTCATTCATTCATTCAATTCTCTGGTATATCTCTTTCTCTCTCTTCAGAGCATACATACAACTACTATTCCTCACATATTCCCCAAAGCAGAGAAAAATTACATTTTTACCCCTCATAACTTTCTCTCTCTACCACTCACTTAAAAAGGGGAAGTACCACACATACAAGCTTGCACCTTGCACAAAGAAAGTTGAGAGAGAAAGAGAGAGAGTGAAAGCTGAACTCTCAAGAACAAGAAGAAGAGCTAGACGTGTATCAAGTTCATAGTGAGAGTGAGAGATCAATGGAGCTCTTCCCTTCGCAGCCGGATCTCTCCCTCCAGATCGGTCTCCCAACGGGTGCAGGCGCGGCGGCGCATGCGCATGGCCATGATCACCACCGCCACGGCCTCAACGCAAGGTTCTTTGCCGCCGCCGCCGCCGCCGGAGGAGCGGGTGGCAGCAACCCGGCAATGGCGCCGTCGTCGTCGTCGCTGCAGCTGCCGCTTCCCATGCCGCTGCCGCTGCCGGTGCCCATGGCTCCAGCTGGCGCCGGTGGCCTGCAGTTCTACCCCGACGGCGCCACCGCCGCCATGCTGAGGCCCATACGCGGCGTGCCGCTGTACCACCACCACAACCAGCAGCAGCACGCCGCCGCGGCGGCGCCGTTCGTGGGCGCGGCGCCGCTGCCGCACCACCCGAGCTCCGCCGCGGCGGCGCCGTGCTACTGCGAGCCGTGCCACGTCGCCGGCGCGTGGCGCAGGGGTGGCTGCGGCGCGGTGGTGGCCGCCTCCCGCGGCGTGCTCCCGGCGAAGCGCGCGCCGCGCGCGCCGCGCATGCGCTGGACGTCCACCCTCCACGCCCGCTTCGTCCACGCCGTCGAGCTCCTCGGCGGCCACGACAGTACGTCATCCATCACCATGAAACTTCTTGAAATCTTCAATACTTCATCATCATCTTGTGCTAGTTCGTGCCATGATTCTTGAGAAGTTTTTGTGAGAGCTAGGTTTAATGATCTCATTCACATGAAACTTTTGCTCAATATTTTTTCAGGGGCAACGCCAAAGTCGGTTCTTGAGCTGATGGATGTGAAGGACCTCACCCTGGCTCATGTCAAGTCTCACTTGCAGGTAAATTTCACCACCATCTTCTTACTCCTACTCATGTTCCAGCACTAGCAGCTAGTATCACTCATGTGAGCCTCCTCTTTCAGTCAAACCATCCCTGTGTATGTAAGTGTGTAGTAACTCCAGTACTATACTCCTATCAACCATAGATGAAAGAGAAAGAAATATCGAGTATAAATATTATATTTGTACAACCAAACTAGAATCTAGACAGATCGTCTATTCGTAGTAGGATGAGTCTAATTTTATCCTAGGTTGTTATATTTTGAAACGGATAAAATATATACATAGGACGCTCTACTACTAGTAGAGAGGAATTGAAGTTGCACAAAGATATGCATGGTTTCTCTGATCCTCTTGTCTGTTAGTACACCACACACACACTGCTCAATGCTGTAGTGTAGTACACACACATGCATGCAATAGATCACAACAATATAGTGAGAGAAAAAGGTAGGCAGAGAGACAGTGAGCTAGCTAGAGAGATGGCCAGATGGGGTTAAGTGGCAACAGTGCCACACTCTGTCATCTTCTGCATTTACACACATCTCTTGTACTGCTACTAGTAATACTACTACTGTATCATGCATGGAAACTTCTCCTTAGTTAGCTAGCTAGGTCAGGTCGTTCCATGTAACAATGCAGGTTTCACATCGATTGATCCATGCAAGTTAGTACTAGCTAACTATCAATCACGCATGTACATCATGTGTGCATGATTTGCATGGCAAAATTGTCAATGAGAATGGGTTAGGTTTCCATTATTCTTCTCCCTCCTTGATTAGCTAGCATTTCAGATATCTGTCATGTCAAATCTCGCAGCCCATCATTTTCTGCAGGTGCAAATCTTGTGATGATTTGCCAAGACACACATAATATATTCCTTGATATCTCTCTCTATATATATGCATGATTCTAAACTAATCAGTGTCTTTTTTGGCCATGTTGTTGCTTGTTTCTGCAGATGTACAGGACCGTGAAGAATACCGAAAGGCCGGCAGCTTCGTCAGGTGAACAGTGCAAATATCTCATAATATGCTTTGCTTTAGAATATATGCTAGCTTAAGCACACGGTCGTTTTAGCCTTCCATTTTTATTCTATTCGACGTGTTGTTGTTTGTGCTTCCAATCATCAACAACATCTTCTTCACCATCACTTGTGTCTGGTATATTCTGCTCTCTGATATGATGCATTGACCAATATAATCAATGGTGCTAATGTGATCAGCTATGTGCTTCTTGTTTCCTTAACTTTTTTCAGATCAAGCTGATGGGTTTGAGAACGGGTCGGCCGGCGAGATCTGCGACGAGAACTCGCTCGATCTGCATGGCGGATGCAGGCCGGAGGCGATGTCGGCGGCGACTGCGGCAGCGGCGGCGCGACATGGAAGGTTAGCTGCCTGTAACGATCATGGGAGCAGCACCGGTGCTCATGGCGCCCTGTGGAATAGCTCCTCAAGGTGGTCATCATCATTCATCACTACTAATTAACTTTGTTTGTTGAAAAATTTTATGTTACTTCGAAAAAGTATCTAGAGTTACCTAAATTTTACGCTAAAAATTTTGATATATCGACCTACATAGTAGTAGTATTTAGAGGTATCAAATTTTATATTAGAAACTCTTGATACCTTCTCAAGAATGGTAATATTACCCTAGTTTGTTTCTGCAGTACACAATTACACACGTGTAAATTAAATAAAAAACTATTAATCAAATTAACAGTATTTTGTGTGTGAAGAAATGTAGTAATAAACAAAAGTATATGTAGGATTAAGCATGGATCAAAGCTATAGCCTTTTGATTGATGTCACCTCACACTGCCATCTTAGGAGAGCTTTAATCGTTTAGGTCGGCATGGAAAGTGTAACAAGCTAGCAGCCTTCTTTTACACCCACATGCACATCATATCATATATCCCCAGCTGGAGTAGTTTACACTAGAATCAGTTCCCGATAAATATGATCTTGATCAGAAAGTGCCCTACTCATTGAGACCTGAAAACCCCTTTTGTCAAGGATCACCTAGACATGCTTGCATGAATCGATCTGCATATATATTCTTCTTTCAATTATGACCTAATTATGCATGCATACATACCCCCATGCAGCGTGCATGGTCCTTTTGTCAGTTTAGAGCGTGTACATGGAAGTTCATAGATAGTACTAGTATATACAACAACTGAATAAGTTGTTCAGATACATGTGATTTGTTTAGGAACACTAGTATATAATAATATAAAGGTATGTAACACTCTCAAACTAACCTCTTAATTTTTTCTTCTTAGTTTAGCCTTTTTTTTTGTCAACAAAATGCATCTGCGTCCTACTAATCATTATGTCTTTTTAGGAGGCTTTAATTAATTGGAATGTACATCACTACCAACTAGCAAATATATCAATATATACTTGTGATGGTTATATAATTAACAAGGGTTGCATCTCTCTACAGGGAGGACTGGTCTGGCATCCCAAGTGAGTCCAACACTGGAAGCATGCAAACTCTGAAGGTAACATATATAAATGTCCAACACTGAATTTACTACAATTAAAAGAGCAAAAATTTGCTTCAAACCCAGCTGTAAGGTATGTGAGATTATATCACCTGCAACTTATGATCATTCTTGTGCAGGATATGCAATCCAAGAGCCTAGAGATCTTATCAGACATGAACTCCTGTGTTTCGGAGACGACATCGAGCACCAGCGAGCTGAACCTCGAGTTCACGCTAGGGCGACCGCAAAACCGACCAAACTAATGATCAATGGACACCGAACACCAGTCGATAACTGATCTGCAAAGCATCATCATGATCATGATCATCGTCGGCAAGAATTAGCTAGGGGGAGTAGTTTGCATGTTCATCGATCATGCATGTTAACATGGTCCCAAAGAGTAGACATTGTCATCTTTCACTGTTGAAAAAGATGTTCATGGTGAAGGACAGTGTGGAAAAGGAGGAAAGCTAGCTAGGTAGTGGTAGAGGTGAGGTGAAAGCAAAGCATTTGTACCAATGGGAAATGGGGTTAATGTCTAGGTCAAATTAGATGGCTCTTTTTTGCAGTTGTAACATTGAGCTAGCTAGCTGATGGGGGAAGAAAAGGAGAAAAGGGTGGCTTTTCTACTGCAATCACATGCATGTCCATGAGCTTTGCTAGATAGTAGCTTTTGTAGCCTTGACAGTAGGGAGAGAAAAGAGATAAAGCTGATGATCTATGTGTATGCACATTATGCAGTGCTGTTCAAGATCTTTAGGGAGATAAGGTGACCATGATAACAACATCATATAGCTCCTGACATCTGTGTATGCTTATTATTAGTCAGTGATCAACTGTCCTGAAACATGCAAATTTAGGGAAGAAGAAACTTCTGATCAACTGTGCCCATTCATGCAGTTCCTTGATCATCTCTACAGTCCACAATAATTCAGAGTGGTGCAAGAAATAACTTTATTGAGATAATTAAATGAATTAAGGAGCTTGCATGTTTTCTCCATGAGTTTTTGGAGTAGTAGTTGATGAGATGCTTGCTGTATAGTGGTAAACTGGTAATATATGCATGAACCAAGCAAGCAAATTAAGCAAAGGTGATGGATGGATGGATGGATGGATGGACAGGATTGCAATTGCATTGAAGACAATGAATTGATCTCAAAAGAAAAAAAGGCAATGAATTGAAGAGACATTGACATGCAAGAGATATGTGTGTTGCAGTGGTACTAGTCACTATAGTTTACTTACTATTCCCTCCGTTTTATATTATAAGTTATTTTGACATCTTTTCTAGTCAATTTTTTAAAAATTTGATCAAATTTATAGAAACGTATAGTAATATTTTCAATACAAAACAAACATATTATCAAACTATATTCAATGTTACATTTAATAAAACTAATTTGGTGTTATAGATATTGCTAAATTTTTTTTATAAATTTGATCAAAACTAAAAAAATTTGATTAAAAAAAAAGTTAAAGTGACTTATAATATGATACGGATAGAATACTAGTATAGTACTTTATGTTTGACAAATGACAACAAAGCCTTTCTGTACCATATTCTGGTGCTGACCAGGCAGGAAGAAACACTGGGAGCACTGACACACGGCTTACCTAGCTGCCCCTGTCTTCAGTTCGGCAGCCTAGCTAGCAAGAATTCAAACCCTAGGCCTGTTGACACTTGTGACATCTTGTCCAATTGCAAAATACTCCCATGCATGCATGACCTGATGAATTATCCGTGCAGCATGGCAGCTAACAGAATGTTTTGAAGATATATAGTACGTCCATGAGCAAGGATCATCTCAGGTTGGGTTCCTTTAGAAGGCTGCAGGATTTCGAAACACGCAGCATAGAATCACATGAATATGATGTCATGCCACAACGAAATCTACCGAAAATAAATCCACATAATTTTACAAAATGTATTGTTTGATAACTTCATAGGAAAAGCAAAGGAACTTTGAGTCACAAGGAAGAGAAAACATTATGTCAGTTTTCCTAAAAAAATCCCTATGAAATGAGTGCTATTCCATGGGAATTTCAAACGACTTTGGGTAACCCATTCCTTTGTTTTGTCCCAACGGACCATGTAGGACATTTTTTTTCAATGAATTCGAGTCCTCCAAAATTCCTCCACTTTTCATTTGATCCTCTTAATCCTCTTCAGTTCCTCTTCAGGATTATGGAACTAAAAGAATAGCATAATGCTAGCTACATAGAGGAGATAAAAGACAGGGAAAAGGATTAGTAGTGGAGGAATATGTAGCTAGCATTATGAAAAGTGGAGGGATTAAGAGGATTAAGAGGAATTTGATTCTCCTAATCCAAAATTTCTCTATGTAGCTAGCATTAGGCTATTCTTTTAGTCTGAATATTAATTGATAATAGGAACAAAACACACAAACTAGTATATCAGCAGATTAAGGAGATGCAGCATATGTGTACAGCCTCCTATACGGTCAAAAGGAAACATCAGAAGTTCAGAACTCATGCAAACAGCAATGAGAAAAGGGGAAATTTTCATTGCTTTGTTCATATGGATCTAGCTAGCAGTGATGGTGAGGAAGCATGAATCAGAGCCAACAGCCCAACACAGAAGCAAAGCCGGCTAGCTAGATCAGCTGCTCAAGGTCAATTTTGGGTCAATCTTGGGAGAGAAAAGATACTGTGCAGCGCATTAGTGATGTGACTTGGTGATAGAGAAAGAAGAGAGAGGAAGCACAGTATTGCTAGCACACACAAAGATCAGGAATTCAGGCTGAGTCTGAAGAAAAAATAGGGCATGCAATATATGCAGAGGCACATATACTCCATGCTGGTAGGAGCACTGGTGGTTGCATTGCATGCACAGACAGCAAACATAAATGATAACAGCAATCAAGAGAAGGCAGGACATGGAAAAGGGAGGAAGTTATGCCTGCATTTGCATTGCATGGAAGAGGGAGGAAGTTATGCCAGCATTTGCATTGCATTGCATGGGGAAGGAGCAGAGACCAGTGTAGGCTCCTACAGCAACTCACCAAGAAAAAAATACAGTAACTCCAGAGAGAGAGAGAGAGAGAGAGAGAAAGAGTGATGAAAGCTAGGAGTAGGAGTGAATGTATGATGGGTCACTTCACTCTGGGACCCACATGAACAGTGACTCTGACCCTGACCCAGTTCCTCTTCCTCTCCTTCCCTACCATGCCTACTAGTGCTTGTGTTTGCATGCAGACATGCTGTTGCAGCCACAGCTCCATCTCTCTCTCTCTTTCTGCATGAAGAACTGAAGAAGGCTACTATAGCTTGAAGAGAGAATTGAAAACTGAGCATTTTTCGGCTTTGGCAGCTCGCACATGTACAGTAGCTGTAGGACAATAGGTAGAGATAGCTACTGCACCTTGCACATCATAAGGTAATCATTCTCAAATTATTGGAGTATGCAGCAGCTGGATCAGCAGCAGCTATAGCCATCTAGGAGAGAAGAAAGCAATACCAGTAGCTTTCATTCAGAAAGAGAAAGAATTAATCAGAGTGCATGGAGAAAACTATTCGATCTTCAGTGTGTTTTCACCTTTCAATCTGTCACAGGAAAAAGAAAAGATTACTAGTAGTACTGTGCACATTGTGTGAGTAGTAAAAAGTTATCAGGACATTTGAAAAGGAAGATGTGATCACAGTTATGTTTTCTTGTGGAAATTTAACTGAAAAGGTCGTTCTTGTGCAATTTTTCTATTTCAGATTCTTTTCCTTTCTCTCTCTCTCTCTCTCTCTCTCTCTCTCTATTATCCAAATCTCTTGATGTCAGCAAATTTAAAATATGTTGTGGTGCAAAACACGTACAGCATTTCAAGGTTTTTGTTCCTTGGCCAACAACTACAAAGTACTACTCCATGCTTTGTTGGTCTCTTTTCATATCTCCAGTGTACCTATATGCATGTCATACGACTCATTATGTATGTAAACTCCCTAATAACATAAATATCTTTCGTCGCAAAAAAAAAGAAATAACTTGACTGTACATTTACCTAACTTGGGTAAAACGTTTTCTTTTAAAAATACTTTACTAACTTTTTTTTCTATGAACACCTGTAGCTAACTAGAAAGCACAAAAACAAGAACATATTGCTTAATTGAATAGGCGACGAATTGTACCACAATTTCAACCGGCCCAAGACAAGGCCCACTCAAAATCTCCCCTGTTATTTCTGTCTCCAAATAGTTACAAAACACATCAAGCGTAGTTTGCAGCCCAGGCCCATTCTTGCACATAGCCCATCCAAGCTAAGCATGGTCAAAAGGCCCAAATAATTTTGGCCCGTCCAAGCTAGCATCGCCAAGAGGCCCAAGTAATTATGACCCATCCAAACTAGCTTGGCTCACAGGCCCAAATATTTACGGCCCATCCAAGCATGCTAGGCCCTAAGGCCCAAACAGTTACGGCCCAGCGAATCCAATTCTTGTCCTGGATGTGGGCCGAAAAGGAACATCTCGTATTAACGTCACAGTACAAGCCCAAAATCACCTGGCTATAGAATTTGCCCCCTGTTCAAGGATGTTTTGGTCTTTTCTGGCCAATTTATTTGACCAGTGTTTCTCATATGAACAGTTTTTCAGTTTGATATTTTGCTTTTTTTTCCCCTCTCATCACACAATTGCATCTTATAAATAAAACCAAGCAATGCACAGCAGACAGACAAAGGGACAATCACACAAACTGACACCAAACATGGATATGAACATTCTGGGACAGACCGGCCAAGCAAGAACAGATCATCGACCTAGCCTGCAGGGGTCGTTGGCGTCTCATGCTGCATCGACACATCCATGGCGAATGATAGATGCGTTTTCCTTTTGATTGCGAAATCATTGTCATGATTAATATTTTGTGATGAACAATTGGCTTCACAAATGATTTATTCGATAAATTGATTTGAGTGCGTATGGTTAATGTGGGTCAGGTCGTGAATCTGTGTCCAGAAACGATTGTGTCTGATTGTATGCAGGAGTCTTGGACCTCAACTTCGGTCAACGGTGGGATTGAGACTAGACTCAGGGAGGAGTTGAGGTCCAGACGATCGAGGATGTCAGGTGATGAAGTTGGATACGAGATGGCACACAATGGATAGACATCGTGTGGGAGAGATCTTCGCAACGGGCTTCACGAGGTGTGCGTGTAAGCGTCGGTGTTCGCGGAGGAGATTGGCAGGAGACTTGTAATTTGATTTGGAAAGTGAGGGTTTGAGTCCTAGTGGAACTAGGAGTCCTAATCTTACTAGGAGTTCTACTCCTATTTTGAGTAGAAGATTTTTGGTATAAATAGATAAGGGGTTGAGACTAAAGATATATCGATTTTTTGGGTGAGAAAAGTTAGAGTTTGCTTTTAGGCTTCAATCTAGTTTGAGAGTTGAGGGAGGAGTGCTTTAGATGCACTTTGTAAACACATATTGATGCAATAAAGTTGATCTATTTTCAAGAATTCGTCGATACGTGTTTTCTCTAGTTCCCGACGGTCTGACCGGCGGCAGTGCAGTGGTTTGACCGGCGGCGTCACGACGATCTGATCGATATGACTTCATCAGGTTAGAGGGTAACTGTTATTTTCGCTAAAAGTTTTGATTTTTGGTTTTTTCTATCATTTACTTTTTTCTCTTGTAGGTTTGTTTGGTCCTTATTCAATCCTACATTGATTTCTAGTCGTTTGGTTGGCCTGAGCATTGCATATCATCATTTCGATCTCTTTCTCCAAAGCGACAATGTTTAATCCGTACAACACACAGCTGTTGTTGTTGCTGGTCATTAGTTCATGGGAAGTAAATCAACTTTTCTTTGCCCATTAGTTGGTTGGTTCACTGTTTTTTTTCTTCGATTACATGGTAATCCCACACGCAAAATTAACTAGTGACGACAGAAGTTCAGCTAGCATAAAATCGACTTGTTGGTACTAAAATTTCCTCCCATGTAGGTTTTTTTCCTTGAATAGCTAAATAACTGAATAATTTTTTTAATCACTGTACGAATGAATTAGCTATTTTATAGTCAAAATGGATTTCAGAATATTTTTTAAGAAATTTATATATAGAAGTTTTCTAAAAAATAATTAAAAATAGGCCAGTGTAACTAACCATAGTAAGGTAAGTAAAGGCCGTACGTGGAGACATCTGAAGCATTGACCTGCCCTGCAACGAACCCCACATTTCATATGTGGTTCCTGTTCTGTTTTAAGCCAATGAAGTATTTCTTTTTCTGTTTTGGAGACAAGCAGTACATCTCCTGATCTACTTTACCTAGTGAGAGATCGCTAGCTAGATCAAGGCGAATGAAAAGGCATGCAAGTATGCTTGATCCAAAGACGAATGATCAATATGACAGGGAAAAGAAAGAAAAAGGCTTTATTCGATGATATAAAAATGATTACCCCTGCTGCCTGTCCTCCTTTGCAATCATCTTTATTTTCTTGTCCATTTCCCCTTTCCCTCCACCATGTCATAAACAGTAAGAGAGGACACGCTGTCATGGCATTCTGATCATTCTTACCCATATTAAACTCATACACGAGTAACTTATGAACAAGTTCAAAGAGAGGCAACCAAAGGTTATAAACATATAAGTATAAGTGAATTGACTCCTTTTTTTTTTCTTTGAGCTAAGTAAACTGGTTAGTACGTGCAACTCAGCACAGTTACTTTCTATTGAAGCACGCGCTATGAATAAATGAGACATGCGTGCACGGAGACACCAACAACACACGTCGGTGGCAGAACGATCTCCGTGGTACGCTGGACCCTACCGCCATGGGCTCCCCAATAAAATCGATTGGACATCTCTTCTTCCAACATAACCATGAAGGTATCGATCTATAGCCGAGAGATCCGCGGTGGTGGGGAACGGGAACAATGACGACAGTCGATGCTGCGTGCAAAAGAAAATAACCGAAGAAAAAGAAAAGAAAAAAAAATCAATGCAAACACAATGCAATGCAGGCAGGGCCGGGCCAGGGCCTCTCCTCTCCTTTTCGTCGTCGTCGTCTTCGTCCTCGGCCTGGTCTGGTAGGGCCCCATGGCGAGACAGGCTGGCTCTGGATCCGGACGGATCGATCGGTAGGGCCCGTCGTGTCTGTCCGGCCCAATTCACCAGCTGACCACCAACGTTCGTTTCATCGCTTGTCACCACCGCGTCGAATCGTCCAGCGCCAGCGCCACCGGCACCGGAAGCAGCGTGGCTGTGCTTGCTTGGCTGTCCGTATCTATCTACCTATGGTCGCCATGTGTTCTTCGCCATCATGATCCCCCAATGATGAGCCCCGTGACTTTGCCCCCTTTGCATTATTGATGCACAGCATGTCTCGCTCTTTTTTTTCCGTTCGAAAATATAGCAATATATATTGGCTCATATTTAATTTTATATTTTGAAACGAAGTTAGTATTTCAGCGAAGCTAATCGATGTATTTTTGTGTGAAAACTTGTTTATGTATAAATTGCTTTCAAATATCAAATTAATCTATTTTTTAAATTTAAAATAACTAAAACTTAATTAGTCATGCGTTAATAGTTTTCTCATTTTGTATATTTGTACTTAAATTTTATCTCCAGTGAACTCAAATAAAACCGCATGAATATAGTTGCTACTGTACATTCAGAATAAGTATATGCCTTCTACTATTATTACATAATTTTGAAGGAATATTTCCGTCATTATTTTGCGTTTTTTTTCTTGGGAGTGTGTTTGTTGGTAGAGAGAGAGGAGCAGGGGAGAGTGGAAGGGAAGCTTTCTTTGTTGCAAAGGCTGAACAATAATAATAATAATAATGCAGCAAAGCAAAGCGAAGCATAGTCAAGTGCTTCAAGGGATGAGGAAGAGATAGAAGAGTATGGCAATGAAGTTCGGAGGTCAAGATTGGCAAAGGGATGAGCAGCTGCCACTTTTGAGTTAGGCACCGTCACTGACCTTTGCTGAATAACTTGCTCTACTGGCTGGCTGGATATATATGGGATCTCCTACCGTTTCTGTTTTGCCATTGCTTCCATGTTTGGAGGAGGCCGTTGAATCATGCTTGTCGCCATATCAACCTACTCTACTACTGCTAGAGGGTAGCTGCCGACATCGTTGGCGACCTTAGCCAGATGATTTTTGAGATAGGCGTAATAGTAAAGTGCGAAAGGGCTATCCTGTGCAGCATTCATCTCTTACCTTTGTCCCGTCGCTTAAGAGTCCTTTTTCGAAACGTAGGGTTATAAAAGGGTAAAAATATAAAATTACAAAAATATAATAAGAATGTGTGTGTAAAACAAGGGATTGAAAACATAAAAATTTCTTTAGATAGGATTGTAAAAACATGTGTTTGAACAGGGCACAGAAAATACATAGAAAATAAAACAAAGAGGTTGGAGTGGATGCAATTTTTCCTTTGTTTATCTGTAGAATCCAAAATTTTCGTTTGGTTTTTCCTGGGATCAAATCCTGTGAAACGAACGGTGCTACAGTCACCGAATTCTTAAGACTCCAAAACCTCCGGTCTTCCTTTGATTTCCCTCCTATCCAAATGAGCCCTCAAGTTACATATCCATTTATTTACACGTGGACAAGATCTCATTGTTTGACTTATGCTTATATGTTTATAAGTCAAAATTTAAATTTTAGATCTTGATTTTTTAGTTTTTTCATTATAGTTTATTTTATAATATTTGTTTTTGAGTCGCTAAGGACACGTATGTAAAAGTTTTATTCGTAAATAATTTTTTATTTTCTAATAAACGATTTAAATAAGCATATGAATAAGCGAAACAAAAAGCTGCAAAGCTTTCCTATAGACATTTTGTGGCTGTAGCTTATAAGCCAGATGAAGGCAAGAAAAGAATAATAATCTTAGAGTAAGACTTTCATTACTGAAAAATGGCACTAAAACCTTTTTCTTATGAGTGCCCTTGAGAATGCTTGCTCTGCTTGGAACACAAGGGGTTCATTTCACTCACCCAGAAACATCATGTATCAACTTCTCTGATGATTTCAATAACTACATAAAGACACCAATCTGATTCTCTCAAGTTTCTCAATACAAGCTCATCACAGACAGCACTAAACATTCAGCAAGTACTAGTAAATTCAAATGAAGATTCCAACATTTATAATGTACAAACACAGGACATGTACAGCTCGTTCATTCACATTCACTGATTAGTCTACAAGAGATCCCAAGGACAAAAGAACAGTAGTAGTAGTATAGTGGACAAAAAAGGACACATTGCACGAATAATGAAATTAAATTTATTGTTTCCATATACTAAAAGAATACCACCACCACCCGGCCGGGCCCACTTCCAGCCTCTCTTTCTCTCACTCTCTGTGACTCTTGTCTTTTGTCTCCGTATACATACATCTCCCAGCATGTACAGTACAATCACACCCCCCCCCGGGCCCCACCCGTAAGCCCCCCTCTCTTCCTTGCAGTAATGTATAATACATAATTAATTACCACAGGTAATTAAAAAAACTAAATCAAATAAACACCATCTTTTTTCTGGACAAAACTAAAAGAAAGAAAAGGAGAGAGAGGAGGGGGCAAAAAGAGAAGAAACAAAAACAAAAGGTTAAAGAAAAGAAGAAAAAAATTTCAAATTTTGGCGGGTCGCTCGATCAAATGCATGCACAGTGTTCAGTAGTATGTGTTGTCGCAGCAGCGTGTAGTAGTACGTACTCATCTCGTGTTTGTTGTTGTTGGTGTCGTCTTCTTCTTGTTTGTGTTTTCTTCTTCGTCTCCGGCGACGGCGGCGGCGGCGTCCTCATGGCCAGCCGTAGACGAAGTCGTACTTCTTGGTGCCATGGGCGCTGTGGTGGCCGTGGGATGGGGAGGCGGCGCCGTGGCGGCCCGGGCCATGGATGTGTGGGATGTTGATGTAGAGCACGGCGGTGATGACGAAGGTGAACGCCCACCAGACGAGCACGACCACCGGCGTCTTGCCGTGCTTCCCGAGGATGCCCTTGGCGAACGGGTAGAGGTGGAAGAGCACCCAGAAGTTGAAGAACACGCCGCCGGCGACCTTGAGCCAGTGCGTCCACTCGCCGTCGAGCACCTTGGCGAACGCCACGGCGGAGCCGATGATGTTGACGAGGATGATGATAATGGGGGTGATCATGAGCCACGTCCACCGCACCACGTACAGGTCGGCGTAGGGGTCCTTCTTCTCGTCGCCGGCGGGGAGCTTGGACGTGAGCTTGAACGAGATGTCCCGCCGGAACACCACCTTTGTGACCACCTGCAGCACGGCGGCGAGGTAGGCGGAGCAGCTGGCCGTCATCCAGAACTGCCCGTTCCTGAACCACTCGAACACCGTGACGCCCGCCCACTTCACCTCCAGCACGGCGAGGATGAGCAGCGTGCCCAGCACGATGGCGAGGTAGACGTAGAACATGGTGGTCGGCCTCTGCACGATGAAGTGCCCCGTCACGAACGACAGCGCCGGCACGGTGGTGTAGAAGATGAGGAACAGCGCCGTGAACGGGTAGGTGGTGATGTTGATGTAGGCGACGCGCTGAAGCGGGTGGAGGAACGTGCTCCCGAACAGCGGGTTGTTCCTCGAGAAGAAGATCTCCAGCGAACCCGTCGACCACCGGAGCACCTGGAACAGCCTCTCCGTCAGGTTGATGGGCGCCGTGCCGATGAACGCGTGCGGGTAGATGGAGCAGTAGCGTGATCGCCACCCCTTGATGTGCATCCGGTAGCCGGTGACCACGTCCTCGGTGACGGTGCCGTACACCCAACCGATATCGCTCCCCCACCCGGTCTTCTTCTCGTACGCCGCCGCGGTCACCATCACGGCCTCCGCGATCGCCGCCTCGTCGGCCGCCACCACCGCCTCCGCCGCGTACGGCGACGGGTGCGACGCACGCGGGATGGTGTCGGCGAACGCGTCAGACTTACCATACGCCTTCTTGGGCATGGGCAAGAACCCATGCTTCCCCTTCGCCACCGTCGCCGTCGCCGCCGCGGGCGGCGCCACCGGCTTGGCACCAGGCTTGGTCATCTCCAACCCAGGCTTCTGGTATCTGTTCTTGGCGAACATCCCGCCGAGGCTGGGGAAGCACGGCCCACCGACGTTGATCCTCGGCGGCTCAAACCCGTACAGCGTGATGCGGCGGAAGAGACAACCGGTGCCGACATAGATAGGTCCCTGCAACCCATCGAGCGCGCGCAGCGTGCCGTCGAAGAAGATGCGGTTGTGGTTGGCGTAGAGGTCGGTGGGATCAACGCCCTCGAATCGCTGCGGGAACTGGACGAACGCGACGGTGTCGCTGTCGCGGCCGAGCATGAAGCAGATGCCGGCGCGGAGCGCCTGGGAGTTGTTGATGTAGTGGTCGCAGTCGAGGTTGAGGATGAACGGCGAGTTGGAGAGCACGGCGGAGGCGCGGGTCAGGGCGTTCATGGCGCCGGCCTTCTTCTGGTGGTTGCAACCCGGGCGCTTCTCACGGGAGACGTACACCAGCATCGGCAGCCGCACGTCGACGCCGCTGAAGTCCAGCGGGTTGTCGGCGCTCGCCGGCGGCCCCAGCTGCCGACTGTGGCTCGGGTGGTTGAGCAACACCTGCATATTTTTTTACCATTATTTACCACGTCAGTTTTTAAAAAAATGTCACTCACTAATCACCACTAGTAAAACAATACTCCAGATTAACCAATTACTATTACTGTTACAGGTTAAATTCGTTGGTTAATTTCGCTGTGATAATTAATTAATTAACTAACTAACTACAATACTAGTATTGGTGGTAACTAAGTGAGTAATTAAGAAATGATGGAGGGGGGAAATGGTGGTTAGTTAATGGTGAGATTAAATGGTGATGTGGTGGTGCTGTCTGGGTGGAAAGGACCACCCCAACCACTAGCTTGTTCAGACACTAGTGAGTCATCATCCTGCATGCTACTAGTAATGTGCAATTAGTGCGTGGTGGTTGCGCTCTTGACTATCACCATGTCAATTCCGTCAAAATCCCACCCTAGAAACCCGATTCCGATTCGGCCCAGCCACATTCTCAATAATAGCAGCCCTGACAAGTCATCGCTAACTAACCAAATAAACCAATTCAGCTTAACCACACCAACACAAGATTAACTAAACATGATGATAAGAGTAATCAACCAGGACAGATTAGTAGAAAGAATTGATTAATGAGTTGTACTGACCAGGACGATGCCGGCGTGGTCGCCCTTGCGGTGGTTCTCCGACGGGTCGATCCAGGTGCCCTCCCACTGCGAGCCGTCGGCCATCCAGGTGGCGCGGGGCTCGCCGTCCTTGAGTCCGGCGGCGGCGTTGTACGAGTCCGACCTCTGCTTGATGTCATGCTCGAGGCCATTGATCCTGGCCTTGAAATCATCGTACTCCTTGCGGACGCGGCGGCGATCGTTGACGAACTCCTCCTGAGCTCTCCCCATGTACGGGTGAGACTTGAGCTCGAAGTAGCTCTCCGGGCCACGGGGCTCGATGGCGTGCTTCCGGCAGAAGGGCACCCACAGCGTGGCGAACTTGGCCGCCTCCGCCATGGCCTCGTAGGTGAGGAGCATCCCGGAGTCGTCGGAGAGGTAGCATGTGTTGCGGTCGACGGGGTAGTCGGCGGCGAGGATGGAGAGGATGGAGTTCGCCGTGGAGAGGATGGGCTCCTTGATCGGGTCGGCGGTGGTGACGAACACGTCGAGCCCCGGCAGCGACGATGTCCCGTCGGCGTGGTCGAAGCGGCGGCGGAGCACGGCGAGGTCGGGAACACGGTTGATCGGGTTCAGCTTGGGGAGCTGGTCGAGCAGCCACGAGAATCCGAACCAGAACTCGCCGGCGATCGACGTCACCCACAGCCACATCGCATCGGGATTCTTGTGCTCGATACGCCATATCACAAACAGCGTGAACGCGATCAGCCTCACAAAGATCAGCACCCTGCATGCATCCAGTTACCATTATTAGTCACTAATTAACCACATCACTTGCTGTTAATTACTCTATCTACTTAGTTGGTTAATTTAAGTAGTAATTAATTAGTTTTTGCTTGGGCTTGGTTGGACAGGTAATGTGTGGCTAATGAAGATGAGCAATAATGATTGGGGGTGCATGCACGGGCACGATGGAGGAGGCGCAATAATTGGGGGAACATGGACCATGTTAGGCACAGCTTGATTCCCAGGAGAGGAGAAAACTGTCGCCACTTTTTTTAATTATTCAATTCAACTAGTATTATATTTATTTACCATTTGAAAATTCTTAATTATGGATGTCAAAAATAAGAAGAAAATAAAATTGTGGGAATTAAAAACAAAATTAAAGGTAGGGGAGAGGAGCCAATCATGTGACGCGGGGGGGGGGGGGGGGGGGAAAACGGGGGGGGGGGCGCCCNGGGTAGCGCGGCGCTCACGGCCTCGCTGCGCAGCGGGGGCACCGACATGCGGCTGTCTGCGGGCCCCACCTACCACCCTAGGCCTTGAAAGCGCCAGCCAGCCACCACCGTGGGGCCCACGCTAGTCGTGGTGCTCCTCTAGATTCGTTGCTCTCTGTTTTTTTTTTTCTTCCCTTCTTTTTTGCCACTTTCTCTATCTGTCTATCAATGGGAGAAAAAGATGGTTCTAGTTGTATTGGTTCCAAAAAGAAGAAAGGATTGGAACCTTCTCCTCCTAAACTAGTGCAAGTGTTTCTTATCAGTGCTAACAATAATACACTAGAGTGAAAATTCACTTCAAAATTTTCACCTTTCTGTTACTCCTACTAGTTTTGTATAAAATGTGTACTTTTGTGGACCTGAAGAGACTAAATATAATTACTACACAAGTGCATCGCAACCAAGTTCTCCAACTGTAATTTTGTACTAAAATGTACTACTCCCATTTTATTCATTGCTTTCTTAGTGCAAGCCTGACCCCCACTACACACGCACACATTTTATCCTGCACTAAGCTTTATTTTTTTTCTCTCACTTTATGATATGCTAGTCCTTTTCTTTTTACCACTACACAAAAACACAGCAATTCCCAATCATTCCCTTAGCTAAAAATAAATCCACACAAAAGAGCACTGCAGTGCAGCAACACCACCATCATCTAGAACAACCTAAACTCACCACTCTTTTCGAGTCTTTTCACCTAAAAAAAGCAGCTTCTTTTTATTCTCTTTCTCTCTATACAGTGCAAAAAAGATTACCGTCTTTATTGCTACCGTTTTTCCTGCCCCAACCTAAAACGGCAGCGAGAGGCTTTCAATGATGTTTGCTTTGGATTCACATGCAAGCCATGCATCTGCCTGCCCTCTACACGGCAAAAATCCAATAAATTTCACCTCGGATTCCCATTTCCAGCCAAATTTCGCAACAAATCTACACCCATCCACCCCCCACAGTAAATCCACCCTTAAACTAGTAAGTAAAAAAGTACTCCTAGTGATTTTTTTACTGCATTCATTATTCTTTTGGGGAAGAGGTGGGCCCACACGCCAGCCCATGCACGAGGCTGGCCGGCGAATAACGATTAACTCCCCCGCGTGGGCCCCACCATACAGTGCCTCAGGGTGGCAACGCGACAGGTGAGGGAGGTGGCAAAAAAAAAAAAAGTGGCCGCGCCGCACCGAGGCGACAAGGCCCATCCACGGGACGCGCTTAATTTTGGTCCGGCTCGAGCACGCTACGTGGCGCTCCCCCATTGGCCACGGCTCTAACGTGCACTTGTCTCCTCGGATTTAAACCGGATTTGATTAATCTTGGAGGTGGTAATTACTACTTCTCGCCCACAGTAACTAATTAGCTTAGCTGGTTCACACTCTTGCAACTCTTCCTACTAAAGCTGCTAATTAAAACTTAGCTTGCTGTTCTACTACTTCTAATCATGTTCATTAACACCGACTAAATTGGTTAATTGTAGAGGAGACGGTTAATTAGTTTTTGGATTTTTTTTTTGGGAAAGAAGCGGTTAATTAGTTGGAGATGGAAGCTAGAGTGCAGCAATGGAGGAGTGAGGTGGTAGCTCACCGGTAGGGGTGGAGGAGGACGCCCTTGATCTTCTCGGTACGGAAGACGGGGCGGTCGTCGAGGGCGCCCTGGACGTCGCCGGCGCCGCCGGGGACGTCGTCGCTGTCGCTGAGGTCGACGGCGACCCAGCTCTCGTCGTTGACGGCGCCGATCTGCCCGGCCGCCACGATGTCCATGTCGGCGGATGACGCCGCCGACGCCACCGCCGCCGCCCCCGTGCACGCGCACACCGGGAACCCGCACACGCACGGCGCCGCGTTCCCGTTCCCGTTGGCTGCAACCCCCTCATTGTTCCTCCTCCCGCCGCCGCCGCCTCCGGCCACCGCTGGCGCCATGGCCGTCGTCCTCACCAATGCCTTTGCCTCTCCCTCAAGGCAAGGCAAGCTCCCTCTCCGAACACCAAGAACAACAATGGCAAAGCTAGCTAGCTACACCTCTTCTCACCGCCTCGACGACGAGCTCCACAAGAGGAGGAGGTGAGAGAGGTGAGCAGCAATGGTGGTGGAGAAGAAGAGGAGGAGGAGAGGAGGGGTGTGAGAAATGGGTCGTAAAGTACGTGGGGGATATATAGAAATTAAGGGCAAACAAGTGTCGGTAGGGGGTTCTCAAGGAGAGAGACCCAAATGGTTTTTTGGAGGTAAGGCTGGCTGTAGTGTAGGGGAGGAGGGGGCCTGGATTTATATGAGCTAATCAGGTGTCAAACACAAAGTGATTAGCATTAATTGCGTGTTTAATTTTGTGGGTTTTTGTATGTGTGTGTGTGTTATGGATGAGCTGTGTTGTGTGCTTTGTGAATGTGTACATGTAGTGGCAATGGCATACAAGCAAGCAAACAATGCTTGTTGCATATGAGCATGAGAGGCCCATATGGGGGGGGGGGGGGGGGGGGGGGCACCCCACCAACCAGGTTGCTTCCACTCATATTCCTCCTCTTGCCATGTGATATGGCACAAAACTTAGCTAGCTAGACAACATTTTAATTTGGTTTCATTTTTTTGTAATAGTTCTTTTTTCATCTCTTGCTTTCCCTCTTTGCTCTTGTTGTACCAGTAGTGCTATAGTTTAGGAGCATCCCACAAGATACGATGATTTCTTTCTCTGATTTGATCACTACTAATCTAATGTAAACTACGTGTAATCAGCGAAGAGCGAAGAGGAAGAGGAGAGGAGGGGAATAATAGAATAAAGTGCGGGTGATGATTAGTTTGTTTTGTTATGCACACTCAGTTCTTATTTTTAACACTGGAGCATGCAAGGAACAGCCACTTTTGCCAAGGATTGCTAGCTAAGGGCCTTGCTCCTTTTGATTGGAAGATTCTTTTCTTTTTCCCCAGGGCTAATGCATCTGCTGACCCGTGATGACGATGCAATTCCATATTTCCATTGTAGTGTTGCAATGCATGAGCTGGTTCTTGCCTGGGTACTAGTTACAAAGCCCTTTCTGTGACCACATCGCAATGCCTTGCTTTGCAGCGCTTGCTGCATGTGTGATGTGTTTCTTCTTCTTCAATGGCTGCAATGCAGTTATGACACCCAATGCAGATGCAGTTTTCTCAACTGTGCACGTTGGATTGGGTTTGAGATGCTGCAGTGGTGGTACTACTGTACTGCCAGTACCACCAGCTTGTAAAAATGGCAGTTGCAAGGAGTTGCCCACAATTCTATTTGTTTGTTTGTTTATTTATTTATTTAATATTTTTTCTCTTTGCTTTAATTGCAGGCTTGATCTCCATGCCTGGCTGCCTGCAAGCCTGATCGAGTGCTGGATGGCTTTATACTATGTTCTTGCCTTGTGTGGATTGAAAAGCAGAGGCAGGGGGGACTGTATTGGAGTAATTTCATTCACAGAAGAGGAGGACAGAATCAATTTTCCACACATCACATTCTTTTGTTCTCTTGCAAGCAAATGATTCACGAGAAGGGCCCTGAATTCTCTCCTTGGTCCCCCGTTTGTCAGGGTTTCCCGTTACGCCCCCGTGCTAATTAATACATACCCTCATTTCTACTAAAATTATGAACCGAGTTCAATTCACCAAAGAATCGGTCTCAGCGAACCCTATGAAACTCCTAATAACCATCACGTAAATTTTGTTACAGGTTAGTAGAATTGCACGGACCATAAAACACACGCTCGCCCGGGTCGATCGAAACTATATATTGCAACCAACCGAAAGGGATCGAAACCGTACTTGTTTGGGAAAAGAGGTAAAACCAGGGGGCCACGGCGGGGGAATGTCTTTTCGAAACCCCCCTTAAATTATTTTCTTCTTTTTGGGCGCATATGCTTAAAATTGAGAGGAGGAAAGCAGCGTACATGTAGTATCGTGGTGATGGTGGTGGCTGAACTAACGAGGGGTTTAAGCCCTGAGGCCTACAGCTTTGTGTATGTTTGTGTTCGTGCCGGTCCACTAGGCTGTGGCCAGTTGTTAGGACAGGGACACATATGGCACCGAGAGTAACACATGCTAACCCTTCTCTGTACTATACATGATACCACCATATATTAGCATCGTTTGGCAGAGTACATTCATGTCACAATCTTGGCTAATAAGTTTGTGCTAAGAAATTAAAGCTCATATTGATTATTAATTTGTTTAATAATTGATGAGATCTTTTTTTTTTGTAGTGATTAAGAAGTTTGCAGAAATGTGAGCGAGGTTGATCCAACCAGAAATGTCAGCACGTTAATTAACCCCAGGATATTAATGGGGGTACTTACGTACGTACAGTACGGTGTAGTGGCAAATTGCAATTTAAGGGCTTGAACGCTGTACTCACGTACTGATCGATCCCTGATGAGTAGTGAGGGCAAATGTAATGTGATAATGTCCATGCGTGCTTGGATTTTGCACTAGACTTGCACATCTTGGCTAATTAAATTGATTAACCCACTCGCTCACTCACTGGCTGAACTGGCTCCCAAATTAAAAGCCAAGCCAATGCCGTCCGGGAATCATCAAACTTGGCTAGCTATGTAAGCTTGAGGAACTTGATGATGCTGGTTGCTGGATCCCTTGTTATTACTTCCTCTTCGAAGTCAAGCTGGATTGAACTTAAATTGTGTGTGGTTTGTAATCCTGGGTACGATAGTTTGGACGCACGGGACCGACCGGCTGATTTATCCAGAAGGTATAACCTATTATTCATATTTATCGTGATGTTTTTTGATTAAGATACTAATTTTATTTTGATTTTAATTAACACGTTTTTCAGAATGTTAAATAATATATTCCGTTCAAAACTTTCTATATATAAGTTACTTTAAAATATTTGACAAATTTATTTTTTTAAGTTTGTAATAATTAAATATTAATTAATCATATGTTAATAATTTTTTTACGTTTTTTAACTTTATCTTTCAACTCTAGTAGTAGAAACGAACGTCATCTAAGCTGAGGAGAAAAGACCTACGAGTTACGCCTATTGTTCATCACGTTCTAGTACAGTACAGTATGAGGCGGTTGGTGAAGCGGACGCGTCGGTGGGGAGAGGAGGGGGAAGAGAAGAAATGAGAAATGATGCCTATATAGCGTGCGGGATTCGCGGGCGTATCAAATCGCTGGGCGCATTGAGCGAGTATGCGTTTTTGCGGCGCGGCCTCCTGCGTTCGCGCGTACGCATCCGCACCACCAACAACAACATCGTCCACGCTTCGCTCCGCTTGGGTTTGGGTTTGGGTTGGGGCGCTGCGACCTGGCTTGGCTTTGGCTTTGGCTTTGGCTCCCCGACATAAAGCGGATTTCGCCGCGTTCACAGCGCAGCCCGCCACATGCTACTACATAAACGTATGTGAGTGCTCCCGTTTGCGCCGGCTGGCTCTCGCGTCGCGACGCATCGCTGGATGATGATTATTACTCACTCGGGTGCCCAATAGTCAATACCGCTCGCTAGATTTTTCTTACACGTACGTAGTACTACTACATGGCTGCAGGAGTAGTCCAGTTTTCTGCCAGGTAAGACACGCACATGGCACGCCGTCCCGGGGCATTAAACTAACTAACCTTCCTGGGATTAAACTATCAGCTTTGTCAATTATACTAAATCACTAGTAATTGTGATGCGATTAAAGTAAGAAGAAGAGAGATGAGATGCATTAATGCGCCAGGGTGATGGAGACCGACAGGGAGGCGATGTGCAGGAAAAAGCAAGGCATCATCGCCTCGATCGCCATGGGATCGAGGGGACGAGGACAAATCATCACCGGCCAGGACGATTCGCGTGCATCCACACACACACATGGGGTTGCCGCGTCCGGCTCCCGTTTGCGCCATTCGGCGGCGGCGGCGGCGGCGGTGGTGTGGAGAATCAAACGATGGGTGGGTCAAACACCATTTGCGCAAAAAACACTGTAGCTCCCATGTTTCCGCCCCCGAATCCGACGGGCTCCATCGGCTGAGCTTGATTCTGTTCTACCTGCGTCGAATGTCAAAATTGTCAATGTGGGTAGCTAGGTGAAGTAGCTGCCCAAAAGAATGAATGTCTAGCTAGCTGAACTCGTGTTCTTGCCTTGTTGGTCAGGCTGGTTGCAGTTAAAATACTGCTGCTACTGCTTGTACTCAGCGAGCAAGTAAGTATGATCAACATGCATATGCTTGTCAAAATGGCCTGTGCAAGAAAAAGGAAGGATGACCTTGTTGCACGTAGGCGCTCTTTTTTTCTCATTAAGATTAAGATTTTACCTTCATTTTCGTTAACATGTTTTTTAAACTACTAAACGACACGTTTTGTGCGAAAACTTTCTATATAAAAATTGCTTGAAAATATCAAATATATTTATTTTTAAAGTTTGTAATTTTTAAAACTTAATTAATCATGCGCTAATAATTTTCTTGTTTTGCGTGCCTGCATTTAATAGTTTGCTCATTTTATCGTGGGAGGAATTAATTCATCCCACGAAGCACATCCCACGTTTGTGCCTTATTCTACAAGTATCCTACCATGAGTTGCAACCTACGTCTTATATCCTTAAAAAAAACAACTTCTGTCTATGAATCTCGACATATAATTTGTTTGAGGAAGCTTCTGGCCGTTGCAGCTTTTCCCAGAATCAACCCCCCTCAAACAATTCAAATTATCTCTCAGATTCTGAGAAAAAATAAACTAAAAGTCAGAAAGTTGGATTTATCAGCTTCTCTAGATTCTCAAATGCTTAACTTTGACATACATATTTATAACTTTGACATGAATATTTTCTCAAATGCTTAATTTAAAAAGAGAAAAAGTATGCATAGATTTGCCTTCGAGAAGTACTGCTATAATATCAAAACTTATTAATTTTTTATACACACTGATATAAAATTGATGATTAGTTTTAACAGTCTGAACGAATTTTGTCTAAACATCAAATATCAAATATTTATAAGTAGAGGAAATACATAGTTAGGTGGTATAAGCTTCAACTTCCTATCTACATTGTGCCATACAGTAGTCACACGGTCGAAAGGGTTAGCAATTGATTTTTTCATTGGCGATCTTTAAAGGCTTCCATTATACTATGAGCATGAATATGTTTACTTTCAGTGGCATAGAGAAAATTTCTTATATGCCACTGAAAGTTTCATCGGTTTTCTTATATACTATCGTAAATTAGCTATTCCCATATATGCCATCAAATAGAATTTTCGTTCACCTATATGCCATCCACGTCACCCAAGAGTAGAAATAGTGTTAGCTTTTTCTAAAAATAACAAAATTGCCCCTAAACTCCCTTTCTTGCTATGTAAAGCACAAATCAGGATGAGTTGCAGTTGAAACTATGACTACAATTTTAGCAATCATTACTGATTCAACACACAACCAATGACTAGATGCAAAGTTTATTTCTCTTCTATTTTTATAGTTAATTTATAGATTATAGAAAGAAATAGTTCATAATCTTTTTAAAATTGCACTAAGAACAATAATTTAATTAGTTATAATCTAATGTATCTAACTGGATGTAAACATTCAGTTTAAAAAAAACAAAGCAATCTCTCGCCTTAGCAAACTGATTGTGTGCTTAATTTAATCGCAAAAATAGGTATGCTTAACTTAAAAAGTTGCGTGCTTAATTTAATCTCGCCATGGAAGTAAGTAACTTCATAATACCGACATTAGTTGATTAACACCAAGAAATACATCAACTTAATTTGTTTATTCGTAGTAAGAAAACTAAGACAAAATTGAGGAATTTCTAGATTATTTACATACCTTCTCCTGAGCCATGTGTAGAGACGTGAAGTAGTAGACAAACACCAACACTTGAGGAAGATAAAATGAAGAGGCAGTGCATAAGAAAAAAGGGAAAAGAAAGCTAAGAGTAATTTTGTACTTTTCATCCCAACTAAAATGGTCAGATGACGTGGATGGCATATGAGAAAAGGAAAAAACATCATTTAGTGTATACAGGAATAACAAATTTTCAATGTCATATGAGGAAACCAATGAACTTTCAGTGGCATATAAGAAATTTTTAATGGCATATAACAACGACAACAATACCAAAAATAAGTGGGGAGGGGATCGGAATGAGGTGATTTCGGTGATTCAACAGTTTGAAATGGTTATATGGGACTTTGAAGGCGGAATTGGTCAATATTATTCGGCTACATGCCAATCACACTTTTGGTTCAAAATTTTACGGACACATAATCAACGGATAAATCTTTTTAGTTGACTAGAAAGGTGGCCCGCGCATATGCACATGCACCTTATTTAACATTGTTTTAAATTTTATTATTAATGTTTTTATGTGTGGATGATTTTTTATTAAAATATTCTTTCACCATATTCTAAACATGTTTTTTCAATAATTTGTTTGAGAATGCTTTAAATGTTGGTTGTGATTTTGGTTCCTATGAAAGTGTATCATTTATACTATGTGTTTGTACTATGTGTATTTATTTTTAATATTTAGCATATCTTATTGAGTTATAGAGTTTCTAAAGTAATATTTTTTTCCTTATATACTATATATGTCTTTATGGATTTTAGGATATATTAATTGAAGATATTTTTTATTGAAAAAGCATAGATTGTTTATTTAATTAAAGATATACTTCTACTCCCTCCGGTCCATAAATCCAACAATTGAAAATATAAAGGATTTTAAGTACTATTTATCTTATCAACCACATCTCATTAATTTTTTACTCAATCTTATACCGATCACCTTTTTACTTTTTACATACTCCTTATTTAATAAGGGTATTATAGTACTATTAAGAACGCTATTTTGTAGATTGATATGTTTGGCTTGTTTATTATACATGTGTATATTTTAGTTGCCTGGTAGGATATTTTACCTCAAAATTAGAAAAAAAATCAGTTTTTATTTTTTTTCTTAGATTTTATTTGAAATTTTACATTTTCATTTTGTCAATCTCTAAAATGTTTGAATTTTGCAATTTAGAACGAACGATCGACAGCATCGACCAGAGTGTAGTTTGGTTAGAATTAATTGGCATACATGTTCTTTTTTAAGATAGATCTAATAACCTAAAATAACATGTCCATCAAATTAAATAAATACTGATAGCAGGTGAGTATGGACGTACATGCCAGCGGTGAGGCCATAGAAGTTGAGAGGTGGCTATTAATTTTTTTTCTTATCTAATGGTTGAAAATAATGAGGTCACCAAATTAAATGAAAACTAACTATTTAGATTTTATGTTTTTTCTTTGAATTTCTCGAATTTATCAAAGCACCACGTGACTTTTTAGGAGCATTTGTAGAGGTGTCACGTGACAGTTTAAAAGTGTTTATAGAAAGTTTAATGAACTTTTAGTATATAATAGATTTGGATTTTTTTCATAGTGGTCGGTTTAGTATTGATATAGATTTGAAAAGTTAATTCGATCAATGACACATATGCATCCATTTGCACACCCATGCTCTCAAAAAAATCCATAAGTAAGCTAGTCGAAAAAGACTACGAAACTTATCTCTATTTTAAGGACAATCGAACCACTCAATCTGCTTAGAAGATATTTCTTGACTAACAGTCGAACGGCTTATATCATCGCCGACAGAAAACGAAAAGAAAATGGACTAGACACATGCATGGAGAGTTGCACACAATCAGCCTATCTAATTAGCTCCCCAACAACACCGATTAATATATCGAAAAGAAAACTAAAGCAAACTAGTAAGGCTTAGCACGAATCTCGAGATTTGATTTGGATTGACAAGAAACGATCGAAAGCGAACTCAGCTCGCTAATCGACCATCAGTGTTAATTCGAGTGGAATTGGAAGGAGAAATGGAGCCATCAAGGGAGGAATAAATTATGAGTTTGCCTTTCAAACTTTCGTTGATTATTCCATGGCGTTTTGCATCTTAACCGTGCATGTACATGTGGCCAAAATAGACACCGTTCTGCACTTTGGCTGATTTGTTTTTTTCTTTAATTTTTCGCCGACGGCATGTGTGTGTACCATGTACGGTACACTAAGCCTCGCCGTGCCAGCATGTTTAGCGTGTACAATGACACCAAGTAATATATAATTGTATCGGTCGTGTAACGCGTCAAAATCATACGGAATTCGTGTGTGCAAGCACACAATACCCACAAATATCAGATGGCTTCAAATATCATGAGGCAAAAGATTCGGAATTTTAACAGGTCGACATTCCCACACAATTACAGAGGACTTTAATTCCTGATTATTTTTATAAATGTTATTAATTATGTGTGTTGTATACATCAATCAATCCCTATTGTTGTTTCTTTTTACAAGCGAAACAATCACCCATCACCGTCGTCTGGATCCACCGTATTCAAACTTCTTCTTCGTTTAACGTGGTAATTTGTAAATCTTCGAAGTGAACCACAATGATTCATTTTAGTTCTTTCTGTTCATCCATTTTATTGACACCACATATGGTGTCATTGTTGCCACTCCAAAAGGAGAGCAGTAACCTGTCCTGTTTGTCCTCATGTACAACATTTATAATCTGTCTATAAGACGTACAAGACATGATGCGAAACAACCAAGAAACCACCCAATAATCCATCCGGTTGTACGACAAGAATTAATCAGGGCACATATATCATTAAATGTGAGCTCAAAAAGGGGTTTATATAACAAAAAAAAGGGGTCAACCCAAGGGTGATTACATAAGCATGATGATTGAGAAGCAACAGGCTAAAAGAAGCCCAAAAAAACAAAAGAGAAAATTAAAAAAAGAAAACATGCTCCAAAATGGCTTTGGGAGGGGATGCCACCACCGACACTTTGGGTGGACCTTATTCCAAGCCAAAAGAAGAAATATAAAAATATTTTTGTAAAAGAAAAGGAAGAAGGGAAAAAAAAAGAAGGATACCCTTGCACTTGGAGGATGATGCTTTCAGTCAATCATTGGACAGGTAGATGGATGGAAAAAGGCAGAAATAACTACCAAGTACACACCGTCGCAATTAGCCGTTGTTGCTGCTGGTTTATTGACCCATTAATATAGTTATTGACCAGTGCTTTCCAACTAAATAAGATAGCCGCTAATTAATTAACCCAGATCAATTCGGTAACTAATCACATCAAGTCACTATGAAAATTCAATCAAATAAATATGTATGTACTGTATGTATGCAGAGATACCACTTACTACAGAAGCTTAATTCTTCAACCACATAAATAATGTTACTGTGTATGTATGCATGCAGTAGTATCACTTATTACAGAAGGTTAAATTGTTTTCCCCTGACATTAACTTTATATATTTTCTGTCATGCAAATTAGCTGTAGTGTTCTAATGGCATTTAACATTTTTTTTGTATGGTTTCACCTTGGTCTTTAAAAATTAAAAACATACAATAAAGTATTCTCCCTTATAAACTATAATTGAATTTTTCTTGCAGTTGAAAACGATTTTTCTAACAAAGAGAAAAAAACAGAGGTGCTATACATGATACAGAATATATTATTTTGTTTTCCTTTGTTGTACTTGTTGATCAAAATCAAGAGGTCAATATATCAGGTGCTCTTTCTCAGTCAACTAGCTGGACATATATACATGCACGTTTAATCATATAGTAGTAGTTGATTTCAACTCCTTTTCATTGCAAAAACAACGTGGTGTGCATTGTGCAACCAACATATTGGAGAGGAGGAAGACAATGCAAACTCAACCATAAATATGCTACTAGTATTATATATATATATATATATATATATATATATATATATATATATATATATATATATATATATATATATATATATATATANATATCAATTCTTAAGCAGCACTCTTCTTGGGGGACAACACGTAAAGGTGTTCATGCTACTTTGGAACAAGATATATGCCACACATTATATCCCTACCGAATATATATGGCTAGCTCATCAGATTGATACATCTTAGTCTTACTTTACAAGTCCTGTACTTATCATTGACAGCCTTAGCTTATTGGATTGAATATACTTACATTGATCTCAAATTAAAGTAGTACTAGTAACTTTGAGATTGAAACCAAGTCTTTAAAGTTTGCCCTTCTTTTACTTTACTTGAGCAAGCATGCATCATGCATTGCATTGGCTGGCAGGAGACATTCCTTTGATGAACTAATTATACATGAGTGTACTAGCTGCATGCTGTTCTAACTTGGTTGACATATCCTTTAATGTAGAAATAGATCTCTTTAATGTTTGGCCTTTAATCTGCAGGGAGAAAACTTTAAAGCTGTAGCTAGCTAGCTAGCTGAATGAAAAAAAGAATAGTAGTAGTAGTATATGGATGATATATATGAATGCTTTGTTGAGAAGCTTTTGTTGATCATCAATTACACAACCAACTAAAGGTAGTGTGAGCGGCGCCTGCAGGATCGAGTGGTAGTAGTGGTACAAATTAAATTGTACCCATTTCATCATGATTCATGTGTGCAAGATTGTACTACCAGCAGATCAACTAGCTATAAACTCACACGCGCGTTAAATACCTTGGCTAGGTAGCTGAATGCAATGCAATGCAGAAATAGTGCAATTAATCCACGGATAAGTGCACGCGTCAATTAAATTAAAACAGCCAGATAATGTATAAGTAATACTCAATTCGTTTTTTAATATATGACGCTGTTGTCTTTTGAAATACTCCCTCCGTTCCAAATTACAAGCTCTATTTTTTTACATGATTTTTAATCACATACTTTCACCATTAATTTATTTCATATTATATTTTCAACGAATATAAAATTAGCATCACATGAAAGTACTTTAAAATATGAATCTAGTGATATAACTATCAACGGGCTATATCCGTAGATGGTATTTGTAGAGTATGAAGATCGTTGGAACCAGGATATACACGAGATTGAGGTAAAAGAGACAGAGACATGGATTTTTATGCAGGTTCAGGCCCCTTAACTGATAGTTAATAGCCCTACTCCTATTGGCCGAAACCGATGTTCCCTTTATATATCAATATCACACGAGTACAATATTTGAGATGACCTAATCTAGTCGATGTCGGCTTGACGGCATAGGGCTGTCACACGTAGTCAACGGCTAGTGTTGTCTTCTTTCTCGAATATGAACTCGGCGAGATTAAAGGTAGATCTAGATCTCTCATGTCGGCCTTTGTGGCTCCAGATTGGGTTAATTTAGATTTACCTTCCATGTTAGTCTATATATGTATTGACGTGTCCTCTTTCCTCCTAGGGGTCTTTTATTTATACCTTCGGATGTCTCTTTGTCCAAGTAGAACTAGGGAGACAAGTATGGATACGATCCGATTAGTTCTCGTAGTGTTCGAGTAGGACTTCGTTTCTCGTTCCTTATCCGAAACACCTTATATTCCAGAAAGATAATTTTCTTCTTTATCCATCGTATTTTTTTAACCAAATGATATCTTCACATATACTATTAGAACTCATATATCACGAACTCATGTATACGATGTCTGCATTATCCTTGATATTGATAATATCATGCATGATACTTAGAATAGATATGGTTAGTATGATCATTGATCAAAAGTCATCGAGTTTGATTTTTTTAAAAAGGAGACATCCTGTAATTTGGGACGGAGAGAGTAACATTTCATTATTCGTTTTATTTTTAAAAATTATATAAATATTATTTATTTTTTGTGACTTATTTTATCAATTAAAAAACTCTACTCTTAACTTATATTTTTACATGTATACACTAAATTTTAAATAAAATAAAGGGTAAAACGTTATAAAAAAGTCATCGGCGTCGTATATAAGAAAAATGTACTAGTATGTATTTCATCCATTAAAAAATCCAACCTATGATAGAGTGTGATCTATCCTTGAACAACAATTTGGACGAGCTGTTGTTTAGATTCGTTATTTTAGGCAAGGCATTCAGTTTCCGTCCAATTAAATCCACATGTAAGGAGATGACGTCCCTGGTGAGATCGAGTAATTAAGTAGAGTACGACGACTATGATAAATATGCATGCGTCCAATAGATGGAGTTGGCCTCGTCGGTCACCCTACATAATTAAGTACAACACCAGTACTATTACTAGTACCAGCTTAATTACAGTAGTCTATAATTCGACGAAACTATTAACAAACTAACTAATTACTGTGGTATTAGTGATAAGTAAATAAAACAGCTGTGAAGTGGAGTTTGGAGTGGGTTGGGTTTGGTGTTGCAGGCCAGTGTAGTGTACCAGAACGGTCGATGAATTTTGGCAGTGGCAGTGGCAGAGAGAGATCGAGACCGGGGGGTTGGTGGTTGGTTGGCTGGTTGGTTGCGATTGTGGTGGTGGCCCGCCGCCCGACCGACCCATCCATCCATCCATCCATCCGTCGTCGCGGCCTCGCAGCAGCAGCGAGTGGACGACCAGATCGAGCCGATCGCCAGAGCTCACCACCCTACGCGTACGCGGGGGGTGTACGTACATGGCGGTGCGCCGCGCGCTGTCACGCACGCACCGTGGCGCGCGCTGCGGCGATCGAGCGATATGACGTCGCGTGCACGGCAGCATATGTGTATGGGTCTATGCGAGCGCGCCCGACACGGCGCCCGGCGCACGCATCCGGCACGTGAACAAACCGTACCCCAACACAACCTAACCCAACAACATCCACCGGAAGGAAGGAATGGAATTGACTGGCCAGGCAGGCAGGAAGCAAGCAGAGCATCTAGCCATGCAAGAGCAGAGTGTGAGTGAGTGTGTGTGTGTGTGTGTGTGCCGGTGTCCGGTGGGGCGTACGTAGCTGTCCGCGGCCGTGTGTGCCCCGTCCGTTGTCACAGCTTGTCAGGTCTCGTTCCGTTCCGGCGGCCGTTGCCGGGAACGTCGTGTCGTGTCGTCTCGCCTGTGTCATCGGTTGCGCCGTTGCTGTTTCCGCGGCGGGGGCCCGGCCGGGGCAATGCACGGCCAGTGCCACGCCAACGCCGGCGGAAGTGCACCCGCAACCGTGTCTACCTTTCCTGTGTCGCTGATGGCAACGCGCCGGGAATTGAAGGACGTACTGTACTACCACGCTGATGCTGATGCGTGCAACCCGGCAAATATGCGGTTTCTGCGTCCGGCAGCTAACCGTTCTGCTTCTGTAGCGCCTGCCACGGCCGGCACCCCACACGCGACGTTTCTATGTTCCGGTGCCCATGCATCGATACTCGAGGATTTACTACCATCTTACCATATGTTTAACGATAAACTTTATCTTAAAAAAATCAACAGATATAAACATAATATAATCATAATGACATTGGAACTTGTACGTACCTACAATGTAAACTATATGTAGTTTTTCACCGTTAGATTTACATTAATGTTTCGTGCAGGTAAGGAAGGAAAAAAATCGCATCACACGTACATGTGAGGATTCGATTACCGAGGAATTTCTGAAGTTACAATGTAATGTAACGATGACAACACAACTGTACCATACTTATATTTGTTATTTTTCTAAAAAAGAATTATCGATAAATATATAGATAGTCATCCATTAATTTTTCAACACTAAAACGTTATAATTTACCTTTTTAATAATGCTGGATTAATTTGCTGTAAGATACGTGATCGCTAAGCTAGGGTTTAGAGTTAAGGGTGCAAGTTGGTGAGTGAGGTGGGTTTACGATGATGACCAGTAAAAATGGGTTGATGAGTTTCGTTAATGCTAGCAAGAAAAAAAAAGGATAAATTAAAGGCCATGTGGTGGGAACTAGACAAAGAGAAATAGTTATTCTTTCAAAGCACACATCATATCTTTTGTGTTCGACTTATCGTTAAACATGTGTACAAATTAAAGTTGGTTATAAATAAGATTTAGAGTTGTAATACTTGTTCAAAAATAGAGTCGGTCATTTATCCTATGATCTCTCTTTTAAACAGAGAGAGACACATGTTGTAATTGTACGGTGACAAATATCATATGCGAGAGAATAATTGGTTGATGGCCTAACCAGTCGAGGGTTGTCCATATCTTGATACGGGAGAATAGCTAAGCCTAGGGCAACTAAAGCTTTAGTCGTAGTGGCTCCTAAATCCCATCTAAATCTTCCTAAATATTCATGAAACTTTTTAAAAAGTAAGATGATTAGAGAAAATACATTAGTCAAGCTCTAGGTACGAAGAATATTTGGTTCCACCGCTAAATGATACACTGTATTTGTGCTGAATTAAGAAAGAGAGTGCATAATTAGTGCCCCAAGAAGTAGGATTCGACTAATCCTTACTAACTAATATCATGCCTCGATGTTGTTATCATATTAAGATTTTTTATGACGTTCTTCTGTATTTGATTACCAATCCGTTAACATCTTTAAAAATGTTAGTTTTATAACAATTTGAAAACTAGAATAGAAAAAAAATGAGAGTTCGTTTTACAATGCATTTTACAATAGGGCTGCTCGGAAGCTCTGTCTGCCGCTTCGCTGTACAGCAGGAACAATAGCTGCAGCCAGCCAATAAGGGCGTTCACAGTGCGCGGAGGTGGCGTTTAGCCCAAACCATCCACGTCAAATATTCTTCACCACGCACACGTCTGCCGTTCCCAACTGAAGACTGCGGAGCCAAACGAAGCTACACGTTCTTTGTCAGAATTTGGTAGGCGTGGGGCGAGGTGCTGGGCGAGCGACGCGTTGGGAGAGGGTGTGACCTCGTGCGATGCCCCCACACCCCGTGCGAGACGGCGGTGGTCGCTAGCGAGGCTACCACCCCGAGCAGCTTCGTAGCCCCCAAACCGTTGCTGCTTGCTAGATCCGGCGAACCCGAGGATCTAGCGAGCTCAATGGGACGGCGGCGGGGGCCTAGGGAGGAGAAGGGAAGAAGGCGGTGGCGATGGCCTAGGGCGAAGAAGGGAAGATGGTGGCGGCAGAGGAAGTGGAGGCGACGGATCTGGCACCTAACCTCGTTGTCATCGTCGTTCTGCGCCGCCTCGGACCGCATCAGCGGTAGCTCAATGGAGAGGGCCGCGCCGCCAAATCTGCCCCGCCAAGCTCCAGACGCCACCCGTTCGCGCGCTGTCGAGCTCCAGCGCACCGTCACCCGCTTGCGTGCCACCGAGCCTGCCAAGGGATGAAGGTCGTCGGTCGGAGGAGGAGGAGAGGTGGAGCCCCGCTCGTCGCCAGGGCCACTTGGGCCACACCGTCGCCGCTCCACTCGGCGCCATCGTCGAACCGGCCGCCTCGCTTCCTTTGCTAGGGAAAACGCAAAGAGGAGAGAGAGTGGAGATGAAAAGTGAAAGAGAGAGATTGGTGGGGCCTATCAATATAGTTGACACTGTTCTTGGTTTCTTGGTTTAGGTGACATGTGAGGACTGCAAAAACTTGGTGACGCACTGCTACTTTCCTAAGAAACACATTGCTTCCTACAGGAGCCTTTTTTAAAATGTTGCATCCAAATGGCAGTGTTGTGCAGCTGCAGCCTAAAATGCTGCAACTCGCACTTCCGAACAACTCCAATAGATTCTAGAGTATATTACTCTAAAAGAAACCAGAATTCTCATACAACTATACACAAAATTACTATGCTACTATCTCCTTAGATATTTACTACCTCCGTTCTAAAAATTAGTCCTTTCTAGTTACAAAGAACCTAGATACATTTTAGGATAGGGTCGTAGTACCTGTGATCTAACTGACATTTTGGTTTGGAAGGAAAGGATAAACGGCTCAAAGTTTAAACAACGGCGGCCGCCGGTTGATCAATCGATCGAGGTGTTGTTTCTTTGTCAACCCAACCGCTGAAGTGTCTACCAGCAGCTTGAAAAGCCGGTAACTAACTAACTACTACTCCCCAATGGGCATATATATGTTCAGGTCAATTCGTTCATGTTGCATCGTCAGTTTCTTGCAGAATCCCCCGAATTGAACGCCCATCTCGATCGATCGATCGGTACCTTCAACATGAATCGATTGATCGAGGCGATCCGTATCGATCAGCCAATAATACTGTTGTACAATCTATACGTTCCATTCAGCTAGCTAGCTCAGCGTGTGTGACAACGTCTCTCTAGCTTCAGTGACGGGACTGTTCGAAGCGAACTGCATAACTAACCGTTAATCAGATCATACATACACACACATATATAACTGGATTGTTCGTTACCAAGTACTAGTACTTGCAGCAAAGCTTAATTTATGATTATTAGCCACACGTTTAATTCCATCTGTGGTCGATCTTGTTGATCTTACCGTCCATTGGTTTTCAACTAAACCCTGGATATACAACAAACATTTTTTTTCTTGTTGCCCTTTTGACAAGCTAAGCCACAGGATATAAATATATACAACGGAAAATTTGCATGTGTGGATGCCTATATGCTCCAACTAGATCGTCGACTAACTAAAAAACTCGTTGATTGGTTAACAAGTGAAATTGACTAGCTAGTACCATTATATATATTCGATCATCATCACTCTGATCTGTCTGTTTAGGTACGTACTTGTCGAAGCCTTGGCATGTACTGCGTTGATTCGACGTTTGCTTGTTCTGAATCCCAAGAACAAATCAAGCATAACATAAACAGTAATGTGTGCATATATTCATAGCTACTCGTTACTCCGTACTAAAATATAAAAGATTTTAAGTGAATGTGACACATCATAGTATTATGAATCTGGACAGGTTCTTGTTCAAATTCATAGTACTCGGATGTGTCACATCCACTCAAAATCTCTTATATTTTAGGACGGAGAGAGTATATGCGTGCAAATGCGTTGATAGATTGAGTAGCTAGAGCTAGCTTGTCGGTCCGATCCGATATGAGGCATCTGTTATTGCGGCTAGCGCGATTTGGTTTAGATTATTAAACGAATTATTGTTATAAATTATCTATTTGATTGTAGGATAAATTAAATATTTTTTAAAATAAACTTAATAAATAGTTTGAAATAAGTGGTCTAAGCAATGCAAAAGAATTTTCTTTTTTAAAAGTACACACTTGACACACTAGCGCATACACCGATCGATCACCGATCGTTTGGCGGTTGTCATGGATGGACCGTTACGTCGCGTGTGCATCCAGCATGCATGCAAACATATGTGCGATGCATGATACTGCAGTCGCCGACGAATTGGATTGCACATCCATCGATCTTGATGCAATATAATGTTGGGGTTCGATCGATCTCAATCATGTATTAGATATATATAGAGATGCCATGCTTGAAAAGTCGGAATCAAGCAACAAGCAAGCAAGCACAATGCTACCTTGCTCCCAATGTTGTCAACCCTCATGTATGTGTATATATACATCGTGGGTTGGTTGGACACTGGACACTGTACAGTAAGGAGGCATTGCTGCTGCTGCTGGATGCTCAACGCGTACAGGTTGAGATCTGAAGAAACACTGTATACGTACGTGTTGCTGCCCCATGGAGTAGTACGTACGTACGCATCTTAATTTCGTCCGTACGCCGTTCACTCAAAAAGTGAAAATGATCAACCTACATGCCCCTTTGAACGCTATAACTAATTAAACCTGACATAATTCAGTTCAATATATACATTCCTACAAATTTTACTTTGGCCGTTGTAAAGAAAATTGCCCAACAGGTGCGATTAATTAATACTTCCTCCATTTTATATTATAAATTGTTTGACATTTTTTAGTCAAATTTCTTTAAGTTTGATCAAATTTATAGCAAAATATAGTAACATTTTCAATACAAAACAAACATTGTATCAAAATATATTTAATGTTAAATTTAATGAAACTAATTTTATGACGTAGATGTTGCTAATTTTTTTTTATAAACATAATTAAACTTAAAAAAATTTAATTAAAAAAAAATCAAACGACTTATAATATGAACGGAATTTATCTCCAGCTGCATGTGTAGTACGTAGTCAAAGGACTACTCCATGTCTCCATACCGTGTGCAACCACGCGACGCGAGCAGAGAGCACACGCTTTCATCGATCGTAGGTAGGTTCGTCGCAACGCTCCGGACGCGCGGTGCGCGGCGCGGCGCGGCGTGGCGCGGCGACAGCTAGCTTTAGCCGTGGCGGCTAAAGCTCGGTACGCCTCCGGGTGCTGGGCGCTGCGCTGCGTCGTCCGTGGCGTGCGCGTGTCGGTGCATGCGCGTACGTCGCCCCGCCCCGGCCGCGCCTAGTCGACGGCCCAGCTAACCAACCAAACCAACCAACCCCAACGTACGCCGCATGCAGCAACACGCGTCGCCCCGCGTTTCGCACACCGCACGCGCGCGCTGGGCGGACGGACGGTGGGAAGGGGCCGGGGTCCAATTTCCAAAAAGCTACTTCTACCTGTGCGGATTCTGCAGGTGCGCGCGCGCGCACGGTGCACAAAAGGCCGCGTCGCGAGGGCAAAATCGTTGTGTGCGTTAGCTAGCTGCTCGGCTGTAGTATAGCTAGGGTGGTGCCTGACTGTGGGTCTGTGGCTGGCTGGCTTTTCAAACTGAAAGGGGAACCTTCCAAATCACCACGCATTTCGCCGTGCTCCACACCGTCACATGGACCAACAATACATGCATCCGCCCGTGTGTACATACAACAAGTCACGAAGCAATCTACCTATCTACTTCCTCCGTTTCAATATAAATACAACCTAATACAGACGTGACATATATTAAAACTACGAATTTACACAGTTACATGTTCAAATTCGTAATCCTAAAATATATCACATCTATATTAGGTTGGACTTATATTGGGACAGAGGAGGTATCTATCAATCTTTCACCGTACCCCTACCTGGCCCCACGCCTCACTCCTCTCTTTCCATCTCTCTCACACACACCTCGCTCAATTATTTATTTAACTAAACAATGAGCTTAAATATTTTTCTTTCCTTTTTCTTTATTTCTTTTATATTTTTTCTGTGGTTGGAGCCAGCATGATTGGCTTTGGTAGGCCCCACCCGCACCCCATAAGAGGAGAGATATATACTCCAACTCTCTCCAAGTTGCATGTGCATTTGCATATCTCATATTTTTGCATGGGAGCAGCCATGTGTAAGTGTTGTTGTGCATGCATCATAATTCATAAGCATATGATCCTCGAGGTTAATTTTTCAACGCTGTGTTGACCATATCATCCCAATTTGCCAATGACAGGTTATACAGGTCGGTCAGGGAACACGGAGAGCTTCACGAGATCCTCTGTTAACAGTGACGTGCCACCTCACCCCTCCTTCACGAAACACTGCATTGTCAAAAGCTGCCCCATCCAAATGGATCGAGTTGGTGATCGATGAAGAAAATTAACCTACACACACCTAACTAACTGGACTAGTTAACGTTACAAAAATTAATCATCCATGCAACTAGTAGTATATATACATAGCTAACTAGCCAAGAGATTAAAAACGAAATGCGGCTGTGTTGGCCAAATAAGGTAGCTAGCTAGCTAGCTAAGCTAGTACACTGATGGATGCATGGAGATCGATCGGCAACACTAACTAAAACTCTTGATGATGTTGTGTCCTCGATCGGTTGCTAATTAATTAATCATACGATCTTCAAAAGAAAATTAAGCGTGATTAATGGTGTCGGCGAAGTAGACAGAGAAACGGAAGCCTTATGACTATGTAACTGGATATGATACTTCACTGCAAATTGCAACTATCGGCCAGAGAATGGGTTTAACTCAGTTCAGTTTGAATTTGGTTTGTTTCAGAAATGGTCGAGAAGATCGAATTGTATACAGCTTACGATATGACATCTACTGATGATCAGTCTGTCCTCTGACAGAGAGATCAACGTACACTCATATGACTAATGGAAAGTCCCAAACACTAGAGCTCTTAATGATGGGTCGTCGGTTGTTAATTAATGAATTATCCGATGATAAAACAAAATTAAGTGTGGTTATGTCGGTCAAGATGACAGAAATACAAACCTTAATTAGCTATATATGCAACTAGCTGGCTATACTAATTCCTTGAACGACCGAGCCAATTGCACTGATCGGAGAATGGGATTAATTCAGTTCGCTTACATATTGTATTTGGATTAAGTTCAGCAATATGGTTGAGACGATCATATCCAAACAGAAAGAACATCAACATCTTGATCTTGTTGATCATCGTAAAAAGCCTGAGCCCCAATTAGGGCGGCACCACTAATTAAACACACTCATTAGAGCGAGAAGACAAACATTCTATTCTACCTATAGTAGAAGAGCTCCTCAATGATATACAATCATACAATCATGTATATATGTGGTCATCAGTCAGCTGACAGAAACTAAAGACACTTCATGTGTGATCAATCTACCACATTATTAACTAACGTACTTACCCAAATGATAATATTTTTCACAAATATAATAACAAAATGTTTGTAGATTCCCCTTCCAGAAATCATTTGGTGGTTTTTGTTTCGTAGCTGGTACAGCTGAGAATGTATAGGTATCACTAGCAACGACACTGCTACTACGTGACACTGTACTACTGTGCATTCCGTTTGTGACTGTATCTCTTCTAGCATGGTGGGCCCCACATGGGTGAGGGGACTAGCCAGCTACCGAACCCACGTTGCAAATGATCAACAGATTGATAATATATGCAATTAAGTATGCAATGAGCAAGTTAAGTAGAGAGATTCCAAGAGGGGAACTTAGCATATACTTTGTAATAATGTGGCTAAGAAAATCAAGCAAAGCATATTGGGAGATTCTTATGAGAGGAAGAGAGAAAGGAATCATAATCAATTCATCAGCGGTGCAGCATATATTGGCAAACACTTTGAACAACTTAATTGTCTCTATACCTGAATACAATGTTACAATGAAATTTCCGCAAAATGAAAACAAACATGATTGCTTATATGTTGGATTGAAGCTAAGAAATCTTTAGAACTGGAATGCAGTTTCCATCCTCAACACTATTGCTAATGCTGCATGACTGATTGACAAGATTACTTAAACAAAAGGATGCTATTAACTTTAATTTAGCCGAATGCAATGAACCACCAATAATTAAGCATGCATGCCTTTATAACTTGCATGCACCAACCAGGCAGGCAGTATAGCTAATGTGTATACAGCTACAAACTACGTACATTTCATTGGCTTGTGGGCCCGGCGCAAGACAACAAGATCTGCCAGGTTGCAAGATATGGAGAAGAGCATATATATATATATATATATATATATATATATGTATGTATGTATGTATATATACATGTTACATCAACACTAGCTAGCAAGCCCAACTTCCAGCCATGGAACGGATCGAGCCATGAGCCACAGAATCAATCAATTCAATACACTTCATGATATGATATTTATATGAACAAACACACTAAAAAAACTAAAAAATACAGGATATACATCATATTACAAGGACAAAAAATCTGAATTACTATTAAGTAGAGGGTTAGAGAAGCATGCATCCTAATGCAACCAAGCTTAGGGTTCCCCATCACCTAGAGGGGCCCCATGGCCCACACACATCACATTGCCATGGACCAGTGTAGTGAGACACTTGAGCTACTGCTACTGCCAAGTCCACTGTACTAGTACTGCTACATTTTGTATACACATGCATGAGCACAAGGCCAGATGGCATAGCTTGTTTTGCAACACAACGATAGGTGGTGAAAACGGTACGAAAATTCCTGACCACGTTGATACCGTTTTCGTAAAAATAATATCGTTTTCGATCGTCTCTGTTTTCAGCCATATATATGAAATTTAGTTTTCGTAATTTTTGTGAGCGTCATACTGAAGTCATCGTTGAATAGTTAAATTTATAAATATGAAAAATTCCGAATCATACTATACCGTTTTTGTAAAAATAATAAAAATATAATACCATATATATGATCTGATCCCTCCATCATCCTGACCATTCATTCATTCAATGGCAGCATGCATGCCCTAGTGAGTGGTACAATTGTACTAGGATTGCCCATTCAATTCTTCACTTCATCGGTTCATCTCCTTGTTACCAAGAATCTTGATGTGCCACTATATGTCCTCTTCTGCTGCCTTTACAGCAGCCATATGTTTGTACACGCTATGGCTCAATTAGGTAGGCTAGATTGGCATAGTGAAAGGTACACAGAGCAAGAGAACAAGCTAGCTAGATAGCAAACGGTCCTGCAGGAAGCTTTGCTTATTGTGCCACTGCGCAGCTCACCATTGGATGCAGCTTCAGACAATGCCTGAATACAGACACACATACAGGATAGCACAAGCTCAACGCTGCAAAATGTCAGGGAAGAATTGCCCATGCTACCAAACCTTGAGAAACCATCGGATTCTCTCATCTCGTCGTTTCCAAATCTGCAGAGAGTTCTTTAACCAATCCCAAACTAGAATATAGACAGTACAGCCAATGTAATGCAATGCTGATGAGTGTGTGATTCTTGCTGCTAGATGGTAGCATGGTTTCTGTGTGTAGGTCAGAAGAAGAAGCTGCATTGATCAGTGTCTGATTCAGTGATTGAGGCAGTGACTGTTCTTGTGTAGGGTTTTGGTCACGAATTCAGAAAAGGGGAATTCAATGCCATCACATGCCTTAGTTCAGAAATTATGAGCAGTTGGCTTTGGGTATGCAACTGTGCAAACACGCATAAATGATTAAATTGGTGACCGTTTTCTGAATCCGCACGCATGAATGAGAGGTCCATGACTTTCAGGTTGGTACTGGTCCTCTGTGAATACTAGCTGCTGCTGCTGCTTATCATGGATGATGAGTGAATACCGGATACCAGCTCACCGCGATTGACAAGGTTCACCCAGCCTGCTTGTCATGGAGCTGGGCTGTAAGCCCGTAACCACCTTAATTATCTGTCTTAAGTTTAGTTTCGTCATCAGTTATGAGTTATTATTACTGATGTACTAGAAATTACCATCGTAGGCAAAAAAAATTCAATTACACGAATGACGCACAAGCGCACTGCACACAATTCACACATCCGCGCACACACCATACTCACACACCAACGAGTACGTGTCCTAATACACGTTTAAAAAGATAGAGATCAATGACATATTTCTAATCCCACTAAAGTCCTAATATTAATGAGCAACGTAAGTAGTTTAACTAGGTGAAACTCCGCGCGTTACTACAAAAGTTTAGTATGATAATAATAACTAAATATAATATGTAATATAGGTAAATAATAGTATATAGATTGATGATTCAAATATAAAAGTAATGTGATGTGACTTTATGAGAAAAGAAAAAAAAATAATTTGGACCATAGATTAATCATCTAAGGGCTAAAAATAATTTAAATGATATGGCTTAATGAGAAAAAAAATGAGGGAGATAATTTGAACCATAGATTAATTATCTAAGGATAAAAACAATTGATGTCATATGACTTAATGAGAAAAGATAGA
This sequence comes from Oryza officinalis, assembly GCA_008326285.1. Lineage (NCBI taxonomy): Eukaryota > Viridiplantae > Streptophyta > Magnoliopsida > Poales > Poaceae > Oryza > Oryza officinalis. The sequence continues at coordinate 5,446,257 of BDMV01000008.1, forward strand.
AATAACATTAACTAAGTGAGTATGAGCTATATAGATATATAGAATATTATAAAAAATGATGAAGAGATATATTGAAATATTATGTGAATTATGTAATAATTTAACATGTTTGTATTTTAAATCTCTAAAATTTAATAAATTATAAAATTATAGATAATATAACATGTATGTTTACATAGTAAGATAGAATTAAATATTAGGTTCAGTTCAGTACGAGGTGTTCTTTAATAGGCTGTACACGCATGAGGCCGTTGGGCCTTATGGCGTTCAGCCTGGTTAGAGTCCGTGTAGTTCTCCTTGAAAATTCTCCGCTCTCGATTGTGTTTACCTAGCACGGGTTAGAGAGTTGCAAGTACAACGATTTAAATGTATCGTGGAAATTATTTGTAAACAATACATTTATGAATACAACACAAATAGAAAATATTTTTTGGAAAAACCAGTTCTATTAGATAATCATGAAGTTAGGTGAATTTTGATGAAAGTTTTACTAGATTTGAACTTAAAATAAGTGAGCTAATAATCATATGCTTATATGCTTTATGTGGGTCCCACAGACCCTCGGACCCATATTTCAATGGACAGTACACTGCAGAGGATCTGGATTGAGAAGTAAGGGATGACGTTTGATGTAAAAAAGTCTATAAAATTAAAAACATAACGATGATAAAGTTTGATTTCTTACAAATTTTCAAGAAAGTCAGTGAAAATTACATAATTTTGTATAGTTGCTAGTCACATAATTATACGCACCATCCAGCTAGTTTGAATTAAATCAACAATAGCACACCTCATTTTATTAACAGACGTCAATTATCTAAAGGAAAAGTCCTGTGTCAATGACAGGTGGGGTCAAATTGCCACATATTGGCCCCGCGGCCCACATGCCAATGTCACTGACGGCCCATTCAGCCCATGGGTGGCCAGCCCATTACCACGCCCTCCAAAGGCTACAAGTCCACAACTCCTCCTCCGCGAAACCTCCCGGTCTCCGAAAACCCTCTCGCCGTCGTCGCGATCAATGGCGATGCTTCTCCGGCGATCCGCCGGCCCCGCGCTCCAGCTCCTCCGCCTCCCCCACCCGCTCCGCCCCGCCGCCGCTGCCGCCTCCACCCGCTTCTACTCTGACGACGTCTCACGGTCAGTCCGCTTGGCTCTTGGTTCAGAATCGGGTTTGGTGGAAGGGAATTTACTGTGGCACTGCAGGCACGACGACGCGGTGAGCACGCGCCGGTGAACTAGGGGGTGAGCATCGTGCGGGAGAAGGAGGCGTTCGTGGTGGAGCGGTGCGGCAAGTACCTCAAGACGCTCGGCGCCGGGATCCACTTCCTCGTGCCCGTCATCGACCGCATCGCTCACGTGCACTCGCTCCAGGAGACGGCCATCCGCATCCCCGACTATATCGCCACCATGCCAAAATCAAGATCAGTGGCGTCCTCTTCTTCAAGGTATACCTCGCACATCCCCTTTACGCCCGTTACTGCTTTTGGTGCTCTCTCATTGCTGGTGGCAGATGCAATGCAATGCGTTGTGATCCGAGGGTTTTGTGTTGGTCATTGATCTTTGCTCGATCTCTGAATTTAGGTGGTCAGGTTTAATGCTCTAGGTGGGGGAAGGATGTTTCTTTTTTTTTCTTTTTTTGGGTGTGGAGTCTCTCTTCACTATTGTAGGAGATGTTAATTAATGCTTTCTGCATTATTAGGAATTGGCTGTATTATTAGGAATTGGCAAAATCCATGGAAACGCCGAATTTTATCAGTAGACTGCATTTACAACTTTACATTGCTGGTTTTTAATTAGAGTTTAGCCTTTCAATTGAATTTGATTGTTCCATGCAGTTGCAGATCTTAGTTTGGTTATTTATGTGTAAGTTTATTTCCTTGTCTTGTAATCTCTGTGGACTGCACCTGGCTTTTATAGTAAAATGCTTTATAAGGGCTCATTTGGCAGCTAAGGGAAACAAACCCTGGGAAATAGCTCCCCACGGGGATTTTCCCCTGTGACATGAATCCCCTCAATTTCATAGGGAAGTTGGCCCACGAGAGAAAAATCCTCTGGATCCTTTGGAAACGACTCCACTAGGGAAAAATCCACTGCATTCTTTGGAAACCCTATCTGCTGCTAGGGTTAAAAATGGCTAGCACCGGTAGAGAAAGGAAAACTACAATAAGCAGAAAGAAAATCAGGGTGACAAAAAAATCGAAAATTTCATACAAAATTCGGAATATCCACATAGAATTCCAAAAAATCATACATGCATATGGATAAGTCATAAAAATTTGGTAAAAATTCACAAATAATTTGGAAAATTCAACTTCAAGCTGATACAGCATCAATATGACAAGATACAAAAATTGAACCTTGTATGATTGGAATATTCTATGTAGGCATATATTAAAATGACATATAACACAAGCTAAAACATCAGTGTGATGACTTCTCAACAACTAATATATAACCATTGATATTTGGCACACAAATAGGCATACATGTAGGCAAAGTTTAAGTGGCAAAGTCCATCTTTGCGGCGAGCCTACAAATGTAATCCTTAGAATTTTTAATAATCATCTCGGTGGAGCTGGAGTCGATCTCTACACTTGTCACTTGCAGATCCCCAAAACTACATTTCATAGGAAATAATCTGTCAATATCATTTTCTCAATGGTGGCAAATCAAAATGCTAAAACCACTTCAAGGGAATGTAAATTGCTTGTACTGTCTTATTTCAAATTCAGATACAAAAGGATGCAAAAAATATAAAAACAAACAAGTAAGATAACTCATTTACTTTCTACAGCTAGTTCTACTCCATGCATAAACAAGTTTCAGATAAACAAATAAAGAACGGTTACAGATATAATATTTTTACTCACATTCTTCTACTGCATTCCATTGGGCCACTGATGTAAATACAAAGCCATGGGAACACATCACGACTTAAAAGCTATAAAAAAAAGGGGTACCTCAAAATAAGTAGCGAAGCAAGATACAGTGGTAAAAATTTCACCTTTGGTCTGTACACAAATTTCACCGCTACCAATGAATCCCATCAAAAAGCTTTCTGCTTTGATAAAATAGATTCAACCATTTGTTTAATTAAGTTCATGGGTAAAAATTAGAACACAAGGTAATACCAACAAGATGGTTCAATTATAAACACAATGGCAGCTATGTTCTGACTACAATTTGTAAAATTGATTGACAAAAAGTATGATATATAGTACTACTACCAAGTAAGCAACTCCTCTACATTGGTTAATTGTTTCTATACATGCAAACATTTTTTTTCCTCGTGAGCTCTAAACTCAGATAATATGACACCAAAAGAAAATTTTTTTTATAGGCAATCAACTAGAGAATATATTGTTCAACTTATATACACGATTTAGAGAATTTGTCTATGCATGATTACAGAAAACAAATAAAGATGCAATTTCAGATATGAACTTTCAAATCTGTTGCATTAAGTTTAATTAGAATCAACCCTGCAACCTACCTCTAGATCTTATTGTCTCTTACCATCCAGATTTAACTTGCTGAGATCTACAAGAACCCTAGTTGAAGTCTTGCAGAGGGCGATGAAAGGAAGAAGGGTAGTAGTAGACTTACCTCACAAGAGAGATCCAATAGTCTGGGGAGTGAGTTGCAGGCAGAATCCATGAGCAGGAGAGCATGGAATTGAGCGCCGGAAGCCCGTGCATCACCTGTACCGAGAGAAGCGAAACCGTAGAAAGAGAGGAGGCAAAGAAGAAGAACCCCATATCTCCGAGGAGGGAGGTGACATCTGGGAATGGAGGCGATGCCCAGTGGGAGGGGAAGGCCCGATGCGATGGGGGCGGCAGTAGCGGCGGCGACTCGCGAGAAGGGGAGCCATGGCGCCATTCGTTCGCGAGAGGGGAATAGGGGCGGGGAGGCGCACGCGAGCGACACAGGGAAAATTTCCCGACCTCATGAAACGTGGGATATTTCCCCTGAGATTCCACGCGGATTGGCCCGGGAATTTCCCTGCCCATGGGCTTCCAAATGCTCTGGAAAATTAGCCCGTGGAATTTTCACTCGTGGAGCTGGCCTTCCCGGGAATAGGACGGGTTCCCAGGGGGATCCCGGGCTACCAAATGAGCCCTAAATGCTATTAGGTTGGTGGTTTGGTTTTGTTTTGTTATACAAGCTAACAAGCCTAGTCTTTGTACTATGTTTTGTCAAAGCTGTCTTACTCATATCCATTTCATCTTCATGAACCAATACTGTGAATTCTTGTTGGGCAGGTAAAAAATATTTTATATCACTAACTTTTTATGCAATGCTCTTAATGGATACCGCCAAAACAATCATCATAGTAACTAAGATGTATATCAGGTCACTACTTATGATAATTTACCTGATCAAGGAATTTTCAGATCTAATGTAAGCTTTCTAGAAGTCAGAGGATGTTGCTCTCAAGTGCTAACTATACTTTTCTTTTGGTGATTGTGAACTTTGCAGATTGTTGATCCCTACCTTGCTTCCTATGTGATGAACAAACCAATTTCTGCAGTCATTCTGCTTGCTCAGAATACTACGGTAACTGAGCTTGGAAAGATTATCTTACACAAGGCTTTTGAGGAGAGGGACACACTAAATGAGCAAATTGTGGTATGACATCTTGTTCACATTATAAGTTGTTTGTTCTACTTACAATACCATGGCAATTATGGTGGATAACAATGCATACAGGTTTAGTACTTAAATATGCAATGGACTCTCTCCACGTGTTAACTTCCATCTCTCATAATGATTTTGTGTTATAGTTGCATTCTTTTGTGGATCGCCATTTCCAAATGTAAGCAGAAAAAAAAAACCTTTAGTGTCTATGGTTGTCTCTCTCCAATATTGTTTCGTTAAGATTTTCAATGTATGACTCCCATTAAGTAGTCATATTACTTGATACCTCAAGTAAAAGAATGAGATCATAATCGTACAGATTCTCTTTCAGCATCTTATATAGTGGTTGTTTGCGCATGATAGTTTTGGCTTTTCTGTATTCTATCTCATGCCTTTCGTCGCATTTCATCATATTTGTGAGTTTTATGCATTACCTTTGACGTATTTTCCACATTTGTCGGGCAGAGGTCCATGAATGAGGCTGCAACTGATTGGAAACTGAAGTTTCTGAAGTGTCTCCATTATGAGATAGTATGCCTTTTTGCTTCTGAACTATTCAGCTAAAACTGTCTCCTGTAATATTTCTGATGTTTAATAATTGGCTATGCAGGCTATGGAGATGCAAGCAGGAGCAGAAAGGAAAAGGTGTTCCCAAATCCTTGAACTAGAAGTCCCAAGCAAGGAAACTCAGCAAATTATATTGCAGCTTGTCGGTAGAGATTAAGTCATAGTAATTTCTTTTCTTATTTGGCTAGTTAACTCAGTGTGTAGCAGGAGTTTTACATGAATACATGCATGTATGTGTTTGTAGGCTAGTAGATTTGGTTAGCCGATGGCAGCTAATTAATTAGCGGCAACATTATGTAAGGCTTAGTGGTTTATTTTGGAACGGAAGAAATATAGCAGGTCACTAGATTAGTACGAGGTGTTCTGTAGGCTGTACATGGATGAGGCTGTTAGGCCTTAAGCCGCTCAGCTCAGTCAGAGTCCGTGTCGTTCTCCGGGAAAATTCTTCTCTCTTGATCACATATTGGAGAGTTGCAAGTACAACGTTGTAAGTATAGCGTACAACTTATTATTTGTAAACAAAACATTTATATAGGTATAACATAGTCAATGAGAGGGCTGTGGTAACTTGCCTTGCTCAGCTAGAGTATCCTCGGTGTCACGAACATGTGGATCCTTCTCACAAACATTACCTGTTCGTCTAATTAAACTCACATTCTAACTTAAAGTAAATAAATCCATAAATACAAAATAAATTGAAAAAAAATTGTAAAAACCAATTCCGTTAGATGAATTTTGATGAAAGTTTTACTGGATTTGGTTTGAAATGAGTGAGGTATAAGCTTTAAAAATTTCAAATTTGAATTAAATCAAACAATCGCAAAAAGCTACCGTCTTTTTCCCCTTTTCTAGGAATTATTTTTCATAAGAGAAAGGGTTTGTGTAATTTTTTTCGAGGGAATGTCGCGAGCTTTATTCATCAGTCATAAGAAAAAGGGTTTGTGTAATTGACAGAGGGGTCCCATCACATTTTATTAACTGAAAGCATTATTATCTTTCTAAAGGAAAAGTCCTATGTAATCGTCATTGTCTGATGGAGTGATGGCCCATTCAGCCCATGGGCTCGGCCGACCCAGTACCACGCCTTCACTGATTCCATGCTGCTCCTCCGCCAGAAGGCGGCTACATCTCCTTCTCCCAAAACCCTCCTCTTGCCTCGGGAATATTTAACTATTTGTCATTCTTAGATGTATCAATTAACTATTTATCATCTAGACTCATATGTCATTGATATATAGGTGACAAATAGTTAAACACCAAATCTCTCCACGACATGCTTCTTCGGCGATCCACTGACCCCGTGCGCAACTCCTTCACAGGGTGCGTATCTTGTCCACGTGGCGTTAAGGTTGCTAAGGAGATGCAAGTAAAAGCAGAAAAGAAAAGGTGTGCCCAAATCCTTGAACCAGAAGATGATGAATGCACAGTCTCTTTTAATTTTTCAACATGGTTTGTCTTAGCCTGATTGAAATGCCATTATTGTATCATACTTGTGTATGTGGACGATGAAATTCTGACTCATGTTTTGTTTGATCCACCAGGAGCATATAACATGGGACATGGGGTTTAGTTGAACTCCAAAACATTTTGGGAATAAAGGTTAAGGCAAAGTTCTAGAACAGAAGCTAGGGTTAACGCAAATTCGAGAAGAAGTGCGAGGGTAGAGAGAGATGAGAAGGAGAATGGATGCTCACCAGGATGCGTCGGAAGCAGAAGACAATCGACAACGCCCCTACTAGCTAGCAGGATGGATGGGAATCGACGCAGACGGAGGCGACAGGCCAACGAGCTCACGTGGAGTCGGAGTCGACATCGAGTGGACGGGAAAACACTAGCCACACGACGATTTTGTCTTTCCTCTTTTTTTTTCTTCAGAGGATCCTCTTTCTTCTGTATAGCATAATGTCTGTGTGTTGCATCCAGTGAAGCTAGCATGTAGAGGCTTACTTTTTTTATTTGAAACATGCAAGGGTACATTACGAGCACACCAACATTTCGTACCACCGTTACGGTAGTTGCAATGAATTTCAACCTTTGACTACCGCTAATACGCAACTTCTACCTTCGTTCCAAAATATGATGTGATACATCCTATTAATACGAATGTGTGTTTAGATTCGTGGTTCTATGATGTGTCTCATCCGATACGGGGTTGTTATATTTTGAAACATATGTGGCTACCAATGATCAAATCATGATGCTCAACGAGAGCTTACATGCAACGATCAAATTAGGTGGTTAAAAAATAAGATTAAATCAATGGCTCCGATCGACCATTGATCAATGTTCAGTGGTCAATATTATCATCTGTTGGCTCCCATGGTCCCAACATCGGTAGGCCCGGCATCATCCAGAACGGATTTAGCTTATGTGATCATCCCCAAGCTCTCATCAAACATGCATAATATTGTAGAGGGGAAATGCAATAATAATAATAAACTATTTAGCTTACTAACCAAAATGCATACACACAAAAATTAACATCGCATGAGCAACGCATGGGATGCAAATGGGACTCCAATGACTGTTTTTTTACTGCAATTATTTCAATAACATCAGTGTACTTTGATTGTGCAAAACCTCAGTTACTACTACTACGGGAGTAACAATTAAATTAAGTTCAGTACATGCACAGGACCAAAGTGATGTGACCATAAGTCATCAGGTTATTTCCTCTCGAAATGATAAGAATTATTTAATGAGCACAAATAATTCTCCTTCGCAGTTCGGTTTATTTGTCTTTGAATAATAGACAAAATATTATGAACAAAGGAAATCTAGCTACTACTGCTACAGGCAAATTTATAATTACTTGGCCCAATTTGTAAAGCATAAAGAAGAGGAGTCAGAGGAAGTGAAGCAAAGAGCAAAGGACATGGTTTGCTTTTCAGTTGGTTCCATGCACATACGGTCAGATTAGTGGAGTGAATAAATTATATGCTAATCACGTACTCCTCCCGTTTCAAAAGATGAGATATTTTAAATAAATGTGATACATCCTAAAATTATAAATAAATCTAGATAGATTGTACTATAAATCTAAACAAAAAGTCTGTTGTTCAGATTCATAGTATTAAAATTTTTTTTATATTTGAAACGGAGGTACTAACTAGCAAAGCCGCCGTTTTATTTTATTTGGAGTCCTAGTTTGCATTAGTCATTGGTATCTGCCACTAAGTTAATTTGTAGCAACATTAACGGCATCGTTACCAAAGTCATTAACTAATTAATTATGTTTTGGTCCAGCTAGTTGCTCGTGTCTTAGTTTGTTGAGTCCAACCATGCCTACGCACATATCAGATTGGTTATTTTTGTTTTGGGCATCGATGCCGCCGCGGCGGGAAAATTGACATTGTGCCATTATTATGGGGTTTCCTTGAAATGTTGTCTCAAAATATGGTTTCGTTAAAATGTCACTTTTAAATTATACGTACACGCTAGAATATTTAAATAGACAGAAATACCACTTTCTCTACTGTTGTAAAATCGGTTCCGATAGTACATCGATAACCGAATACGGAAAAAACATCATAGAAGATCCAATATTGAAGATGACACCGAGACACGATATTTGTTAACTAGGTTCCACCGAAGCCTATATCCTTGAGGCATTGATTACGGGCGCTTTTCCCCGATCCAGTATATTACAGTGTATCCGGGTATCCACGACCCTCCACCGGCTAGGCCGTCAGCCAATCTACCCACACCTATGCTACTGTCGTCTTGCGGTTACAACCGTGTCTCTTTATTTAAGAGAAAGCCTAGAACAGAGTCTTACTCTAACTCTATCCTACACCTATTATAACTTTAAGTTCTAAACTGTAACCGACTTAATATACATATTTGACACAAACTCTAACAAACTCCACCTTGACAAATATGCCACATCAATCCAAATTTGTTCCTTGCACAAACTTCTGTGTACCCGGACTTGAGTTGTTTTCTTTTTGCCACTCACGTCGAGCTGCCCGACGAGCCTACGCCAAGCTTATGGGCCCCTGGTTTTGTATACCGGAAACCCCATGTGTATTACAATACCATTCCCTGGATCAGTAGATGGTATACACATGGCACAGTTGTATATCACAAGCTGACATCATCATACAGGTCTTACAATCTATTAATAATACAAGGATAGCCCAAATGGGATCCGAATAGACCAAGCATGGTCGACAACAACACAAAATACCAACACAAATAAACGAGGTAGCGGAAGCGAAGTGTAACACCCTGAGAAAATCCCTAAATAAAAATACACCGATCAAAAATCATTCCTGATTTATTTTTAAATTTTTGCATCATGTCGACAATTTCTTTATTTGTTTTATGCCCGTGTCAAACTTTTATTGAAAATTTCCAATTTTTCTACTCCTCTGATCTTTTGGTTTTTGTCCCAAGATTTTCACTCTAACCAAAATTAGTTTTACTCCAAAAAGTCCGCGTAAGCTCCCTTTACTGTGGCCTTTTTGTTGCTGGGCTTTTTCTGGAAAAAGTCCATGTTGCCTCCCCAAGCCCTTTCATTCCTATTGGGTTTGAAAAGATAAAGTCTAATTTTCCCCCCATACTATTTTCGGCGACGACGTCGCCGCACGCCGCGCCGCTACGACGAGGCCGCTGTGACATCACCGGCTGCCGTCTTCCGCTCCCGTCTCACCGGCGAGCTTGCCGTCCATTCCACGCGCATCCTGCCCAACCTCGCACCGCCGCGAGCCATGCAGCAAGCTAGTTGTGCATGCGCATGCATGCAAGCAAGCCAGCCACGAGCAGGCACCATGCAACTAGCTAGTTATGCGTATGCCTGCACGCAAGCAGCTAGTCGAGCCCAAGCTAGCATGCATGCACCATCCGCTTAACTCCAACAGCCTATGCACGTACACCGGGCGACGCTCCTATCGAATGACGGTGGTCCCCGCCGGGTTACCGTCGCTGTCTTTCGTTTCGGTAGGTGGCGACGGCAGGTAGCACAGGAGCCAGCCTTTGTTTCCCGAACGACGATAGTCGATGCAACATGCGCGCCAACCCGCGCGGCCGCTGCAACCACCCCGTCCCTGTCTTCATGGCAATTCAAGACGAGCCCGTGCGGTGGAACCTATATAAGAGCAGCCATAGCCGAATACGCAACCCGTCCCTCTCCATCCTCTCTTCTCCTCCTCCTTGCTTTGTTTCCCCTCAGCCACACCCTCATGCGCACACGCCGCCATCTCTCCGCTTGCTCCGCCGCGGCCGGCTCCGGCTGGGCCTCAGTTGAGCAAGAGGACGGATAGGCCGCCGCGCCGTCATTTGAACCCGAGAATGACTAACTTACCGAACGGCTAACCCCTAACATCTAACCCGCTGACTTCTAACTCACTAACCCGCTGACCTCTAACTCGCTAACCCCTGACACCTAACTGCACTAACCCGCTAACATTTACTCCTTAACGCTGTGTGTTTGTTTGTTACCACCAATCGAACACGTGGTGTGCGAGGACGATCCGCGGGTCGACTGCCCCCAGGCTGTACATCGACGACCGTAGTTTCGTGTGAGGACCGCCGCTCGGTGTGCCGCTACCCGGCTGCCGCAAGGTGAGCTCCTCTCCTGCTCTTTCTCTTGCTTTTGTTTCCTTACCGCCGTTGTTGCCACGACACGGTGACGTCGTGAGGCGCAACACCGTGCCCATTTCTTGCGCGGCCGCCCTCCGCAGCGAACGTCGCTTCACAGCCGGCCATGCATGCGCCATACAGCTAGCTGGCCGAACGTGTGCATGCATGCATGCAAGCAGTTAGCTAGCTGTAGGTATGTGTATGCATGTACACTTGCAGCCGCCCGACAGGCCGAACATCGTCGTCGTTCGGCCGAGCCACCTGGCTGCCTTCCAGGCCGTGTCGACGCACCACCATGCCCGGCCGCGTTGCCGATGCTCTGCGTCGAGCCGCCTCGGCCGGTGTCACCCACCCAACCGAGGCTGTCCCTTGACCTCGGCCAGCCGCTCGAGCCGGTGCGCTGCCGCCCCTGCCGCGCGTGCCGTCGGCATGCCGNTCGGCAGCGCGGCGCGGGAGGCGCAGACCGACGGCGGCTGCGGCCAGGCGGCTCGGCTGCGGCCGGGCGGGCGCGCGAGCGCGGCTGGGAGCGGCGGCGCCGGCTCGACAGCGCGGCTGGGGGTCGCGTCGGCCGGGGCGGCGCGGCGGTGGCGCGCGGCCGGGAGACGCGGCGCGGCGGCTGGGCCGGGCGGGCGAGCGGGCGCGGCTGGGAGCGGCGGCACCGGCTCGGCAGCGTGTGGCCGGGAGGCCGGGGGCGGCGACGCAGGCTCGGGGGCTTGGCCTTGCATGGCCGGGAGGCCAGCAGGCGGCCGGGCGACGGTGCCTTGGCGTCGGCCGGGCACGGCGCTGGCGGGTGAGGCCGGGCGGCGTGCCAGCAGCACGCCGGCAGGAGGAGGGCGAGGCGCCGGTGGCTCTCGGGAGGCACGGGCGGCATGCGCGGCAGGGGGTGGTGGCACGCGCCCGGGCTGGAGGAGGCCGGGGGCGGCTGCGCGGCAGAGCGCGCGCGATGGCCGGGCGTAGCCGAGGTTCACGACTCGGGCAGCCGCGGCAGGAGACGACGTGCTGGCCACGACGTCGGCCGTGCGCGAGCTGCTTGGCATGGGACAGCACGGCTTGGCGCGTGCGCTGCCACGGGGTGAAGTCGGCATGCCGACGGCACGCGCGGCAGGGGCGGCAGCGCACCGGCTCGAGCGGCTGGCCGAGGTCAAGGGACAGCCTCGGTTGGGTGGGTGACACCGGCCGAGGCGGCTCGACGCAGAGCATCGGCAACGCGGCCGGGCATGGTGGTGCGTCGACACGGCCTGGAAGGCAGCCAGGTGGCTCGGCCAACGACGACGATGTTCGGCCTGTCGGGCGGCTGCAAGTGTACATGCATACACATACCTACAGCTAGCTAACTGCTTGCATGCATGCATGCACACGTTCGGCCAGCTAGCTGTATGGCGCATGCATGGCCGGCTGTGAAGCGACGATCGCTGCGGAGGGCCCGCGCAAGAAATGGGACGGTGTTGCGCCTCACGACGTCACCGTGCGCGGCAACAACGGCGGTAAGGAAACAAAAGCAAGAGGAAGAGCAGGAGAGGAGCTCACCTTGCGGCAGCCGGGTAGCGGCACACCGAGCGGGGTCCTCACACGAAACTACGGTCGTCGATGTACAGCCTGGGGCGTCGGCCCGCGGATCGTCCTCGCACACCACGTGTTCGATCGGTGGCAACAAACGAACACACAGCGTTAAGGAATAAATGTTAGCGGGTTAGTGCAAGTTAGGGGTTCAGGGGTTAGCGAGTTAGAGGTCAGCGGGTTAGTGAGTTAGAAGTCAGCGGGTTAGATGTTAGGGGTTAGCCGTTCGGTAAGTAGTCATTCTCGGGTTCAAATGACGGCGCGGCGGCCTATCCGTCCTCTTGCTCAACTGAGGCCCAGCCGGAGCCGGCCGCGGCGGAGCAAGCGGAGAGATGGCGGCGTGTGCGCATGAGGGTGTGGCTGAGGGAAACAAAGCAAGGAGGAGGAGAAGAGAGGATGGAGAGGGACGGGTTGCGTATTCGGCTATGGCTGCTCTTATATAGGTTCCACCGCACGGGCTCGTCTTGAATTGCCATGAAGACAGGGAGGCTGCGCCGCCCAGCCGCGCCCGTGCACGCCGCCTCCCGTGCGCCGCCGTGCGCCGCGCCACCGCCGCTCGGCCTCCCCTCTGGAAGAAGCAAGAACAGAGAAAGATAGAGAAAGAAGGAGAAGCGAAGAGAAAAAGGAAAGAAAAAAAAAGAAGAAGAAGAAAAGAAAAAGAAGTGGGACCCGTCGGTGGGCCCACTATTCTGACTCTCTCTGTGGACCCGAGGACTTGGAAAAGTCTAAATCACCTCCCTCTTCTTTTCCGGACCGAAGCCCATAGTCCTCCACAAAAGTCTAGAAAACGTCCCCTGTTTCCTCGGACCGAGCCCAGAATGGACCCGCAAAAGTCTACCTTATAACCTTCGGGCCGAAGCTTACCAACAGCCTCCCTCCTCACCGAAGTCTAATGCATATCCCTCTACTCACCCAGGCCCCTATCCAAAAGTCTATATCAGGTCCCTACCCGACCTCCTTCATCTCTGGGCTAAAGCCCAAGCCTTCACAAAAGGAAGTCCAACATTCGTCCCTCTCAACATCACAGCCAGGGAATATTCTTGGAAATATTCCTTTCCAATTTAATAAATTCATTTCCGTATTTTAGAAAATCCATTAATCCTCCAAATCCGTATCCGTATCTCCCTCATTTTAAGTTGGAATTGAACGAAACTTTCGTCAAAATCTTTCAAAAATCAAGATTTATGCAATGGCACTGGTTTGGTTATTTTTCTTTTTCTGGAAGTTTTGGCTCTTTTTGTGTTAGCGAGTAGTTTGTGACGTTAGTATTCAACCGGACAGGGTACATCTGCGAGGAGGAAACTGAGCTAATCGAGAACGAACCCTCAATTGAGCAATGCAAGTCACTACGCCCCCTTCCTCGAACATGTTGATCCTATTTTTATAAATGTGTTGATTACAAATAAAATTGCATGCTAATTATAAAATGCGTACCTACATTTGCTTAAGCCTTACCTTTGATATTGTTTATCCTTATGTATTTACACACCTTTGTTACCTGAGTATATTACTTTACGCGTGATTATTTACTCACTGCTTAGCCCTGCTTACATAGACGTTATACACTCCATATGTGTGATATGTGGATGTGGTTATACTGATCACTCGATGGGAGTGATTGATAGAGATCGGGTGGAGACATAAGCGCCACCCACAAGCATGAAAACCTTTGTGAAAACCCAAAATCTTAATTAAACAAAAGTGATTTCGACTGGGGCGGCACGGATAGAATATGGGTGGTTCTGGGAACGGTAAGCCGCCGACCCTGGTCAGTTAAGGACTGAGTCAAGAAGCTAAGCAGGAAACGAACCGACTACGACCACACTTCTTGAGTGGGGATAGACCCGGTGGACTAGGTTATTCTTGTGGGGTGGCACCCCAGACATGGTAGGTTCTGGATATCGGTATGAAAATGTGGAAGTATGTGGTTTAATGACGTCAAGCTTTATATATGTATAATGTAACCTTCAATCTCGGGAGGAGCGCCAGGACTACCCTCACAACCGGCTCGAGGTAGGAATGTGGCGCTGGGGGTGCAATGGGGATTCATAGTCCTTGGAGCGGGTGCCGCCATGTGAGGGTAACTGAAAAACCGGGCCGTGACAAGTCTCATGTGTTGGGTGCGTCACGGAGTGTGGGATTAAAAGCGTACATCCGCTGCAGTGTGAGTAAATTAAACTATTCGAATAGCCGTGCTCGCGGTTAATGAGCGCCGGGACTTGTATTATTCTTGACTAGCCTTGTCAATTTGTAATATTGCTTAAAATATGATGGGTATGGAAGGTGTGACCTTGCCTGATGTGCAAAGAGGTTGTAGTGGTTAAAACTGTGGAAATCGGATGCGAGGGTAAACCGGACCAAGCGAGGCTTGGGGAAGGTGGATGAACCCTCGCAGGTTAATGACAACTTCAACTTAACGTGGTTTTCAGTTAAAACTGTTATGGCATAGGTTTGTGAAATAATTTGTGAAAACTAGCTTTATGCAAATAAACCAAGCCATCCTTGAACCCCTATGAACATTATATGCATTCTGTAGTGGTGGCTTGCTGAGTACGGTTGGTACTCACTCTTGCTTATTTAAATTTTTTTAGAAAAAGGTGTTGGTGTCGATCTGTGCATGTGCTATGCTGGCAAGGAGTTACCAAGGACGACGGAATAGGGACCTAGGTTCACCAGTCGATGCGTGTGGGATAAAATGGACCGCCGCTGTTTCGCTTCCGCTACCTCATTTATTTGTGTTTGTATTTTGTGTTGTTGTCGACCATGCTTGGTCTATTCGGATCCCATTTGGGCTATCCTTGTATTATTAATAGATTGTAAGACCTGTATGACAATGTCAGCTTGTGATATACAACTGTGCCATGTGTGTACCATCTACTGATCCAGGGAATGGTATTGTAATACACATGGGGTTTCCGGTATAAAAATCGGGGGCTCACACGAAGCAGCAGCGGTCCATTTTATCCCACACGCATCGACTGGTGAACCTAAGTCCCTATTCCGCTGTCCTTGGTAACTCCTTGCCAGCATGGCACATGCACAGATTGACACCAACTCCTTTTTCTAAAAAATTTAAATAAGCAAGAGTGAGTACCAACCATACTCAGCAAGCCACCACTACAGAATGCATATAATGTTCAGAGGGGTTCAAGGATGGCTTGGTTTATTTGCATAAAGCTAGTTTTCACAAACCTATGCCATAACAGTTTTAACTGAAAACCACGTTAAGTTGAAGTTGTCATTAACCTGCGAGGGTTAATCCACCTTCCCCAAGCCCCGCTTGGTCCGGTTTACCCTCGCATCCGATTTCCACAGTTTTAACCACTACGACCTCTTTGCACATCAGGCAAGGTCACACCTTCCATACCCATCATATTTTAAGCAATATTACAAATTGACGAGGCTAGTCAAGAGTAATACAAGTCCCGACGCTCATTAACCGCGAGCACGGCTATTCGAATAGTTTAATTTATTCACACTGCAGTGGATGTACGCTTTTAATCCCACACTCCGTGACGCACCCAACACATGAGACTTGTCACGGCCCGGTTTTTCAGTTACCCTCACATGGCGGCACCTGCTCCAAGGACTATGAATCCCCATTGCACCCCCGGGGCCACATTTCTACCTCGAGCCGGTTGTGAGGGGAGTCCTGGCGCTCCCGAGATTGAAGGTTACATTATACATATATAAAGCTTGACGTCATTAAACCACACACTTCCACATTTCCATACCGATATCCAGAACCTACCATGTCTGGGGTGCCATCCCACGAGAATAACCTAGTCCACCGGGTCTAACCCCACTCAAGAAGTGTGGTCATACTCGGTTCGTTTCCTGCTTAGCTTCTTGACTCGGTCCTTAACTGACCAGGGTCGGCGGCTCACCGTTCCCAGAACCACTCATATTCTATCCGTGCCGCCCCAGTCGAAATCACTTTTGTTTAATTAAGTTTTTGGGTTTTCACAAAGGTTATCATGCTGTGGGTGGCGCTTATGTCTCCACCCGATCTCTATCAATCACTCCCATCGAGTGATCAGTATAACCACATCCACATATCACACATATGGAGTGTATAACGTCTATGTAAGCAGGGCTAAGCAGGGAATAAATAATCACGCGTAAAGTAATATACTCAGGTAACAAAGGTGTGTAAATACATAAGGATAAACAATATCAAAGGTAAGGCTTAAACAAGTGTAGGTGCGCATTTTATAATTAGTATGTAATTTTATTTGCAATCAACACATTTATAAAAATAGGATCAACATGTTCAAGGAAGGGGGCGTAGTGACTTGCCTTGCTCACTTGGGGGTTCGTTATTAATTGGCTCAGTTTCCTCCTCGCAGATGTACCCTGTCCGGTTGAATAATAACGTCACGAACTACTCGCTAACACAAAAAGAGCCAAAACTTCCAGAAAAAGAAAAATAACCAAACCAGTGCCATTGCATAGATCTTGATTTTTGAAAGATTTTGACGAAAGTTTCGTTCAATTCTGACTTAAAATGAGGGAGATACGGATTTGGATTATTAATGGATTTTCTGAAATACGAAAATGAATTTATTAAATTGGAAAGGAATATTCCCAAGAATATTCCTTGGCTGTGATGTTGAGAGGGACGAATGTTGGACTTCTTTTTGTGAAGGCTTGGGCTTTAGCCCAGAGATGAAGGAGGTCGGGTAGGGACCTGATATAGACTTTTGGATAGGGGCCTGGGTGAGTAGAGGGATAGGCATTAGACTTTGGTGAGGAGGGAGGCCGTTGGTGAACTTCGGCCCGGAGGTTGTAAGGTAGACCTTTGCAGGTCCAATCTGGGCTCAGTCCGAGGAAGCAGGGGACATTTTCTAGACTTTTGTGGAGGACTATGGGCTTCGGTCCGGAAAAGAAGAGGGAGGTGATTTAGACTTTTTGAAAGTCTGCGGTCAAAGGCCCGCCGGGAGATAGTCAAGACAGTGGGGCCCACCGGCGGGTCCCACCTACCTTCTTCCTTTCTTCTTTTTTTTTCTTTTTTTTCCTTTCTCTTTTTCTTCTCTCTTTCTTATCTTCTTCTTCCTTTCTCTTTCTC
Source organism: Oryza officinalis (assembly GCA_008326285.1). Taxonomy (NCBI): domain Eukaryota; kingdom Viridiplantae; phylum Streptophyta; class Magnoliopsida; order Poales; family Poaceae; genus Oryza; species Oryza officinalis. The sequence goes on from BDMV01000008.1 coordinate 5,463,673, forward strand.
AATCTCTCTCTTTCTCTGCTCTGTCGGGAGACAGCCCGAGCGGGCAGGGCGCCGACCGGGCTGAGGCGCCGCGAGGGCGGCGGAGCGGCACGCAGGCGGCGGGGACGGCGCGCAGGCGACGCGGCGGCTGCGGCCAGGCGGCTCGGCTGCGGCCGAGCGGGCGCCAGGAGGGCTGGGAGCGGCGGCGCCGGCTTGGCAGTGCGGCTGGGGTCGCGTCGCAGGCTCGGGGGCTTGGCCTTGGCATGGCCGGGAGGCCGGCAGGCGGCCGGGCGACGGTGCCTTGGCGTCGGCCGGGCACGGCGCTGGCGGGTGAGGCGGGGCGGCGTGCGACAGCACCCGGCAGGAGGAGGGCGAGGCGCCGGTGGCTCGGGGAGGCACGGGCGGCACGCGGGCAGGGGGTGGTGGCACGCGGCCGGGCTGGAGGAGGCCGGGGGCGGCTGCGCGGCAGAGCGCGCGCGATGGCCGGGCGTAGCCGAGGTTCACGACTCGGGCAGCCGTGGCAGGAGACGACGTGCTGGCCACGACGTCGGCCGTGCGCGAGCTGCTTGGCATGGGACGACACGGCTTGGCGCGTGCGCCGGCCATGGGGTGAAGTCGGCATGCCGACGGCACGCGCGGCAGGGGCGGCAGCGCGCCGGCTCGAGCGGCTGGCCGAGGTCAAGGGACAGCCTCGGTTGGGTGGGCGACATCGGCCGAGGCGGCTCGACGCAGAGCATCGGCAACGCGGCCGGGCATGGCGGTGCGTCGGCACGGCCTGGAAGGCAGCCAGGCGGCTTGGCCGAACGACGATGACGTTCGGTCTGTCGGGCGGCTGCAAGTGTACATGCATACGCATCCCTACGGCTAGCTAACTGCTTGCACGCATGCATGCACACGTTCGGCCAGCTAGCTGTATGGCGCATGCATGGCCGGCTGTGAAGCGACGTTCGCTGCGGAGGGCGGCCGCGCAAGAAATGGGCACGGTGTTGCGCCTCACGACGTCACCGTGCCGCGGCAACAACGACGGTAAGGAAACAAAAGCAAGAGGAAGAGCAGGAGAGGAGCTCACCTTGCGGCAGCCGGGTAGCGGCACACCGAGCGGCGGTCCTCGCACGAAACTACGGTCGTCGATGTACAGCCTGGGGACGGTCGACCCGCGGATCGTCCTCGCACACCACGTGTTCGATTGGTGGTAACAAACGAACACACAGCGTTAAGGAGTAAATGTTAGCGGGTTAGTGCAAGTTAGGTGTCAGGGGTTAGCGAGTTAGAGGTCAGCGGGTTAGTGAGTTAGAAGTCAGCGGGTTAGATGTTAGGGGTTAGCCATTCGATAAGTTAGTCGTTCTTGGGTTCAAATGACGGCGCGGCGGCCTATCCGTCCTCTTGCTCAACTGAGGCCCAGCTGGAGCCGGCCGCGGCAGAGCAGGCGGAGAGATGGCGGCGTGTGCGCGGGAGGGTGTGGCTGAAGGGAAACAAAGCAAGGAGGAGGAGAAGAGAGGATGGAAAGGGACGGGTTGCGTATTCGGCTATGGTTGCTCTTATATAGGTTTCACCGCACGGGCTCGTCTTGAATTGCCATGAAGATAGGGATGGGGTGGTTGCAGCGGCCGCGCGGGTTGGCGCGCATGCTGCATCGACTATCGTCGTTCGGGAGACAAAGGCTGGCTCCTGTGCTGCCTGCCGTCGCCACCTACTGAAACGGAAGACGGTGACGGTAACCCGGTGGGGACCACCGTCGTTCGATAGGAGCGTCGCCCGATGTACGTGCATAGGCTGTTGCATGCATGCTAGCTTGGGCTCGATTAGCTGCTTGCCGGCAGGCATACGCATAGCTAGCTAGTTGCATGGTGCCTGCTCGTGGCTGGCTTGCTTGCATGCATGCGCATGCACAACTAGCTTGCTGCATGGCTCGCGGCGGTGCGAGGTTGGGTAGGATGCGCGTGGAATGGACGGCAAGCTCGCCGGTGAGACGGGAGCGGAAGACGGCAGCCGGTGATGTCGCAGCGGCCTCGTCGTAGCGGCGCGGCGCGCGGCGACGTCGTCGCCAAAAATAGTATGGGGAAAAATTAGACTTTTATCTTTTCAAACCTAATAGGAATGAAAGGGCTTGGGGAGGTAACATGGACTTTTTCCAGAAAAAGCCCAGCAACAAGAAGGCCACATTAGAGGGAGCTTATGCGGACTTTTTGGAGTAAAACTAATTTTGGTTAGAGTGAAAATCTTGGGACAAAAACCAAAAGATCAGAGGAGTAGAAAAAATTGGAAATTTTCAATAAAAGTTTGGCACTGGCATAAAACAAATAAAGAAATTATCGGCATGATGCAAAAATTTAAAAAATAAAACAAGAATGATTTTTGATCGGTGTATTTTTATTTAGGGATTTTCTCAGGGTGTTACAAAGTTCGCCACCTCCAGAGACAGGCATCGCAACACCAGCATACACATCTTCCATGACTCCATCTGCAACAGCACTTCCTTGTAACTTGTAAAAGCATAAGCCCGTCCTCTTACCAGTCATAACAATCTTGCCGTCCTTCATGATATTTGAAAGGACCTTGATGTCGCCTAGAGGGGGGTGAATAGGCATTTCTAAAAAAATATCACAACTTCATAGCATATTAGAAAGATGAGAATTTTTGGTTCAAATCAGAACCTCCGATATGGGATTGAAAGTTCCGGTCTCAACCGAAAAGTTCGGCGGATAATGGAATAAAACACTAGTTATAAAATTGTAGCTCGAACAAACAAAATGTAAATGAATCAAAAGGTGACAAATAAGGTATCTAAGCAAGATATTAGGTCACCAACTGTATCACTTAAGCATACAAGTAGATCGGATTAAAACAAGCTCAAGTACAATATGAGAGAAGGCAAGAACGAGCGAACCAAGAGAGGAGACACGTGATTTGTTTCCTGAAGTTTGGATCCACGGATCCTACGTCTCCGTTGAGAGGCCACAAAGGCCGGGTCTATTTCAATCCTTTCCTCACGAGGTTGCACAAGTGCACTCCTCGATTCACTCTTGATTTCTTTCCTTGCGGAGACGAAATCAAAGCCTTCACAAACTTTCCGAGGTACACCACAACCTTAGGTGCTCACCGGCAACGCCTAGCTGTCTAGGAGACCTTAGTCCCCAAGAGTAACAAACACAATCGAAGATTTGCTTGCTATGAACTCTAGTGCTCAAAGTATGGAGTGAAGCTCACTAGCTCTCAACTTCTCAATCTCTCAACCCAACTCTCTTCCCTTCTCAAATCTCTCTCACAAAGAGACACCACAAAGATGAGGAAATGGGAAAAGTTATTTAGTTTTGGATGTGTCTAATAATACCTAAGAACAGCAGCCACTCAAAGGAGGGGTGGAGGAGTTTATATACCCGAGCCTCTCAAAACCAACAGTTGGAGGCCAATACTCTATTTTTCGAAATTTCCGAAATGCATTTTCGGACAACTCCGAAAATCAACGGAAGGCAATCTCAGTTTCGCAGACATTTTTGGAATTTTCGAAAATTTTTCGGACTTTCCGAAATATTTTTGGAATTTCCGAGATTTTTTTGGAATTTTCGAAAAACACCAGAAAAACGGCCATAACTTTTTGCTCGAAAGTCCGTTTTTGATGAACTTAGACTCTATGAAAAGCTCACTCAGAGAACTACCTAACTCAACCAAAAGTAAGGTCTAAAACCACTCAAAGGATAGGTTAAAACTTAGGTTTCTCTCAAGGTAGCACTAGGATAGGTCACTTTGAGCACCGAGACATACACAAACATATCGACGTTGCATCCCTCTTGATAGTACGGCATTCCTATACTCAAAAGTAAATAGGAAGAGAATTATACTAATAGGAATGCCTTCTTTCCATCTTCATTTCTTTGTTTTAAGGGACGCCAACGCCAAAACTGTTTCACCACATATTCTTCAAATGATTGATGCGGTTACTTGTAGCTTCAAATGACCTCGCATGGTGCATCATGACAAAGTCGTCACTCATCCTTCACCACCGGATTTGGTTCTTCGGCGCCAAGCTTCATGCTTGCCCTTCACCACCGCATGGTCTATCGCGACCGAGCATCGCTTGCCTTTCACCGTCTTGCCATAGTAGCCACTTTGTATCCCACATATTCAATATCTTCGCTTTGTCATCCTTAGTATTTAGGTGTAATCATATCTTTCTTGAGTATCAACTCATTTTTCAATATTGGAACCTATTTCTCTCATTCAATTCAATGAAATTGTTAATCCCAATAATCCGGTTGTCAATCTTTACTTGTTGACCAACCAATTGCATGTATAAAAGGATATGAATAAATGATGAGTATTAATCAACACCACAAGTGTCATATACTCAAATATATGCTTAAATGTAAAGATCCCAATTAAATGAAAGTGAATAAATTGGATCAATTACATGCATAACTAAACTATAGGATTTGCCCCCCTAAATGTATGCATACAAAATGTTTGTGTGAAGTAAGAGTATGCATAAAAAGATATGAAACATCGGGAGCTTATCCTATACAAGAATAGAAGGCATTTATCAAATATAGATAATAAAATAAAGACATACCTTCATTATCTTCATGTTCTCAATGTAAAGAGACTAAACAAGATATGGCTCAAACAAAACATTAGTCTCACATACATATGTAATCACATGAAAGTATTATATATGAATATATTAATATGTGTATAGAGAGGAGGAATGATACATATAATTTGATCTCCGTGCACTTCATCTTTGTTGTGATTTAGGTCCACCATCAACGAATATTTCTATCTCAACTCATATGAAGTCCGTGAACCATTTCTCACAATTTCCACTTCCATATCCACATGAGACTAGGACAAAGAAAATACTTATAAAAATATTAGTCTTGTATAATTGGATTTATCATTAATCACCAAAACCAAATTAGTGACACTTGAACTTTCAATATTTATGTTCTTCCCATCATAATCACCCTGATACAACCATCCTTCCTCATGTAGGCTCCCAAGTAAAATCAGACTCCTCCTTAACCCTGGTACGTGTCTCATATCCCGAAGTAGTATCTCGTTTCCATCATACATCTTGAACTTGACATCACCCACTCCAACAACATGCTGAGTCGTGTCATCGCCAAAGTGAACAACACCAAATTCACCAGATTTATATGAAGAAAACCACTCCCTCTTTGATGTCACATGATAGGAACTACCCGAGTCCAATAACCACGCTTCACCAGACTTCTCGTTAGACACCATGATAAGCTCATGACTACTGCTATCTGAGTCATCACTAGGAGCTGCTAAACTTGCAATTGCACTTTTCTTCAACAACGGACAATCCCGCTTAATATGCCCATCGTCATTACACTTAAAGCAATGTACAACCCACTTCTCTTTACTCTTCGACGACTCTGCCTCATTATCATGCTTTACCTTGACCAGCAAACCTTTACCATGAGAAGCATCAGTTGCATCATTTTTCTTTGATCTTCTCAAATCTCACGCAAGCAACGTCAAAATTACCTTCTCAGTCTTGATGGTATCCTTGCCATATGTCAGAGTAGTTACCACATGTTCATAAGACAATGACAAAGAGCTCAGAAGAATCATGGCCTTGTCTTCATCCTCCAGTTTCACATCTAACTTACTTAGATCCGTGACCAATTCATTGAAGACATCCACGTACGTGCCCCCTAAGGCCTGACTCCTCTTGCATCTACAAACCATATAGCTGTTGTTTCAGATACAACTTACTTGTCAATGACTTGGACATATACTGGGCTGCCAACTTGTCCCAAATTTTCTTTGGTGAATCTTCCTCCATGACATGGTACATGACTGAATCCGAGAGACACAATCGCATCGTCACAGCTGCCTGCGTCTTGATTTCCTCCCATTTGTCATCATCCATCTTCTCTGGTTTCATCTCATCAAGAGCCTTGGATATCCCCTGTTGAGCTAACAGATCCTTCACCCTTGTCTGCTAGAGAACAAAATTCCCGATGCCATCGAACTTTACCACCTCAAATTTGGATGTCATCGCCACTGCCATCGATGATAATCAACTCAATCGACTATCGCCTCGATCAAATTGATCTGCCCTGGTTAGACCAACCAAGTTAACTGCACGCACAACACCAACGCCTCCCCTTCAACCTCAAGCTTCACCGAGCCTCCAGCCATCAAGATGTCCCGAGCCGCCAAAGTGTTGAACCATCCTACCGAAAAATTTGTGCTCAAGCCCCATTCCTGATTCTCTATTTAAGGTGTACTTACCACAACCTAACCGAGTCGTTTGGAAATTCCTAACCAATACGGTTCCTCCTTTTCCTTATCCAGGAGCAAACAAACTCTGACTAAATCTCAATTATGAATCCAACTCGACCACAGACTCCTTCTCTCAACCTGCTATTTTCCTCGGTATCCATGCATACACGCACCACGTCCCTGCATGTATAACTCTGACTCCTGAGCTCACCTTTTGGACTGCAACACGTACACATGGAGAGAGTCTTCGATCCTGTATGCATGCAATATGCATTTTCCTCCAAAAAATATATGCATGTTGACCGTGTCTCCAATTTTGGCTCAAGTTCCCATGTACATGCATCCAGCTACTACACGATACTTTCCTATGCACCTTGCTTCTCGTTGAAGAAAACCAAACCAAGCCAAGTCTCCTGTTGGAGTCTGCTCCCTTGCTCGATTTGTTTGCACCCTGTTGTCGTGCGTGCACCCACTTTCTGATGTATCCGACTACCGCAGACGCACAAGATACAACGGCGACCCCACTGCAGATGCACACCATCACGCTGGCTTGCATCCCGTGCTTCACGAGTTACTATAGCCCTGCAACATGCTCCAACCTGAGCGCCAACACTTCTGCAACAGTCGCCGTCCTCACACACACATCACCTGTGTGCGAGCCGTGCTCCACCTTGGACACATCGCCTGCACACCTTGCCACGAAGCTGTCCCTGTGTAGCATGCCGAAGTGTGGCGTCCAAACTATACCAGTCCAAGAACAAGAACCGGCATAGGCTGGAGGTCACATTATTATCTGTGATTGCAGTACTAGTCCCAGGATACACAAGCTGGTATTCACAGAATAATTGTGAAAATCAGAAATAACAAAGCTTTATTACAACCTTGAGGGAGGTCTCATACATACTACTGTCATGGACATACCCCAGACTGGTAGAAACATAAACAGGTAGAAATGACAAAGGTGAAAGCATGAAAAACAGCGGCGGGAGGCATGGAGTAAAAGACACAAAGAGAAAAACAACGAACATGAACCACAGACTACGTTTGGGAACTAGGCCTGAAACCCCGAGAAATCGTACTCAGCCTGCTCCTGGAAATACGCCTCAGTAGAAGGGTTGAGGTATCCTTCTGCTAACTCTATAAATATAAATATAAGTAAGGGTGAGTATTCAGTGTACTCAGCAAGTCGGGAAAAATATGACATGCAAGGCTATAAACAAGGAGGAGTAAGGTTACATTCGAAAAACAAGGTTTTAAATTAGTTTGGTTTCAAAACACTAGTTATTCAAATTTTAGTTCGGAATGAGGCCCACGTCTCGCCCCATTTCCTATGTTGCTTTGCAACAACTTGTCATAGTAACCATAAGTCTCATGTCCAAACTCAACACCGTGCTGTCTCAACACAAAACCAACTCGGCCATCTTAGCCAAAACCAACATGGCCATCTCAGCCAAACCAACATCCTGGTCCAAAAGACACCCTGAGTCATACAGGCTTGTTTCCAACCACGAAGGTTGGCCGTTTGTCACAAAGACAAACTCTGGTAACGGTTCGCATCCCACAAACCATTTTATTGAAGAAGTTTAAAAATAAAACTACGCTATGAGAAACACCTCACATCCGCTCATGACCATGGGCATGGCTGTTTAAACAGTTTTACTAAACTCTGTAGAGGTTGCACGCTTTACCCACACGTCGTGAACTTCTCACATTACCGAATACATGTGGATCAGACATGACCGACAAAGGAGAGCTCACTACAAGACTTTTCTATAACCAACCCATAAATGTCCCATGTCACATAGATGGGTAGAATCTCTCCACCAAGCATCAGACCAGGTTCAGGCCCTCATCTACTCAGGCCCCACCGTATGGACCCTCGACACATCCCCACTACAGGAGATTATCGTAAACTCCACCATATTGGTGCTTCTCACTTGCCAACATGCTAGACACCTACGTTTTGGCTACTTACTCGGCCAGGGGCATCCCATTCTACCCGTGTGGTCGTATTGTCATATGCTTGGATGAATTTCCCAAAGGAATCGGTCCTTATGGATGATGCGTAGCCAAACCACCCAGGTACTGACTCCCGCACCATCAAGTTTTCAAAAGCATTTTTTATCTTAAAACCAAACCGACATCTCACCGGGTTTTTAAACAACAATGGTGTTAAATATCCAAAAGTGTCCCATACGACAGTACAAACGTTACCTATAGGCAGTCTACTTCGGCATAGGTGAATACCGATGAAAATATGGTGGTGTTACAAAGAAAATGAGGTTTTTCAAATCCTATGTAATAAAAGTGCAACTACTAGAGAGGTCCGACGAGTTGCATTCGTGGCCAAACAGTGCGCCCTAAAAATATGTAACTTGGTAAACAAAATAATTAGCTCAAAATATGGGTGCAAAAAGTGGTCAAGGAAGCTTGCCTTGATCCTCTGCGAAAGCCGGAGTGTTGGCCTCCTGAGCGAACCCCGTATCGGTCCCAAACTCTACACGCAAGAAAACAAATAATAGATAAAACCACTACTAGAAATAGAATAAACACATAAAATAAAGCGCCAATGGGTAGAGTAGAATTTTTGAAAGATGTTGGGACTGGAACGAGGTCAAACAGAGTTACGGATAAAAAGATATGAATTTTCGAAGTTTGGAGGATTTTCGCGGGACGGAAAGATTGAAACGGAATATTTCAGTGGGCCCGGCTGTCAGCTGGTCAAAGGTCAAAGGCTAAGGGAGATGGTTGTGGGGCCGCGCGGGTCCCACCTCCTTTTATTTTCTTTTCTTCTTTTTTTTTTCCTCTCTCTCTTTTCCTTATCTCTTTCTTCTCTCTTCCTGGTTCCTTCTCTCTTTCTTTCTTTATCTCGCTCTTTCTTCTGCCCGAGAAGAGGAGAGAGCGGCAGGGGGGGCGACGGTGGCCAGCGGCGCGGCGTTGGGGGCGGCGTCGGCCGAGGGCGGCGGCTCGGCGCAGGGCAGTGTCGGTGCTGGGCGGCACCGGGGAGGCGGCGTTTCGACTCGAAGGTGGCGGCGTCGGCTGGCTCGGCGCTAGAGGAAGGGCGGCCGGGTGCCAGGAGAAAGAGGAGGGCGACGGGTGCGGCTGGCTTGGCCAACCAGTGGTGGCGTCGGCTCGGCCAGGCGGCGGCTGCTGGGCGCCGGGCAGTGGCTCGGCCGGGTCGTCAGCTTGGCCGGGCGTGGCGAAGACTCGGATGAGAGCAGGAAGGAAGAAGAATGCGACGCCGACTATCTGTGACGACTCCACGGCCTCGGTGACTCCTTCCAACAATGCAAATGTTAGTGTGAAATTTGTGGGGGAGCAGTGGGAGGGATCATAAGCATGATTGTGGAGGTATTTATACTTTCCTTTGATCTTCAGTAGAGAATCTGTCGATGAAAGTTGCCATTTTTGCGTCTGTGCGAGGGTCTCCTTCTATAGTTTTCTTTGCTGATCTCTGCTCCGCTCAGGTGAATGCTTAACTCAAGTAAATGAAAATTCAAAGCAAAGATGCTCTCGGTTGACAGGGAGGAGGACGGGACAGTGCCTAAGGGTGTGCAGGCATGGTTGTTGAGCGCTTAGAAAAAAAATTAAGTGCGGTTGCCTCGATGACACGAATCCGTTTAAAATGAAAGTGACAGATAATCGCCGTTTGGTAGGAATCTAAAAATGATGGAAATTAAACGGACCGGGACGGGAGTGATTAGATAAGGCCGAAAAAATTTACAAACGACGATTAAAATTAACTCTTGAATTTTTTTGGAGACCGTAGTTGAAAAAAAGATGGTGCTTTAATTAAATTTAAACTGTGATTTTTAGATTAAAAACGCGGGCGTTACACGAAGTCGCCACCAACCGCGTCATCTTCGTCAGCTGCCAATCAACCCAAGTGCCACCTATGGCCATCTCCCCGTTGACCTCAACTCATCGAAAGGCCCGGACCACCTGCCCGGAGTGTTCGACTCCACCAATCGAATTGTCGAACACCTCCAACTTCAATCAACCCTGAGTGTCAAGCCTGACCATCTTCCTATTACAAGTAGCTCACCAGAAAATTCGAACCACCCGCTCGAAGTGTTCGACACCACCAATTGGATTGCCAATTGCTCTCGCCGCTATCAACCCAAGCACCACGTCTGGTTGTCTCCTTGTTGAAAGCAGCCCATCAAAGGAACAAACAAATTCAGTTGATCGCTGTCGTGCTCCACCTTGCGCCATGCCCTATCCCGGAAATTGTGTGCAACCTGGCGCGGTATGTTGCACCTCCCTCGTACCTCTATCTTGTATCTCCCACAGGCTCTGATACCACTTGTTATAAAACCGACCCTGATAATACATCAATAACCGAATACGGAAGAAACGCCATAGAAAATCCAATACTGAAGACGACACCGATGCACGATATTTGTTAACGAGGTTCAGCCGAAATCTAAATCCCTGGGGCACTGATTTTGGACGCTCCTCCCCGATCCAACATATTACAGTGTATCCAGGTATCCACGACCCTCCACCGGCTAAACCGTCGGCCAGTTGTACCTACACCTATGCTACTGTCATTTTGTGGTTACAACCGGTATCTCTCTATTTAAGAGAGAGCCTACGACAGAGTCTGACTCTAACTCTATCCCACACCTATTACTACTCCAAGTCCTAATTAAATTGTAACCAAGTTTGTACACATATTCTAACACAAACTCTAACATCTACTCCTCTTCCACCACCGTGACGAGGAGATGGTGGTGGCGCCACGGCCGTGAGGTGTTGTGGCCGGCAAGCGAGATGAGGAACAGACGGCGGTAGCCTCGGGTGGAGGCAGGGACGGGGGACGCGGTTGGACGCGGCGCTCCAGCTCTTCTGCTCGATGCGAACCACCCATTCCAGAGCTTGGCGCCGCGCGCTGCTCGTCGTCTTCGAGCTCTCGCCGTAGAGCAGCGACAACGGCGATGCTATGGACAGCACGCCAGCATTTCGGATTAGTCAGTAACGGCCACCTCCTCATGCTTGACATCTCTGCCGCAGCAGCCGACCCAGGGGCGCGCGTCCGCGCCGGCGCCGCTCTTTGCCTTTCTGACCTCCGACGCGCTCTGGTTAGTGTCGATTTCTTTCTCTCTCTCTTTTGGTGCCTTTTTCTCATTTTCTCTGTCTAGAAATAATAGGAATCGTAGTACTGATTTCTCACTTCGTAGCATCTAATTTACAGTACAAGAAGAGCATGATTGAGTAGTAACATCGTGTATTGTGAATCTGGCTGCTGAGCGCCTCTTCTCTGTAGCACTGCCATCAGCCATGGCCGTCGACTCCAATGCTCCCGAGTACTGGCTCAACTGGAGGTTCATGGTCTGCGCCGTCTGGGTCTACTCATGCATGGTCCTCGCAGCTTCTTGATCTGGAAGTAAGAGGGAACGAGCTCACCGGACGTCAATGGCGATGGCGGCGGGGACAGTGAGGATGTGCGTCCGCCCTGGGGCCGCATCCGGGGTCGTTCGTGCCGCTGCCCGCGCAGAACCCCGTCCGTCTCCTCCGGGAGCACGCGCGTCAAGCATTCTCGCTGCACCGGCGGAGCATGCTCATGCGGCCACTGCGGCTAGCATGGACGGTGCTAGGGAGGAAGAAGCTACAAACAGATGAACACAACACAAGGGCAATTTCGTTTAAGATAGTATTTTAGCCTGTAGTCATCATTTGAGGATGTCATTTTAACAAAACCATACTGTAGAGTGACATTCCAGCGAAATCCCATCCTGACAATGGCATAATGTTAATTTTCTCTGCCACCGTCGTCACCGTCGAGGTCAGGAAGGAGGCGATCCTCCTATTACCTTGCTGCTGATCCTTGTTGGATTGAGATGAACATGTATCAGGTTACTGCTATCTGGTACGTGCTTTGATTTCTACAGAGATCCTTTCTTCTGATCTAGGGTTTGGATTATTCCTGTAAGCCAAACTCATCTACCAACTTTGTTGCACCGCAATAGATCATTACTCCTTGAACAAGAATACATTCCTGCTGATTGGATACTAGGTGATTGATTTACTGCATAGAAGTATTGCTGCTGCTGTTTTGACGAGAATTCGGTTTTCTACTACATCGCTGTTACCTGACGAGATTGACCCTACACACGCACATCTAAATACATCACGGCACATTAGCTCTTGCTTTGGATATTAACATTTTTACAAGTATCTCAAAACAACCAAGGTAACGAGGAAGATAAGAAAGACGTAAGAAAAAAATACCTACCCATTGCTTCATGTATGTTGCAAGAAAATCAAATTAAGAAAACACCCATGGGTATAAATAGTTCTGATGTGCTAAATATGTTCACTACTTATGCTACATTAGAGCAACCCATAGTGAAACAATTGATGAAATATTTTTGTCACAAAATAATTTGTTTTTTGTTTTTGTTAATAAAGAAAAACTGTGTGATGCTTCACTTATATCCATGTCACAACTAGTGAATTCTATAGTTGAATCACCATGTGCTGAATTTAAACATGTTATTCACATTGCTAGCGAGAATGAAGAAATTAAACTGCTATCTTCTTTAAATATTTGGGGCTATATTCAATTTCATGATCATTGTCTACTCAACTGTTTAGAAAAGAAACTATTTGCTAGATTTAAAGTGTAAAAATTTCAGAAACCAATCATATGGCTATCAAGAAGTATACCTCACTCTATGTTGTGAAAGATAAAGATAAGTTCATCAGGATTAATGACAAGGTGAAACCGAGGATAGTTTCCAATCAAGAAGGAGAGGATGATGGAGACATCACTGGATCAAATATAACCATGCTTACGTCACACATCAATAAGCTAAAGGTGCATGTATTCTATATTAGGTTTACTTATTATATGTTTGAATAAACATTACTGCATTATGAGTTTTGTATTTTCTTGTTTGCATAAATACTTGCGTTGGAAAAGGAAAGGAGAGCGGGCTCACGAAGTGCTTGGATGATCAAAGAAGTTGATTAGGGACCAAACCAAGATCTTTCCCAAGATAAGAGATGTAGTTCTGTATGTTTTGGATTCAAATTCGGATCTCCTAATAGAGTCAACTTCAAAGGGACCTAGCCGCTGATCCAGAAAGACTTTTGGGGTTCATGAGTACTTGTTGGAAAGCTTATAGAGTCTAATTTCAGCTAGTTTTTGTTCCACGTCAAAATTCCTACTCGGCTGTCTGAAATATGCAAAACAAGCCATATACCTCATCTAGTCCGATTCTAATTTGGGCTTGTGCCTTGTAATTATGTCGAGGGCTAAGCCCAAGGGGTGAATGCCCTAGGGCTAACCCTACGATGTTTATAATCATATTTATTCAGTAGTCATCATAGTTCAGGGTTGGGTTTTGTTTAGATTAATTCTGCTATTGCAATTTCGCCGCTAGTCAATTCGTATAAACCCAACTTCGAGTGTTTAATCATTTATTTGCAATTGAATTGCAATCTACGTTATTCTTGCTTGTCTTCTTTGATTCGCATGCAAAGATTAGCCTTCTCAACGAGGTCAACCGGGCAGCGCACGGTTGATAACTAGAACGTGGTGCTGCAATTGCAGGGTTTGGATCGTGTGTGTCAAGTGTTCGTTGGATCATAGATCGGACCTAGTTCCTCATCACAAAGTGTGATAGAATTGCAAGGCATCAGTCTGACCATCTCATGACCATCACACGAATTTGAGGTAGGCGTGTTCTTCACCCTGTTTAAGTCTCTTTGCAGCATTAATGTGGGAGGCGGGATTCAGATGCTCGAAGTATCTCTTGGCTTGAGCTTCTCAAGGAAATTGCTCGGTGGCTGCTAGATCAACGGCTACGTGTGCCAAGGAAGGTGAGGAAGCAGTGTAGCTGGGGAGGACTCATGGTAGGGGTAATGAGACGAGAACACTGGAGAGGGGAAGCCACGTGGGATGAATGAAAAATTATGATTTTTTTAAGTAGGTTAGATAGATTAGCTATATATTCGACACATGTAAACCCAAATCATACGGATTTAGTGCCTTAGGATAAACAAATGAAAGAAAAGGATAATGACAGTCAACAGATTTTTTAAAATCCAAACCAAGCAAATTCATGTCACAAATGGCTAGTGTCGACGGGTTATACACCGACCACGGTATTTGCAGAGTATGGGGATCGTTGAAATCAGGGTATACGCGAGATTGAGGTAAAAGAGACGGGAGACAAGGATTTTTATATAAGTTCGGGCCCCTTAACTGATAGGCAATAGCCCTACTCCTATTGGCCGAAGCCGGTATTGCCTTTATATATCGATATCACATGAGTACAATATTTGGGATGATCTAATCTAGTGGACGTCGACTTGGCGGCATGGAGCTTTCACATGTAGTCAATGGCTAGTGTAGTCTTTTTCCTTGAATATAAACTCGACGAGATTGGAGATAGCGTTGGATCCCTCATGTCGGCCTTTGTGGCTCTAAATTGGGTCTGTCTAAACTTGTATTCTGATTTTGCCTCTGTTGGCGTGTCCCCTCTCCTCCTAGGGGGTCTTGTATTTATACCCTCAGATGTCCTCTTGTCCAGTAGAATTAGGGAGACAAGTATGAATACGATCCGAGTAGTCCTTGTAGTGCTCGAGTAGGACTCCACTTCTCCTTCCTTATCCGGAACACCTTCTATTCTGGAAAGATAATTTCCTTCTCTATCCTTTAACCAAAGGATACCTTCTCGTATACTATTAGGTATATGGTATTTCTGTTTACTAAGAACCCATGTATAATAGGTATGTCTTATTCTTGACACTGACAGTGGCCCCCGACCTCAATGCAAATGATCGGACTAGCGTTCCAACCGTGTAGCCCAAAGATCCATCATTATCAGAATCACCTAACCATTTTTGGAATACCGAGTTGGCATGAAATTGCTGACAAGTCATCTTTCTTGGGCATGATAAAGAACGTGACCATTATTGAATTTGGATTGAGGTCAGAAAATATGCGATCATGCTATAGCGTTCTTGATCAAATATCTTGTACATAACCCTTGTCGAACTCATCCAACCATTATCGGACAGCCGAGTAGGTGCAGAGTACGCGACAAAGTCAGTCCAACGATGATTTTAAGCGAAAACAAATACTTAGAGAATTTATGTGGACAAAATAAAACCTAAAGGACCAAATTAAGCCTTTGGTGAAACCTAAAGGACTAGATTGGCTATTCACCCAAAATAAAGGAGGGAAAAGGAGGTCCTTGTCTAGCTGAATTTTTACACCTGGTTTCACTGCCTCAACAAACACTACTTAAACTAGCTACTCCCTCCGTCCTATAATAAAGCAACCTAGTATTGGATATGACACATTCTAACACTACAAAGTCTATCCAAATTTATAGTATTAGGATGTGTCTCATCCAATACTATGTTGCTATAATATGGGACAAAGGAAATAGTTATGGATGACTTGTACCGATGAACTACCATAGATTTGTTTTCATATGATATTAAACAAGACACGAAATTGGGGTTTTCACGTACATCAGAAATAAAAAAAGTTCACTAGGCAGAGATAAAACTAGGATGGAGAAAAAGAAATGTATGTTAATGGCCTCTATTTTAAATGGTTTCTTTAGTGCTTTTCTCAGGTGACTCATTTCCTGTAAAAGAAGAAAAAAATCAAATATGTAAAAGAAGGAATTTAACAAATATGTTACAAAGTGTGATTCCATATTAAAGAACACCAATGAAGGCACACCTTAACCTCCTTCTCTAGTAGTAAAACTTGTGTTAGATGTTTGTCTTTCATCCATTTCTCATGAAGAGCTTTCTGCACAAACGTAATATCTTGTGGGTTCATATTTGTGCCACGAATGGCTTGGATAACTCTAGCACCATCCTGGGAAAAACATCAGAAAACGACACGTTTAGAATAAAAATGTTGGTACCAAGAGCTCAAACAGAATATATATAGTACTATAGCAGTAGCTTAGAATAAAATGTTGTAGTAATCTAGAATAAATGTTTCTATGCTATTAGCTCAAAACACGTTGAAAACCACATGAGTTGTTAGCCAGTTCGGTATATTTTCATTCCTCGGATGACAACGAATATTTGTTTTCTTGACACTTGCCAGAAAAAAAAAAGATTTTGAGGTAACCAATAGGAAGTTGTAAATAGACAAGAAAATGCTTCTAGCACACTGTTGAGGTAGAATCAATATAAACAATGACAGAAATCAGAACCATGAAAGCAGCAACAGCCGACCAACTTGCCGTTATTATTCATTAAATCAAACGGCTCATGTCGCTGATATTTGGTAAAATTTGAACCGTGTCTTTATGTACGTAAGGAACGTGCTAGGAGCACTTTTTTTTTTCATATATTGTATTTTCGTATGTATTTGTTTGTTCTATGTATGCAAATAGCTTCTTTGAGCATCGAAATTCTGCTACAAATATCTGCTTGGTGTATCCCCAGTAACACCTACTTCCGTTTCATCCTTGGATCTCTTCTGCAAATCGCAAGAACTGACAGACATGTCCCAACGTACAGAATATACAGAATGTTCATCGGAGGAAGGTGTTGCTTATGAGGAGCATTTTGAACTGGTTGAGAGCTTCCTATGCAGATTGGCAAATTTTGGACATCATCTACAAGATTACAATAATTGCGCTTAAACGTACGTTAATACTTTGCTGATTTGAATATGTATATGTGTTCATTTTTTTGTGATGCAATTGTTTCTCTATCGACTTACAGCTCAACAGACAGTGGCAGCTTGATGGTAAAGATGAACTTCTCAGTTTTAGATATCGCTTCTTCCGCTGCCTTGTTCTATTTTTTTTTTCATTATGTGAATGAAAAGGAATCTATATTTATACCCACTAGTTTCACAAAATTTTAACTTTGGAATCATCTAACAGGATCGTGGCATCAAAATTTGTTAGCCGGAATGTGAAATCGTTGAATGAAATTTATGTATATGTGATGTTCAGAACCAGAGGGCATGCAAAATAAGCCTCTGATTCTCTCCCTTCACTTCAGTTTTGCACGCTAGGAGATGGAAGACCCATAAATTTTTCCCGTGGAAGGTCCACATTTTTCCCATTGGCAAATAAATTACCTCAGTGCTATAAGGCAAAATCAAATGTTAACTTTGAATGCTATATTAGTAAATTGGCAATAAAATATTTTTTATAAAAATGGCTAGGAGCTCTAGCTTGCACTCAGGGTTCACAAGGTTTCGTGAAACCACCAAGTCCCGATTTGTGAAAACCAGTCGATTTGTGAAAACCGAATGATATTAGCCAGTTTCCGTATTACATTGACCGAAAGTCATCGGTTTCCTGTAAACCGGTGAGGAACGGTTTTTACTTCAAATGTGAAAACTTAAACCCTGCTTGCACTAAAAGGTGCCCACCCAAGTCAATCCTAAGGATTTGGTTAAAATCCTCAACACAAATTATTCACTTAGTAATTATGAACAAGGGAGAATCCGAACTCTAATACTCACAACTGACCAATCTACACTTGTAATACGAACATCCCATGAGTGGCTAAACAGTGAAATAGAGGCCTCTAATTATTTTGAATAAATGCCAATAAAAATTAGTATAAACTGATGCTAAGCACTAAAAGCATAGGTTTTGCAACAAATAACCTAATTAGAAGAAAACACACATACAGAAGAAGAAGAAGAAGAAGAAGAAGAAGAAGAAACCAACGACAAGAATCAAGACAAGCAACAGAAAAGGAGAAGCATCTTTATCTTGCTATGGTTTGTTTAGCTAAGAGAACCAAGGTCTAGTTTCTACAGAATTAAACTTGTCAGATATATCGGAACCACTCTTTTTCCTATACACAAGCACATAGAGATTGGCATTACTGCTCATCTCCGCATTAACCACAGCAGCAGCATTTGAAGGTTGGGCACTTGAGGCAGCTCCTGCAGCTGCTGCAGGAGAAGGAGAAGCAGGTTGGGCACTTGAAGCATCCCCTGCAGCTGCAGGAGGAGAAGCAGGTTGAGCACTTGAACAGCCGGGATGAGAAGCAACTCATCAGACCAGAGCAGCAGCCGCAGCTGAGGTTGCAGCCGGGGCAATGGCAACTCGGTTTGCGGACCCGGATGCGGCAGCAACAATTGGTGGTGAAGGTGGTGGTCGTCCCGGTGCTCGCACGGTGGTGGACCTTCTTTGGTGCGGGTTGCAAGGACTGCCGGATCTTCTTGAGCCTCGTCTTCGTTGTGATGTTCTCCATCTCGCGGATGAACTTGGAGAGGTGGCAAATGAAGTCCGGGTACAGCTCCAGGTTGCAATGGCCTCCTCCTTTGATCCATAGCGGATCGTAAGGATCCCTCGCCAGTTTCCACAGCTCGTTACCATGCGACCAGTTCACAACATCATCATCAGTTCCCTGCCAATAGCAATCGGGCACACGATGAAGTTGATACTCAGGAAATTTAGGAAAGAAATGGAGACACAACATGACTGTGGGGAGCGCATTCAATAAAATTTGACAGAGTAAGATCAATTTTCAACATTAGATATTATAAAACCCTCATTTCATTTGTCTTCAACAAAACAGATTTGTTTGGTTAGGAAGCTGTTCTGCTATTGCATTGGTTTTTAAATGAACTGGTCAAAGTTGTTTGTATCTGCAGAAAATATATAGGTCCCTCAGTTTCATGGCATCGTCCAAATGGTGGGAAAGCAAAGCTAATTGTTTTGAGCTGATTGCCATGAAGTCATTGCATAATCTTTAAATAAGAGGCGTGGAGAGTTGTGGCAGGAAGCCAGGAAATCTAATTGACAGCTCATGTGTATGTCATGGTGATCAATCTATCTGCATTGATTACATAGATGAGTAAGATGCCTCGTTATGAAGGGTGATTACTTAGAAGGGTTTGTTCCCTAAAATAACTTATAAGGGATGTTTTGGTTACAGCTACTTGGCTACATGAAGCTATTGGTGGACAATACTGGATCAAGACACTAGACTCATGACTGTTATCTGGATCTAGATCACTGTAATCCACTTGTCATGTACATAACTAATACCAATGCAAGTTTTGGGTCAGAAAATATCTCATCTTTTGGGCCTAAACCCGCAGTCTATACCATTACAGCTGTCTTCATGACTACACATTTGGTTTGGTCTCGAACAACCCCAGAACAGCGAAAGTGAAGCCAGAGGAGGCTATATTGCTGGCCGAATCGAGTTGAATCAGCAATTACAGGTTTATAAACTACAGAGTGAGTATATAACCCTATGCAGTTGACGTTCACAGCATGACACTACCATAATTAGTGACACCTCCCAGCTCCTCATGTGCGGCATGTGCTAATGCATATCAGCTGTTCTAATATTCTATGATTTGTTTCCTCTTTTTGAGAGTAACATTCCATTTATTTATATTCCCGTCCAATGCATTATCCTATGACTGCACTCATAAACTAGTTGAAGCAGTTCAGGTATATAGTACTTTATTACTAAAAGAATTGAGGCCGATTTCTTTTGGTCTTTACCTTGATATGTATAAAGGAATATATGCAACAGTACCACAACCCTATAACATATTTTGTATGGTCATGAGCTAGGTTGTTATGACTTGAATACATGATCACCTGTTACTAGCTAGGAAAACTAGATCTGTTATTTGATCCTCTCTCCAATAACTGCAACTAAGTAGCAATGATAACAACAGCACCACCAAAGCATAAGCAGTTAATTATTCCAAAATATTGAAAAATCAGAAGATGCAGATTGATTTGAATGTATAACAAACTATCCAAGAGAACAGCAAATATATACAGAAAAGGCTTCATATTTAATCAGTAAGATACTTACATGAATAACAAGCACTGGGGATTTAACCTTCTTGATTTTTTTCACATTCTGCAGAGGAAAGTTGATCAGATATTAGTAAAAACTAAAAAGCTGCTCCTAAAGGCAACAAAGCTAAAGATTAAAAAGAATAAATCTGATATATTACTTTGTAAATGTCAAAGCAGAAAGTAAAGTTCACATGGCAAACAACTCGGAGGCCTGACAGTATAGCACTGTGAAGAACCACACCACGCAATCTTGGTAAACGGGAAGCTAAATGCAATGTTGGCCCACTGCCAACAGATTGTCCATACAAGATAAGGTCTTCCTGACTGATTCCATACTCTGTTTCTAAGCACTGGTAAACTGCCTCAATGTCTGCATATGTATTCTCTTCACTTGGCTGCACTTCAAAAAACAAACATAAGATTGGCGCCTCAGAAGCTAATTTCTTCAGGACTAAATCAGAAACACATGATAGTAGTAATTCAGTACAAACGCCAATGAGGGGCAGTATTTAAAAGTTGAAGTGACACCTGATTTAGCTCAAATGGACATATACCATCCAAGCAGCCATTAATATCCTATAGGCCAAAAAGAGATTCAAACACACCATGCCTAACATTCCTAGGGCGGGAATTCTCCCTGTACTGAATGAAGGTTTCTCAACATTGATGACCAAAAATAATCAATATAGGATGGCATTCACTTTTTTGATACTTCAAGAAAGAATCAACAATTAAATGACAGTAAACAGCTCCACTTAAATAGAGAACATGTACATATATGGTTCATATGGAGATTTGATATCCAGTGCATGACATATATTATAAAAATCTAGCGCCCAAATATCTTATGGACTGACGTATTTCGACAGCAAGCATGGCTAAAAACAAAAGCTGTAAGGATATAACAATAAGTTAAAAACATAGTGATGATTGCTATCTTGGAGAAGCTTTTTAAGATGCACTGGCATGCTATGCCTGAAATGCACCAGTCAAGTATGGGGCAAACTCTCTTCTGGTATAGATACATGCAGCATATTCTTGAAAAGTGAAACTGAACCACTGTTGTTGAGGTATCTTTTTTTCGCGAACGCGCAAAAAGATTGCATGTCAGTATATTAGAAGAAAAGAGTTTCAGTTCCACAACAGAACGGGCCGGACCGACCCTTGCCAGGTCACAAGGGAAGGACAGCAGAAACTAAAAAAAATTGCTACTCCTAGAGAGAGGAAGGAAAAAAGGAAAAGGAAAAGGAAAAGGAACCCCAACAAGTCCCCAAACGAAGCGGCACTAGCTAAGGACCAGAGGCGGCCCTCTTGGAGGATGAAACCCAACACCACCGAGACCGGCGAAAGGGAAGAATCGAAAACCCTGGCGTTCCGCTCCTTCCAAAGCTGCTAGGAAACCAAGAGGACCAAAGAGTCGAAAGCCTTGCGAAGGTGCTCAGGCAGGTGGCCCCTAGCAGACGGCCACCAGCTGTTGTCGAGGTATCTAGCATGTATAGATCCCTTCAGATTGATTACTGCAACTTTCTAATTAAGCTGCTATGATCCTAATTATGCCTGCGTTAGTCCAGGAACACTACTAGTAAATTTTACACCTAGTATAATAAGCAATCACTGGCCAAACTTCAGTATCAACTCAACTGTAGCATGTACAGGTATGATTCACAGTTCACACATGATAAATATGTTACCTTGCCAGTAGATGCTCCATACCCAGAGTAGTCATATCTGCATACAAAATTAGAGTAAATTCCACCAGTATGTTCTCATAACTGTACCTCCAAAACATATTGAAATCATAAGTTCATAAGGAAAGGGGAAATGGACTGTTTCCTGGAGTAATGACTGGACTACTTATGATATAAGATTCAAGATGCTCTGGACTAAAACAAGTGATATGCAATAATTTGAACAATTAGTAAAACTTCGGGACTGAACAGAACATGGTACAATTCATTATTGAGCAACTCCCCCCCCCCCCCCCCCCCCCCAAAGTCACCCAAAATACCTAGTGGGAAAAAGGTAGCAGCAACTCCCCCACATACCCACCACTCCCATTTATTTGTCACCTTTCAATTGTCTCATGCTTAACAAAACCAATACATGCATTGCACACTACCCCTCACAAATATCACCAAGGCAAATTCTTCAATTGCGCGCAAACCGCAAACCACAGTATCTCCTATACCCCTCTAGTGTATAGAGTCCCAACATGGAACGCATTTGTGCACTACAATTTCTAAGCAATTAAATAAGTATAGCATTTGATTTGACTAACAGAATACATAAATAAAGAAAAGGCAACAAAAACAATGCTACTAGTATAGTATATCCTAGAGATAGATAGACAGATGACCAAGAAAGCAGCATGATAATGGCACCACTAACCCCATCAGATTGACCTTGAGATTGACCTTGAGCTGCACGAAGAGGTCGTAGAGCTGGCCGAGGTCGGCGGCGTTGCCGTGCGAGTAGAGCACGGTGAGGCGGGCGGCGGGGTTCCTCAGGTAGAAGGCCACCACCTTGTTCCCCTTCCTCGTGTCGACGAGCAGCACGTCCACGGCGGCGTCCCGCGGGACGCCCGACGCGACGAGCCGCCCGCCGCCGCACGCCTCGTCCTTCCGAACGGCGTAGGTCGCCGGCTCCGGCGGGAAGAAGGCGAACCTCGCCGCGAGACTGGACACCGAGCACCCCGACAGCATCGGAGCAAGCCCTCAGTCATCGACAGGCGGCCTTGCTGCTGCTTGCTCGTCAGAGGGAAACCTCCCCCCTCTCACCACCAAGAACTACCTTTTTTTCCGGCGATTCAATCCTCCAAAAAAAATCGCTCGCCGACGATCAAAACGGATCGAAAAAAGTTTCTCGGTTTCGTCGGATCACAGATGAATTTCCCGGAACAAAAGGCGGCGACTTTGCCGCTGTTCTTGATTCTTGAACCAAAACCGATTACAAGAAAGAACAAACAGATCAAAAATCTTCTCGGTGGAAATAAGGAAAAAAAATCGCAGCGTCCCCTTCCTCTCTCTCCCCCCAAACTGATTCCAAGATGATCCAACAACAACAAAAAAAAATCAAAATCAAGAACAAACCCAATCACTCCCCAATCCAATCAAGAACAAAAAAAAATCAAGAACGCCTCACTCCCGACCCTGGCCAAGAACCGGGCCGCCGCATCGGGGGGAGGTTTTGGGAGGGTTTAGCGAAGTGTCAACATGAAAAGAGCAGAGCAGCAACAGCGATGGCTGCACCTGCACATTGCACAGTTAGAGAGCTCACACTCACAGCCTCAGCCACGCACGCCCCTGCTGCTGCTGGTCACTGCCATTTATTACTCATGAGAGAGAGAGAGAGAGAGAGAGAAGAGAGAGAGAGAGGCTTGTGCTGCTGCTGCTGCGTGGTGCGTGCGTGAGAGAGCGTGCAGTGCAGTGCAGGGAAGAAAGAAAGCGAGCGTGTAGCCAGCGTAGCAGCGGCAGATGAAGCTGAAACAGGGCAGCAGAAAGCCACCTTTGCAAAAGATGGCTTGTTCACATGTTTTTTTTTTGTTTGCAACAATTTTTTTGGTTTTTGTTCAGCTGGTTGGATTCTTGCTGGATCCCGACCAGAGTTTCATTCCAGTCATTTCAATATTTTTTTGAGTACTTTTGAGGTGGTTTTTAATGGTAGTGTAGTATTTTACTATCAAAATTATCACCGACAATTTTAGTATTATTGGACGCTCTACATCAAATCTTAGCAGATAGGATAATTAATCTATGCTGATAAAAGAGGAGACTATAATATTATCTTTATTTTTTATTTCATTAGTTCCTTTCTCTATTTTTAAGTCCACAAATACCATCAATACTGAGGAGAAAAGGAATATAAGACATAGATACTGAGGACAAAGGAAATATAAGAGCATAGTTTTTTTATATTTTTATGGTTTCTTAAATTTTGTAGTCTTTTTTAATATTGATTATTTCATAGAGTCGTCGAATATGGCAATTTAATGGTAAAAACATATACAAGTTGGTAAATGAATGCTTCTTAGGAGAAATCGCATACCGCTGCTTTGGAAATAATTCGTTAATCAAAACATACTTTGATAGAAAATCATATATTTCATGTGACTATGAAAGGATAACTTTTCTTACTATTAGCCAATCTCACCGAAGAATGGCTACTGCCTGATAAATTATAAGATACATGCATTCACCTTCTTTTAATGAGATGGACTAGCACATAATTTTTTTTCTCTCTCAATTTTTTTTCAAGCTCTGCCATGGCATCGCTAGAGTTTTTTTAGAAATAATACTTTTTTAATAGATAATTGTAAAAATAGAGGTCGATTGAATGAAATTGCAAGTTTAGCACCCATCGAATAACCAAAGTTCGACAGGGGACATATCGAACTGCGGCAGTTCGACAGGCCCCCGTCGAGGACCTGTCAAACTGCGGCAGTTCGACAGGATTGTTGAGCCCGAAAAAATAGTGATAAACAGTGTCAAACAGTGATTTTTCTTTTTTTAAAAAAACCTGTTATCCCCCTGTCGAATTGCCGCAGTTCGACAGGTCCTCGACGGGGGCCTATCGAACTGCCACAGTTCGATATGTCCCCTGTCGAACTTTGGTTGTTCGATGGGGTGCTAAACTTGCAATTTCATTCAATCGACCTCTATTTTTGTAATTATCTATTAAAAAAGTATTATTTCTAAAAAAAATTCTCGCTAGAGTGTGGTGGTATGCTTGGAAATGTAACCATTTACTGTTGCACCAAAAAACCACAAATAAAAAACAAAAAAGAGCAATTGGAAAGGACAAAAGACAAAACCTTATTGTACCTACTGCTTGCTACCAGTACATCTGTCTGGATCATCACCTAACCCAAAATTACATGTGATCTCGAAAGGAGAATATTATGTCGACGTAAGCCGCTGTTTTCATGTCTTTTGGAACAAAGACAAGCACCTCCTGTTAATCAAGGATAATCATCACACATCAGTTTTGGTATCATGGTGTTTTTGAGAGAGATCAGCAGCATGCTAGTATGGTTTAGGCAAGAAAGCTAGGATGTTTGTCTGTCCTTCTCGATCTATACCAAGTAGTAGTAGAAGAAATCAAGAAAGCAACAAGTCTCCCTTTCGTCAGAAGTTGCCAAACCCTTCTCCTTTCTTGACTTTGTTCTCATCTCTTGAGCTTCAACAATTTTGAGGGATTCTTGGCTTTCTCCCATGATTCTAGGTGTGCATGTACATCTTTATGGTCTAGCTAGTTTCTAACCTCTCCCATCCACGTTGCTATATATGGACAATTTGGATGTTGCTTTAGCACTTTGTACTTTGTGTTTATGGGGGTGTTTAGATTCAGGGGTGTAAAAATTTGGCGGGTCACATCGGGTATTATAAAGGGTGTTTCATGGATTATTTGGGCACTAATATAAAAACTAATTACAGAATCCGTTTGTAAACCGCGAGACGAATTTATTAAGCCTAATTAATTCATCATTAGCAAATATTTACTGTAGCATCACATTGTCAAATCATTGCGAAACTAGGCTCACAAGATTCGTCTCACAAATTAGTCGCAAACTGTGCAATTAGTTATTTTTTTCACCCACATTTAATACTTCATGCAGATGTTCAAATGTTCAATGTGACAGGGCGTAAAAATTTAGCGTGGGATTTAAACAGGGCCTATATATTATATTTTGATGATGTAGATTGAAGCCTCTGTTCTGCAGCTGAAAATTATTTTAAAAGAGAGTTAAAATGACTTTCCAAAGTTGTTGTGCACGTTTTTTAAAAAAAAATCACTCAAAAATCGACAGTTTTGTAATTGAAAGCTCACCCTGCACTTTGAAAACTAAATGACATGACATCCCCAATTTGAGATTTTCTAGTTACTAATTTTTTTTGCGGGGATCTAGTTACTAAATTTAATCACAATTTACACATACCTCTTATATATGGAAGTTCATCAAAACAAACAAAAGTTTTTAAATCTGGAAGTATTTCATAGGAAAAGAAAAACTATCTAACTTGTAAGAATTTGTGGTTTTATCAAATGAGAACCAACCAAAACTGTCAAGATCAAAAGGATTTTGAACCAATAATTTGTGGTTTTGGTTCGTTCTCATTTGATAAAACCACAGCTTGCTACTACTACTATTCTTAGTTCAAAATTATTGGTCTTAGGTTCTACTACTATAATTCAACCCAATTAAAAAGGGTAGCTGTCAAATAATTCACCAAGACGCAAGTAGCTGTCATCGAATTATATCCCTCCTAATTGTGATTTATCAATATCTTTTTGTTGCTAGTAATACACTACAAAGATACACACAAAGTACGCCCTACAAGGCTGTCTTGTTTCAGTAGGGGATTCTGTGCACACACTCTCTCTCAGCAGAGGATTCTGTGCCATTAGGCTTTGTTCGGCACTCAGTTGTTCGGAACGCGCACAGTGTCTCGCACAGTGTTTTTTCTCCCGCGCACGCTTTTCAAACTACTACACGGTGAACTTTTTTGCAAAAAGTTTCTATACAAAAGTTGCTTAAAAAAATCAAATTAATCCATTTTTGAAAAAAAATTTAGCTAATACTTAATTAATCACGCGTTAATGATCGCTCCGTTTTCCGTGTTTACTGTGCGCGTTTGTAACACTGAGTGCCGAACAAAGCCTAAGGACACACACGGGCACATCAAATTGTACTTCTCTGAACATCTAAATCAAAGAAATTGTTGGGCCATTCCTAGATTCATCATTCATCTACTTCTATTCACCATTCATTCATTCATTCATCATTCTAGAGAGAAATGCAGGGTAGACCATTCAGCATTTGAGAGAGAGTGGGGATACAAGTGGGCGGGTAAGCGAATTTTTTTACGCTTACCCCAATTCTAGTTAATCTTTTCTTTTAAATTTTGTATTATTATGTGAGAAATAAATTATTAAACACTAGGGATTGTCAACTTGCACATAGAGAGAGATTGGAGAGGGATGCAGGGGTAGGGGACCTTGAAGAAGCTGCAACCAACAGGTTGAGGAAGCACTCCACTTATGTGTAGGTGGCCAATAAATTTGCAAAACTTATTGCCAACGGCTAAGGGGTTTTGTAGTCTTCCTCACAAGAAAACAAGAGCAAGTTGTCAGTTTATTTATTATGGTGCCAGTTAATCAGTTTTCCAATTAGAGCAAGTATAATAATAAGCTGTAAGCTGGTTGAATGCTGAGGTGGAGGAGAGAGAAGAGAAGCGGGCTGTGAAATTACAGTTGGCTTGGACACAAAAATTAAGAAACTTTATGAGAGAGACGTGTGAGCCATATATTAATGGTGAATGGCTAACCCTTGTATGAGTGGGCTAAGAGAATGCTATAAAGAATCTTACCGCCGGCTTGCAGGCTGTATTATTAGCCTTGCTCTTAGTACTACGTATTTGGCAGTAACTTGGTAGTATGTTTCATGCTTTGAAAAAAGCATGAAAGCAACTTTTGTGTTGATTTGGAGCTCTGAACACATGCAGACTCTAATCGATTGTCCATATTTTTTAATAAGCCAAAACAGTTTATTAGAGAAAAAAATTAATTTATATGTAAAACTTTTATATGTTTGGTCGTAGCGACTTAAAAGTCAACGCTAAAATTAAATTACGTTGAAAATATCTTAAAAAATCAACTTCAAAATCAAATTCAAAAATTCAAATTTTGACTTGTGTTTTGATTTATTAGGCCAACCGATGAAGCTCTATGAGTCGAGAGTCAAGATATGTGATCTTTTCACTTCACAGGAAAGTAGGTTCACAGTAAAACTCGTTAGATGGCATTCCATTAATCCATTTTGCAACTGTAAAAAGGGTAAATATGTACTATTGTGCATGGCTGAACAGTTGAAATAGTATCTGAATAAAAAGTGGACTTTTAGGTGTAAGAAGAACTACATTGACATCAGTATAGTTTTTTCCACTGTAGAATGATTCCAAAAGCTTTAAGCCTGACAAATTGTGGCAGCTTTTATTTGTACTAGTACTTGTGAATTGTGATATCAGCAGTTACATGCATGGCATGTTTGACTGTTGCAGTCTATCCAATTCAACTTTTTACAGCATTGCTGTGGATGTGAAATGTAAAAACAACATTGCTGATGCTGCCTCTGCCTCATGCTCTGAATCAATGTTGGTTCAATAGTAGTTTATAACATTCCAAACATATCATTAGTGCGTCTTACAGAGATTGTACAAAAGAAAATGTACTGCATTGGACACTGTACTTCTTGAAAATATACAACACCTGTGTCAATCAAAAGGATCTTTTAAAAAAATTCAGTAACATTTTCATTTGCTCATCCTAGGACAGTGTCTCTAGCACTTATTTGATCAACAAGCAGTTCCACTAAAGGACCACCTCAAATCAACTGTTCTAGCAGAGATTATGCTCCTGTCTGCATTACATATGGCCATTTTTTAGTGTTTTCAAAGGCCAAAAACAAAGGCTTTTTCCCCTCCCTTTCCTATTGTTGGTTGAAACTCTGTCCCCTTTGCACAATTATGGGATCAAGACAAGAACTCCCCATCTTATCTCATAAAAATTGGAAATTATGGAAATGTCTCCAATTCAACAGTGACACTCTTCCTCTTGCGCTTTCTATGATCCATGAAACAACTGAAATTCTACTATTAGGAGTATTGTTATTTGTTAAGATTGTTGGTTTATGGCTACTTCACCATTTGCTACCATATTTTGAAATGGTTGGTTTTTCTCTAAGGTAAAATAAAGTATCACATTTTGCTTTTATGTACTACTAGTATGAATCAGAGACTTATGGCTGTTTTGGTTTAAAGCCCTACCAAATTTTCTGTAAGGTAGATTTGCCTCAGTTCAATAGATTTGGCAAAATTTGCTTTAATCCAAATGGGTACCAATTATTGTCCAAAACTACCAAATACTTAATTGGTAGGGTAAGAACTGGCATCAAAACAAATCAACCCTTAATAAAACAGCATTGCCTTGGGATACAAATGTTGCTCAAGTAGCTAGTCAAGTGACTGCTGACAAACAAGATCATCCTTCCAAACCCCCATGCATTCAACTCTTGTCTGCACCCCAAGACTGGCCTAGATTCAACCAACTAACCGCATTAGATTAGCATACTCTTCAATGTGCATGGCAAGTTTAGTTTTATGGTGGGGTTGAACAGAAAAAAAAAACTATCCCTGCTGCATCAAAACGTGAGATTATTCCAACACCTAATGCATGTGGCCACTAGATTAAAACCAAGATTGGATTCTCTTGGGTAAAGCAGTGCGTGATCTTCCAACGGTTAGCACATCAAGTGATGGCCATTGGAGAGGTAATATTACTGAAACAATTTATATTTTTTACAGTTACCATGCAAGTTACAGCTAGACAAACACTAGTGTTATTGGAGACCATGCCCAACGAAATCTGCTTTGGCGTGTCACTGACAAGTGGTCCCTCTAACTTACTGGTTCGACGGGATCCACTTGTCGTAGACTCATTGTAGCAACTGCACACAAGGATATATACACGTGTGCAGCCAAATGGCCAACTTGAGGAGACAAAGGGTGCAACCATTGTTTTTGGAGATAGGGTTTAAGAGGGGATTAGTGCTGATGTGCAGCAGACAAGAGCAAAGGTCCAATAGTGC
The DNA here is from genome assembly GCA_008326285.1 of Oryza officinalis. Lineage (NCBI taxonomy): Eukaryota > Viridiplantae > Streptophyta > Magnoliopsida > Poales > Poaceae > Oryza > Oryza officinalis. The sequence continues at coordinate 5,493,337 of BDMV01000008.1, forward strand.
CAATTGACCAGACAAAAATGGTGAGGGCATGATCTGATCATGTGAGATTGAAAATGTTTTTGGCGGCTTTGGTTCCGGGGCTTGTCGGATTCCAAGTTCATGCATACTCCTACGATGCAACAATGAGGGAAGCAGCAGGAGACCATTTGTATGATCAAGAGCTGCAGAAATTAAAAATAGGGAAAAAATAAGTGAAGAATATTTGTTGTTTGAATCATTTCATGAAAAACTGTGAAGATAGTTTTGGAAGGAATCATGAATTCAGCCGTGATCTGGATTTGTTGGGTGAATCAAGCTGCAGGGATAGAAGATGATGCTCAGACTTCAAAGGACTATCCATCACATATTTACTCTTTTTTATTAAAAGCAGATCTTATCTCGAAGCAAACTGCCAAACTTGTTGTTACAAATAACAGATTTAAGATTTTACGGAGGAAATCCGAGGTCTTGCATGTTCAACTGTATGAACTCATTTTATAATCTTAAAAAAAATAGGACTCCAATATAGAAACATTTCAGGATTTTCACATTTATTAGTTTGATTCTCATAAAAATCCTACATAAGTCTTAACCTGGAAATTCCAGCAGATATGCAAGCACTCAAAGTCTAGAGAAAGCCATGCTAAATATACTGAAAAATAAAAAATCTTTGTTATTTTAAAAGCTATCCTACAACCATAGGGCTAGTAACACAGTTTGAATCAGACAAAAAAGATTATTGGAACATTTTAATCCGATTTGTGTGAAATGCACAATATAGATGGTTGTTGTCTAAAGATAATACTCCTTCAGATAATAATAAAAATCAACCTAATGGCCAAAATAATACAAACATGAATAAAAGTTCTAAGGAAGAGACTACGAATCGGGCGCCTGATTTTTTAAAAATCAGGCGATGTTTCACCTCTAATAAGAAAAATGTTTCAACACTAAAGCAAAAGATGTTTCAATATATAAAAGTGATGAGACAAAGTTGGATCAAATATTGAAACATCTCGTTCAAACTACTGAAACATCCATAGATTTACAAGAACCGGAGGCAAACTATGAAACAACATCAAAAGAGCTAGTGAAACATTTTGATATTACCTCAAGAAACATCGAGATAAGTTAGCTGAAACACTGAAAAAATCACAAAACTTACTAGTTTAGATCCGATTTCTTCCTCTTCTTCGATGACTACCGGCTCCTTCGATTTCAGTTGCAGATCCATGCCAAGTGCCATGGGCTCTTCTATCTCCACCGAAGTGGGAAGCCACCGCTGCTCGGGGTTTCATCACCCCGTCATCGTCGGTCTCGGCCCGTCGACATCGCTGCTTAGACGAATGAAAGTAGCACTACCTCCAGATCTAGGTGAGGCCCATCGTCTTCTTGCAACTCCCAGTGTTAAGCTGCACCGGGAGACCCCTGCTGGAGAGTTGCATAGGAGGATGCCCCCGCTGCTCATGGCAAGGCGGCAGCCGCCGCGTCAACGCCGTTTTGCCCGCAGGTTGCCGCAAGACCTGCATGGGAGAGTGAGAGAAACAAAAGATAGAAAGGAGAGAGAGAGTCATAGGTATGGGGCGGGTGGTTGGGAGATGGCCCGATTTTTTTCTTATCCGTCGGGTGTGCGACCAAGAGTGTTCTCGAAGTTCTAAACTTGACACCAGTGTCTACCAACATGAAAACTCGAATGTGAGTATTCGTCGAGATAGTGCACCTCGATGCTTTGTAAATCCCTTGATGCCTCCGACAAATCTGAACATGTGTAGTGGTGTGTGCGCGCATCAACTTTTCTTTCTTTAATGTTTTAAAAAACAAGAAAAAAAGCTCTGGCATTATTCTGTAATCATCAATCTGGGTTGTGCTTTCTTTCTCAACAGTGTGGCCTCGTTCTTTTTTAATTAAGATACAAATTTTACCTTGATTTTCGTTAACACGTTTTTCAAACTGCTAAGCAATGCATTTCGGGCTAAAATTTTCTATATAAAAGTTGCTTTAAAATATCAAATAAATATATTTTTTAAATTTAAAATAATTGAAACTTAATTAATCATATGTTCATGGTTTTTTCGTTTTACTTGCCGTGATTGATCTTCATACGTAGCTACATCGAACGTGCGTATGACCAGCCCAACCAATTGTGTAACTGGGCCTAATTGGGCCGTACTGGAGCTCGCCTAAAATCCATCAGAAAAAGATCGTCCCTTTCCTCTGGTCTCCCGAAATCCTCGACCCTCGTGCAGAGCTCCTCCTCCCCATCGGCCATGGCGACCGCGGCGAGACGGCTGCTCCTCCCGGCGCTCCGCAAGTCCCTACCCGGGGCCAACGGCGCTGGCGGTGGCGCGGCGCGAGGCGTATCCACGGAGAGGGCGGTCGGCGCCGCCGCCGTCGTCGGCAGCCACACCGCCAAGTGGATGCAGGTAACCCCACCTCGCCGCCCTACTAGCCTTCTTCGGGTGGGTCGGATCCCTGGTCCTCGCGAGCCTGATGAACTGCCCCCCCCCCCCAACCCCCCCGCGTGTAGCGCTCCCGATTCGGTGATCTCGTCTTTAGGTTCATATGGATGTGTGCGTTTATGGCTCTCGATTTTGCGTGCAATCGCTGTGTAGGCGTGTAGCTCGCGCTGATCAATTTCGTTTTCCCTATTTAGGTCAGCCTGGGTGCTTTAATTGATAGACATAGTCATGTATTTGTTTCTGCAAGTTGTAGTGTTATGTTTCTTGTTTAGATCTGAAGCCCATGTTCAGGTTTGAAAGGTGTATTGCTTGTACGAATGTATGTAAAGCATGTTATAAATGGATGCATGGAGTTTAGGTTGTTTAGGAGGGATGATTTGGTTTTTAGGCACTGGGATTCTTTGTCATAATAACATTGCAGGCAGATAAGGGTCTATGGGTTCATTTTCATATCTCTGTAAGATGCATACCTGCATGTTCCACTGCCTGGATTCCTTCGGTGGCACCATCCTTAGATTACCAGAGGAGTCCTGTTAAGTTTTAATGATATCTAATTGCAGGAAAACACACACTACTGATTAGTGACAGCATACTCAAATACTCCATGTAACCTTTAAGCATGTCAACATAGGGTTAGGTGGTTCAACACGGTTCGTGGCTCAGGAGTGGAACCGATGTTTTATTAGTGTAGTTGTCAATTTTGCATGCGTCTTATTGGATGTTATCCTCCCCTAAAGGAAGGTACTGTTTGCTATAGGTTTGCAGACTCAAGTCACTCGTCTGTCCTTAAATTAGTTGTGCTAGCCTCATCTGTAATATGCATGTTTATTCTCTCGTATTTAAGAGAACGGTTATCTTGATGAAATGTGCGTGCCTTGGTAGATAGTGGCATGGCCTTATTGGGTTGTTCTCACAAGATGTGCATCATATGATTTTGTAACAAAGTAACTTATGTTCAGTTGGAAAATTACATATCCCCCCTTTGGATGTTTTGATGCTGTGTTACGCACCCCTTTTTGTTTGATTTCCATTGGTGATTAAGTAAAACAGGTGTCCAGTTGCAGGCAGAGCACTTAAGATTTACTACCATCTGAAATTATCCTTCCTGTTGCACTTCAATTAATTATAATATCACAGGCTTACTGCCTACATTATTTTGCCATGCTTTGAGTGTATATCTTTTCACCCATTTGCTGAGTAGGCTTTAGATGTGTGGAATTTACTTCAACTTCTGCGTGGATGGGCTGGTGTCTTGGTCCATCCCAGCCCACCCAAAAAAGGCCTAAATGATGAATATCCATTTGAGTTAGGCTTTCAGTAAACCAGGAGCCAGCAAACCAATAATAGGTGATGAGGGCCACCAGTTTAATTGAGTAAAGATTATTGTTCTGATTGCAATAGGCAGGACGGTGGTGCCTAGTCAGACCAAACACAAACAGTGAATAGGTGAATCATTGCTTTTAAAAACAGTGTTAAAGACCTATGTTCGTTGTTGCACTGAGTAAGAATCTATAAATCATCTGCGACGCAAATGATCCCCATATCTTCAAAATTATTAGGATTTTTACATATACCAGGTTCAGACCATGATAAAGTTTAGGAGTTGGTTATGCAATATCCGCACCTTAACACTTGTTGAATCATGAGCTCATTTTCTAAATTATGTTCATTCATTTACTTTATTCATTGCAGGACACAAGCAAGAAGTCCCCAATGGAATTGATCAACGCAGTGCCTCCGATCAAGGTTGAAGGACGAATTGCTGCTTGTGATGGGCGTCAGGATAAAGGTGAGCCTTGCAAACTAGTCATATCTATATATATTCTTGTTTTGCGCTTTGGCTGTATTGTTGCTTCCAAACTGTACCTATTACCGCATCTTCTGCAAGCTGACCTATTTATATTTTGCTGCAGGTCGTGAAACTGATTCCCTCGGCCATCCAATCGAGTATATCTGCCTTGACCTGGACCAGCCTGCTGTATGCAAGTACTGTGGTCTCCGTTTTGTTCAAGATCACCATCACTGAGAAGACAAGATGCAGTCCTTTACCAGACTGAAATTTGGAATTGAATGTGTGTATTTGGTTTAAAATGTTCCGTCAGCGTGTCATGTATTCTGCCTGATGGCAAGATGATGATATCTTTGACGATCATCCTACTTTGAATGACATAATAATGCCCGCTTTAATAACAGTGGATTTCTTTTTCTATAGATGGCATCTGTTGCATTTTCTGAGTCTATGCAATTTCTGTATCTAATTAACTGCTCTGCGAATCCGACAACCTGAGATCAAAATTGAATCAATTGCGAAACTAGTTTAGCTACAGGATTTCCAGTTTTACCTGGCCCAAATATTTTATTTATTCTGTCTTTACCTGATCTAGATAATTTCTTTGCCAGATTCATTATGTTTATCTGTGTTTTCCTCTGTTTTTCAGACTTCTGACGTATGCAGATTAGTTCAAACACTCCAGACCGACACTTCTGTGTAAAGATGGACGTTATAAAAAATGCATCGAACTGAAAAGTGAAATATTGCTAAGACACCTCGCAAATAAATAAATAAATAAATAAAAATGTTGCTGAGGGGTAAATTGGTAAGAACTAGACAGTAACAAGGGCCAAATTGTAATAGTGGCCATGGACTGAAAATAGAACTACCCATTTACGAGCAATTCTACTGCAACCTGGATATTGTTCGCTGAAAAGCCTGAGAATTGTTCATGCCAAGTCATCATCTCAATGTCGCCTAATCCCAATCCATTCGACGACGAAAATGTCAATCCTACCGCGGTATTTCCAAATTTGCTCCTCCTTTTTATTTTAGATCAAATTCCTTCTGTCTTGATGAGATATCCCCGTCCGTAATTGCATGCGTAAAGAACATTGAATTATTCATGATCATGTACCAAGATTCTCTTGATTGCATGCATAATTTGTTCAGAGTGATCTTCCACATAAATAAACCCATAATCATTTGGTGGTTCACTATGCATTTTGTTCTGGTTCATCATTATGTGCGATGTGTTTCAGAGTGGAGCGGCGATGGCGCCGGCGCCAGGGAAGAAGAAATCATGGATGCCGGTGGGCTTGGGAGGCAGCGGCAAGCTTGGCGCCACCATTGACATCCCTCTAGAGGTATAATTCACTGTTCTTTGCCTTGACAGTCCATGCCACACGATGATTGTCTTGTGTTCTTGGTACAATTTCATGATGACTGTTACTGAATTTTGGCATGCTGCTGTTTGATGCAGGATCCGAGGAAGAAGGAGAAAGAACTCTTGGCATGGGAGGAGGATTTGAGGCGGAGGGAGCGGGTCTAATCGCCTTTTTCCCCCATCAATAAAATTCTATTGAATCATTATCTTTGTCTCCACCATTTTCTAGAAAATTGAAGTGGCTTTTGTTTAGTTTTCATGCCCTTTCTCCCCTTTTCTTTTGTTGCTGTTTTCTCTAAATTGGAATTTTCATGTGTTTGATTTTATTTTGCTGCATATTTCCTATTTTTTTATATCCATGTGAAGTTTAACCAAGCTCTAAAAAGTGTGATGTTCTCTTTTTCAGGATATCAAACAGAGGGAGAATGCAATGGACAGGGGTAGTTCTGCTAGACTTTTGTTCAAGCTTCAGCTTGGGTACTTCTATATTTTGTCTGAATGTCTGAAAATTCGTTCCGTTCGCAGCTGGGGTCACTGTCGAAGTGAAAAATTGGCCGCCTTTCTTCCCTATCATCCATCATGATATAGCCAGTGAAATACCAATGCATGCTCAGAAGTTGCAATACATGGCATTTGCTAGTTGGCTAGGTAAAATATTTCACCTTGCATCTGCTTTTCTATATTAATTATTATTATTATTTATTATAGCTACATCGGTTTTTTTTTGGCAGGACTAGTTGCTTGTCTCGTTTGGAATGTGTTAGCTGTATTAATTGAATCAATTCATAGTGAAGGTACAGCCTCTTCAGTATATTTATCTTTTTTGGTTATGGATTTCTTTGAATAATTTGTTATGGATTTTGTATTTGCAGATATTGTGCTTTTTCTCCTCGCAATTATCTACGCAATATTTGGATGTCCTCTTTCATACGTACTGTGGTACAGGCCTCTGTACTGCGCAATGAGGTTTCTTTTCATTTCAACCTACAAATTAGCAGGCAATTCTCCATGAATATGCTAAATTTAAGTTTAATCATTTGCCTTTTCTTGTCCAGAACTGATAGCATGGTTACCTTTGTCCAGTTCTTCGTCTTCTACACGGTAATTTTATGGTCTTAGCGGTTTCGTGTACTAATATCTTATTAATCTAAAAAAATTACTGAATTGAACAACATCGATATGTCTAGCCAAAATTTCCCTGTTTGAAAAGCCTGTGCTTTTTTTTTTTCAATTTGTATTTGCTGATCTTTTGGCAATTCACTTTTCTCTAATGAACTTCATGATGAACTTATATATGCCAGATACATGTTGGGTTTTGTGTCATTGCTGCAGTTGCTCCTCCAATAATATTTAAGGGAAAAACTCTTACGTAAGCCTAAGTAATGAAATGCTGTTCTTGCTTAAATTTTCTACTGCAGTAGTTCTCATTTGAATTTATTTGCCTGAAATTAGGGGAGTTCTGGTTGCAATCGAAGTTTTAACTGGAGATATGTTCGTTGGAGTAAGTCATTTTGCAGTATTTTGATTGATGTCAAAACATTATACTCCAGTTCGGCAGTTCCAAGACTTGCTCATGAGCTCTTATAAGGAAACCTCACCAGAAACACTAATTTGATGCCCCTTTTGGAGTAATGCAGGTGCTTTATTTAATTGGATTTGCATTTTTCACCTTGGAATCTATTATAAGCATCTGGGTGCTTGAGGTTAGTGCTAATTTTTCTTTTGCTTTAACCCTTTTTTAATTATTTGGATAGTTTGATTTGACAAAGCAGCAAGTCCTAGCTTCAATTTATGAATTTTCACACTTCACCACATACCCAATTACTTCTTCTGATAAACTTTTGTTACGACATTACCAAATTACCTGCAAAATTTGCTGAACACACTATCTATGATCCTGGTTGCATGATATCCTTCCAAATCTGTTCATCTGCAGAGAGTTTATATGTATTTCAGAGGGCACAGGTGAAGACAGGAAAATGAGGATGAAATCATATTCTAAGCAAATATCAGGTTGTACAACAGGAGTTTGAAATTAGAGAATGATGGATTATTACTGGAGAATGCAGTTTTTAGATGTGTTGCTTATGATAAAAGTGTATATGATGCCAAAATCTATATTATCTGCGGTATGATTTCGGTTAGCCCATCGAGTTTCGTTTTTTATAGTGTTTATTTCTTTTCCCCTCAAAACTATCAGATTGAAGATTAGAAATGTTCTCTTGTGATGTTTCTTAGGTTTATGATCAGTGTAACATGTAACATGAATAATACCCTATTAGCAAGTTTCAAAAGTTTCACTTCTTGACTGCCTCAGACACTCAGTCTTACCATAGCTCAAAGTTTAACCCTACGGGAAAATAAAAATAATCACAAACTTATCCATTCTAATTGTCTTTCCATCGGATGCGCCAAGTGGCATTCATCTGATAACTCGCCAATACCTTTTAACATATCATCTATAGATGAAAATGACCTTATCTCCTGCAAAACAGGTCAAAGTCAAACCACTGCAAATGGTGTCTAAACAATCAGACAATATCTATACCAAAAATTCTAATGTTCTGATAGTAACAGATACAACATACAACTAGGAAAACTGTACAAAGTTCAGTTTGTGCCTTTGTGGCATAGATACGCAGATGATCCTTCAGTACTAAGATGCAAAATATGCTGATGATTTTTTCAGTGCAAGATGCAAATCGAAATCCATGGACAGTAATTGCGCGAACTATTATTGTTGTTCTCAGAAGTACAAAACCTCTTGGTACAAACAAACCATGCATGGTCACTTTAATAATGTCCTACAACAACAGGCTAATCTCACACAAGGCTAGAAATGGTCTCCACAATTTCTTTTCCCAGTTTGATCAGAATATTACAGGATCCATTATGAGTCCGAATCCTCTCCAGAAAGGTTGGGGTCCGACCTGCTTTGCCTCTTCAGCCCTTCCTGAATTCGATCTTTAATTGCGGTTTCCTATCAAATGAAAAAAACACAGATCATGCACTGTTCATTGTCACAGTTCTACAAGATTGATAAAATATGATAATTCCTCCAGATTAGCTTACCATCATGTGGCAACCTTCCTCAAACTTTTCAAGAAAACCGACAATCCAACGGTCGGCATTCTCCATCCACTCCACAGGATTGCTTCCAGCTATCTTTGCCGCGCTGTGGAACTGCATATGTATTATGTAGCAAACTTAGTACCAAAATTTTGAAAAACCATGTGAATTTTCCAATTTACTTGATCACCTTCTCTTGATGCTCCTTCACTTTCTCCCTTAGCTTGCTGATCCCCATGTTCACTCTAAGTTGCTTCTCCTGATCAAACAGTAAAACAACATAATTCAGTGCATGTTTTTCTTCTTAATTTGGAGAAGTTCATCATGGAATAGTCACCTTGACATAGCTCACGCCGAGGTCTTTGCGGGAGTATCCCCGGGTCAGATTCCGCATGATGTACTGGTTGTAGTCCTTCAAGATCCTCATGATGATGTCGGACGTCGAGACGCCCTCGGTGCGCCTCGTCTCCTTGAACTTCCCAACAGCCTTCACCTGCATAAACATTCAGATATCAGGCACTCAGCTACCTATAGCCATCAGAACTGCTTCTTGAAACACAAGAAGATTCAGAGATCCTGACAAATTCATAGACATCATTGGCAGCTCCACTGGTGTCTGCGTACCTGAAACAATCACATGAAGTTAGCTGCGTACATTGATCAAGCTATTTTACGAAGTACGAACAATCATGAAAAAATATAAATGAAATTCAACGTTGCTGCAATTGTACATAACTTCTTTTGAGCAATTTGTTCTATATAATAACTGTGTTCTTACGGAAGAGCATCGTGAGCGACGTAGTCGATGCGGTGCTTGTCTAGGAACTCCTGATTGATAACCCATGGAGCATCTGGTATCACCTCATCCACCCACCTTCAGATTTTTTAATTAGCAACAAAAGGGTAAGATTGTTTTTCCCCCCTTCAAATGTGTGAATAGAGGAGGTGAACTTGCTTGCAATGGCGAAGCGATTCGTAGCGCTCGTCTTCAGTCATGACGGTCTTGCCTTTGTAAAGGTTGGTGATCTCGTCGCTGCAGCAGCCCACGAGCAAATACGTGTTGGGGAATCTGTTCAGAGCAATTCGGAACATCATGTGATGCAAATGAATGTCAAATCGATGTCAAAATTGAGAAACTGAAGAAATATTTTCAGAAATTAAAAATGTATAAACTGCAACTGCCGATTGCATTGCATCAAAGTCACAAAGTTTCTTCTTGGCTGATTAAACTACAGTACTTGCAAAAAGAATCAAGAAAATTTAACTGTTTGAATCTAAATTTTATAATGTTTTTTCCTTGATTATACGACCAGATGCAACTGAAGAAAAAAATGTAGAAATTGGAGAATGTATCCAAGCTTACGATTTCTTGGCCTGCTCGAGGGCGCGGGCATGGCCGAAGTGGAAGAGGTCGTAGATGCCATCGGCGTACACCCTGACCGGCCGCCCCGGCGACGACAACGGGTCGTACCACTCCGTCGGCGGCGGCGGCGCCGCCTTCTCCTGCGCGTCCGCGTCCTCCGCCGGCTTCATCGTCACCGGCCGCGATCCTTTTTTTGGCGGGAGACGACGACGCGGCAGCGGTTTTGGCGGGGGAGGGAAAACGACAACCACGAAACGGAAATGGAGAAGACGACGGTAGAAGAAAAGGCGGTGGGCCCACGGATGCAGCGAGGCCGTTGCTATTTATGGGCGGTAGAAGAAATATTCCCCAATAATCAGTGTCAAAAGGATATACCAGAAATGTATATTAGATTTTTGTTTTAGAAAAAAAAAAAGAGTGCAGATGACATGGAGGAAACTTTGTGTGCATTTATAATTTAGAAAAAGAAATGGATTTTGATACTAGCTGTGACAGTTAGGGTGAAACATTGAGTGATCCTTTAGAATGCTATGATTTTCAAGGATTTTCAAAGGAGGTATAAACTCAAGTGGTATAATCTTATTTTATTAGTTTAATTCCCAGAAAGTTCCTCCAAAACTCTTTTGTTCTAAAGGAGGTATAAACTCAAGTGGCATAATCTTCTTTTATTTGCTTAATCACCCACAAAAATCCTCCAAAATTCTTCTGTTCGAAAGGAGGTACAAACTCAAGTAGCATAATATTTTATTTGCTTAATGAAATCTCCATTATCTAAACAATCTTTCTTTTATCTGCTTAACAAAACCTTCATTATCTAAAAAAAATCTCTTTTGAGGCTTAGGAATTCAGTGTGGAGATAGTCAGATAGTAGCGTGGTCTTTGGTAATTATGGCCTATTTCAGCCCACGCATTAAGGGTTTGAAAACTCTGAAGGTGCTATTAAGCTTTGGTTTTTGCTTTGAAAAACTCAAATATACACTTCAGATATGTGAAGGATTTGGGTTCCTGACCCTTTCACTTCCGTTTTAGTGCCAAGAAGAAGCCAAATCTTACTTCGAAAATTTTAGATGCTACAGCAATACCCCTCAAAAGAAGTTGATGATGCCAATTTCACATGCTGAACACATGCCTTAACCTCCATGGATTCATTTGTTTTAAATCAAAGAACAGCAATTCACACAAAATAAAGGGGGGGAGTCTTCACCAAACGTACATTGCACTCTGTATTTCAAGTGTAATGATATGAGTTTTTGCTTACACGTGTAGTGGTCATCAATAAACATTTGCTATTTTCCCAAGGGGACAGATCAAAGAAGATGAACAGCTGCAAAGGAAAAAAGGAACTATGTGTACAAGCCAGCTGGTGAAGAAGAACAAGAGCTCTGAATTAGTCTGTATATCTCAAGAACTATGGTACAGGCGATTTGCTTCTGAAAATGTGGTCACTGCTGCTGAGGTTGCCCTCCAAGAACCTTCCTAATGTTCTGCCGCTGCTCCGACGATAACCTCTTGGGGAAAACGATGTCAAACTTGATCCTTAGATTGCCCCTCCTCCCATTCTCCTTGACAATAGGCATCCCTTCCTTCGCGATCGCAAGCTCATACCCAGGTGTGACCACATCAGTGAGCTTGATCACCAGGTCCCGGCCATCGAGAGTCTTCAGATTAACGGTGGTTCCTGCTAACGCATCCACCAATTCAATCTTCTGGTGCACAAGGAGATCATTACCTTCTCTTGTGTACAGATCATGGGGCTTCTCATCGATTACAAAGACAAGGTCAGCAGGGAGCTGGTTTGGCTGCTCATTTCCCTTGTCCGGGAACGTAATCTTGGTTCCTTTCTTCCAACCGGGCTTTATATCGATAGTTAAAATCTCTGATTCAGTTCCTATTTGCCTGTTTAACAAACAGCAGCAGGTCAGAACAAAATGTCAATTGCAAGTCCTGAGAAAATAATCCACCTAGAAATATACTCCACTCACCCAGTAGGCCTGACAACGTTCCTGGATATCTTCATCTTGCGCGTCGAACCTGCATATAGCTCTTCAAGTGTGCAAGGCAATTTTGTCTCAACAGCCGGTGGCTTCCGGGGCTGGCTTGAACTGGTGCCGACTGAATCATTGTATGATCTGAACTTGTTCTCATTCCCACCAAATCCACCGAAAGTGCCAGCGCCTTCTGTCTGAAACCTCATTGACTTTGCACGCCCAATTCCCTCGAAGGGCTTGCTGCTGCCAAAGAACTCGGCGAATACATCTTCAGCGTTCCGAGGATTGAACAGGCGGTTACCATTCATGGATGATGAAGCCCCTGCATCTACAGAGGCCTTCAGACCCTCCTCTCCATATTGATCATATATCGCCCTCTTCTGCGGATCACTCAAAACCTGAAATCAGCAGTGAGCACTGTACATGAATGCCTGTCTTAATAAGGTTGATATATTTTGGTTCATACTTTGCAGCTGCAATTTGGTGGTTGATCATGTGGAATGAGAAGGCAAGAACTGAAAGATATCCCAACGTGTTTATTTATTGCAGAAACATCACATTAGTCAGATATGGTTTAGGAAGAGAGAAAAGAAAAGGAGATGATGAAAGATTCACAGGACACATGGCTCTCAATCAAATGATAGACATACCAATCCACATAAGACAAAATGATTTATCAAGACTGGCATGATCCATAATGCAAATCAAACATGCCTGCAACCTCCTTTTAAATACTGTTTGCATAATAAAAGCTTAAAACCTAAATTGAAAATTGAAACCACCATGCCAAAAAACTACACCTATCAATGCCTTCACAAACCGAACTGCAACACAGCGTCCCAAGATATCGAGCCTAAATTTTCTTCACCCAGACAGTAATCCACACATTGATGGATTCCACTGCAATCTTTCTCATTCGGATTTACATTTACTAGGAGGTAGAGTAAAAGATAGGAGAAGAATTAATATACTACTACCTCATAGGCCTCGGAGATTTTCTTGAACTTGGCCTCGGCCTCCTTCTTGTTGTCGCCGGGGTTCTTGTCGGGGTGCCACTTCATCGCCATCCGCCGGTACGATTTCTTCAGGTCCTCCTCCGTCGCGTTGCGGTTCACCTTCAGCACGTTGTAGTAATCCATCCCCATCTCCCCCGACGCTCATGCCACCCAACCCTTCCCTAACAAGATCCGCCGCCCTCCACGAAATCAAAATCCCCCCTCCAAATCCCCACAAGAACACGCCGAGATGAGACCAGATATACAAGAAGC
>BDMV01000008.1:5506634-5574179 GCA_008326285.1 Oryza officinalis
CCAATCAAACAAACAATCAATCAATCAATCAACTGCTTCGCCAATGCGCCACCTTTAATTCCTCCCCCAATCCGGCACCGGATCGATCAACCAACCAAGAAACCGGACCTTTGACAGGAAAGGGGAGATCTTGGGAGGAAGGAGAAGGTAGCGGAGATGGTGGAAGGGACGAAGGCGACAGCGAGTAGGGAAGGCCTGAACTCTGAAGCCGCGCTATAATTGGCTGCGTTTCCATCCTTTCCTTCAGTTTTTTCAGTTGCTTGGCAAAAAATAGCTACGCGCCACCACCGGAAGGCGTCTCCATGGACCATGGGTGGCCGACATGTGGGCCCAGGTGATCCAGCTGGCTGTTGGTTCGGTTTTCTCCATGTTGTTTTTGTTTGTGGGTAATAGTACTGTAGTGTTCTTGTTCAAGGGAAAGAGTGACAACCAAAAACAAAAAAACGAGTGTTTGCTTACCGACATGTTTTTTCTCACATCGCGTTATTATATTCGTGCACATTTCTGAGTGTGCCGGTATATGTTTGGTGACATGATGACTGTATTTCTGCGTGTTTTCTAAAATGAATTTGGACACGTTTATATTTTGAAACGGATGTAGTATGAGAAATGCTCCATAATAAGTCTTTTATAGATATTATTACAAGATAATATGGTGAAAATGATTTTATTTGAGAAATATATTGTGAGAACATCTATAGATTTCTAGGCTTCTCACCACTGTAAGTAATACTACTACTTGATTACCAACTTTGATTCAAAGACAAAACTAAAATTCTTCACATCAATTCTAAATTGCTAAAAAGCTCAATAGTTCTTTTTTCTGAGGTTGGTAGTTAATAATTGGTGCTTACTATATTTTGTTTTTATTACTAGTATAGAAGCTTGGTACCGTCACATATAGTTATGTTGCTAATAATTACTACTGTTTAATAAGTTGGCCCTTATTAGGCTTCGTTAGTTAACTGAGGTTTTTAAGCGGTGCAGAAACCAAAATAAACAATTAACATATAATTAATTAATTATTAATTGTTATAAACTTGAAAAATAGATTCATTTAAATTTTTAAAGAAACTTCTTTATAAAACTTTTTTGTAAAAATACACCGTTTAGTAATTTGAAAAACGTGCTAACGAAAAACGAGAAAGTTAAAATTTAAAATTAAAGTTTAGAACGAGGCCTTATATGTAAATCATTGATCCCTTATTGTAGTCTTCTATATCATGTATCATACTCAATCCCCCCGCAAAAAAGAATGTATCATACTCAATCAATATAAATTTTCACTTATAAAAAAAATAATTCTATGCACCACTCGTCCATCTATTTTATATTTTAAATGTTGACATCAGAGCTAGCAAGCAAAACATAAGCTGCGTGTTGCTGTGTACGAAGAAATGGGTGGTATAGCATGAGCGAGACAAAAGCACGGTTGAGGCAGGCACGATTAGGATCTCTGCACGTTGCAGCCCGTACAACAAAATTGACATTCATAAATGCATGCAACATGCGCCCTCTCCATTATCCGTCTAATCTCTCTGCTTATCTGTGGGTTTGATTGGATTATAGCATGGTTGGCTCACCCCAAAGCTATTTAGGAAAATGTTGATCGAAATGCTATCTTCAAGAATAATTCTAAGTAGTTTTGCAAAAGAAAAGAGAGAATAAGTTGACGTAGATTGCTTTGCTTTGTCCTCATAACAACCATAAAGAAAGTGTTAAAAAGTAAAATTAGTTAGAAATCAAATTTAAAACAAATTTGAAAAATAAAATTAGTTAGAAATCAAAATTTAAAACAAATTTGAATGTCAAGAAAGAAAAAGGAGCAAAGAACCACTTAACAACTAATGAGTCTTTTACGTAATGGTATACTGGGTGAGTTAACTTTGCTCTGACAGCACAGCACCATCATACCGCTGCGTCAGCACTGCTGGACCCAAAGGCCATTATGGGCCGCAATGTGATTCCGACGTTCGTGTCGGGAAAAGTCCAATTGAACTCCCTGGAATACGAATTAGATACGACCTATATTTGTTAGAGAATGCCAATGCCTCGTCGTAGTTAGAGAGCTTCGCCAACAACTGACGTTTGGTTCTGAGGACGCTCGTAGCCGGCAACAACTTTGACGTTTTTTGTCCTCCTCATCTTCCATTGCGGTAGAAGCTAAGTATTTACTAATATATTAATTGATATAATATAACTAGCAAAATACTCGTGCGTTGCAACGGAAATAAGTTTATGGTTATAAACAAGCTCACCTAAATAAATTTATGCTCTAATAAATTAAGAAATCAATTTGCCCACTGTTAAAAATAGGTCCATCACCTGGATAAAAATCAGATCCTTCCTTTCTAATACCTCAAACCAAAATTTTTCATTAAAAAACCCAATTCACTTTATCTGTTTAAGCCCAGCCCAAAAATCGATCGAGTGGATTTTGCTTACTATCCTTGTACGTATGTACGCACGTCAGAAGCAGCAATAATTACTTCACAAAATCAATGATTGCTAGAACAATTACTTCCTTTGCATCAGCGTCACTACTACAGAAAAGGGCTTTCTGGACGAGGCCCCCAACCGTTTTCAGGCGGGCCATAAGTGGCCGCGCCTGGAAAAACCGGTCCCGAGGGGGCCGGCTGTTGAACCGCACGCGATAATAAGTTATCCCGTGCGGTCGGCTTAAGCCGACCGCACGGGATAACTCATTATCGCGTGCGGCTTCCTTAAGCCGACCGCACGAGATAAGATTATCCCGTACGGTCCGCTTAAGAACCCGCACGGGATAATGCTTATCCCGTGCGGTCCTCTTAAGAACCCGCACGGGATAATGATTATCCCGTGCGGTTCGTTAGGTGAACCGCACGCGATGATGCACTATAAAACAGCTTCCACCCCCCGACAGTGCCATTTGAACTTGGTGTTTCTCTCTCCAAAAAAATGCAATTATAGGGGGGAAGGTTTTCAACTTGTATTCTTCAATTGGAATCAATACAAAAGGTACCATGTTTGATCTTCTCTTCCATTTGCTTCCACTTTTAAAAGTTTTTATTGGTTTAATGTGAAGATATTTGAATTTATTTTAACTCGGTTTCTCTCTCCAAAAATAGGCATTTTCTTTTGGTAGAGTTAAAATCTTCGATTGAAATCAATAAAAAAGGTAATGTGTTCGATCATCTCCTTCATTTGCTTCCGTTTTTGTAAAATTTCATTGGTTGAATGCGAAGATATGTAAATTTGTGCGAATTGGTATTTTGTGCTATATATGTATGTAATTTGTAGGTCAAATATTTTATTTTTTTGATTGAACCATTTTTTGGTAGCTAATATTGTCTCCGTATTATTATTTGTTGTGAATGAGATTTTAGTTAAAAAGTATGAATTAAGTTTAATTTGTTTATTTAGAAAACACCGGCAAAATAATATTAATTAATGCTGTGAATTTTTTAGATGGATCGGACATGGATGTATGAGACACGGAGAACTCATCCGGTGTTCATGAGAGAAGCATCAACATTTATTGACAAGGCTAAGACAAAAAATTTTTTATATAAAAGTTGCTCTAAAATATCAAATAAATATATTTTTTAATTTATAATAATTACACTTTAATTAATCATGTGTTAATAGTTTTTTTGTTTTTCATGTCCTTACTTAATCTTTATCTTTATTTTTTCTTGTCTTTCCTAATGCTAAGGAGAAGAAGAGGATTGAGTCCAAAGAAAAAGCTATTTTGGAGTTTTATCAACAATTTGCTTGTGTAGGCGGGGACCTGGTCGCCAAAAAGTGGCGGAATGCTCTCGAAACCAATTCACTTGAGTGAGACAGAGGAGAGTGGAATTTCGTGTGTAGGGGTGAAATCCGTAGATCTACGAAGGAACGCCAAAAGCGAAGGCAGCTCTCTGGGTCCCTACCGACGCTGGGGTGCGAAAGCATGGGGAGCGAACAGGATTAGATACCCTGGTAGTCCATGCCGTAAACGATGAGTGTTCGCCCTTGGTCTACGCGGATCAGGGGCCCAGCTAACGCGTGAAACACTCCGCCTGGGGAGTACGGCATATTATCAAAGTGGCTAACTCCCTCAATCAACTTTTTCCAAGAAAGTTCTAATTCTTCCATAAATTCATATGACTTTGAAAGCTACTTCTTCGACCGAGTATTTCCTTTGATTGTCTTGCCTGTTCAATGTCCTATGCCTTTCCTTCTTCCTTGGCTAGAAATAGACCTAGCAACTAAAAGAGGGTATCCTGAGCAATTGCAAGAATGGGGTTCATTGATATTCCTGGTATAGTAGATGCTATCACACATACAGTCATACTCAATTCGATGGAATTGTTTTGATCTTAAAGGGGATCTTCTATAATTTCGCACATAAGGGGTTATTTGGAGAATGAATGAAAAAAGACAGAGTTTGAAAGTTAGACCCCTTTATAAGACTCTCTTTCAAAAAAGAGGACATTTTGAAACTTTTAACAGGCACAATCGTGAGTCAACAAGTGACTCGAAATGCCCGTAAGAAAAGAGAATTGATTTTCAAAATGGTAGAACTAGATGACGAAGTTTTCTATAACCTTGATGAAGAGGCAGTTTTAGTTTACGACTCCGATCAAGAGCGAGAAGTCTTTCATTTCAGATTGGACTGCTATAGAATCTGGACCCATCGTAGAGACGTTCAAAAGGCTCCTGATGATAAGAATCATACTTTCGCGGAACTCCATAGGGCTATAGGCTTCAACGCGGTAGACGTTTTGTTCCGAATTTTTCTGGAGCAAACCTCCGACCCAACGATACAATGAATTTTTTCTATTCACAAAGAAAAAAGATTCGGAATCGCAATGCTACTATACGCACCCGAAGGAATATTCGGAATTATATTCTTATATAATCCATTTTTGCGCGGGGTCTTACTAACAGGACTTCGCTGCACGAGACGAGGATTCGTCGAAAAGCTAAGGTCATCCGGTATTTTCATACCCTTTTGGGGTGGTATATCGCCTTACAAAGTCTAAGGGGTAGTATGAGATCTGTAGTAGGTAAAAGAATTTGTCCCTTGATTGAGTATGCTATTTTTCCTCCTTTACCGCGCATTATTGTATACGCTTCTAGAAGAGCACGTATGCAGAGAGGAAATTACAGTTTAATAAAAAAGCCTAAAAAAGTTTCAACTTTACGGCAATATCAATCAACTAAAAGTCCTATGTATCAATCCTTACAACGGATTTGTGGGGTCCGAGAGTGGTTGAATAAGTATGGCATGTGGAAGGAAGTAGACGAAAAAGATTTTGGATTCGAAATAGGCGCATTCGACTAAGTCGTACTTTGAATCCAATTTCAAGTTCGATTAGAAGGATAGAAAGGCCACGAGGATCGGAAAAGAAAAATCAAATCTTTTTAATTGCTTCTCCTTTTTTGCTATTTTCTTATTATTTATATAATCCATTCGATTCTTTTTTTTTTAGAATACTAAAGTATTCTAAAAAAAAGTATTCTATAAAAAATCTTTTTTTGCAAACTCAAAAATACAATAGTCAATATTCGTTATAATAGATATACTTAATTATATCATAAGAATCTTAAGATATTTTTCGAATAGATAGAATCGAATAGATAGAAATAGTAAATTTGAATGGAGACACCTATTCTATGATGGATTTTAACTTACCCTCTATTTTCGTGCCTTTAGTAGGCTTAGTATTTCCGGCAATTGCAATGGCTTCTTTATTTCTTTATGTGCAGAAAAATAAGATTGTCTAGAACCGACGGGACCGAATTTTCTCAATGTATTTCCACACAGGATCATAATACGGATCTTTTGTAGTGTAAGTAATATAATATGGTACGTTATGTGGCTCTTTCTACACACAAATGCAAACCCGCTATGGATGCGGATTATGGATGCGGATATAGGCTACGAGCATAAATGCATGCATATGCGGAACCGGGTATAGCGAGTTTTTTTTAAGTGGATCAACAAATACTTTTTGAATAGAAAGTCAATGTATCTAACCAATTATTTTACAGGAGTATCTAGTTGCCGAAGGCGATTTCAGAATCAAAAAAAGTAAAGTCAAAATCATTTAGCTTATTCTCTCAATTTCAATCGACCGCTGCTGGATTTAGTATATCTAATATGAATTGGCGATCAGAACACATATGGATAGAACTTCTAAAAGGTTCTCGAAAAAGAGGTAATTTTTTCTGGGCCTGTATTCTTTTTCTAGGTTCACTAGGATTCTTAGCGGTTGGGGCTTCCAGTTATCTTGGTAAGAATATTATATCTGTACTTCCATCTCAACAAATTCTTTTTTTTCCACAGGGGGTCGTGATGTCTTTCTACGGAATCGCAGGCCTATTCATTAGCGCTTACTTGTGGTGCACTATTTTGTGGAATGTAGGCAGTGGTTATGACCGATTCGATAGAAAAGAGGGAGTAGTGTGCATTTTTCGTTGGGGATTCCCTGGAATAAAACGTCGCGTCTTCCTTCGATTCCTTATGCGGGATATCCAATCAATTAGAATTCAGGTTAAAGAGGGTCTTTTTCCTCGTCGTATCCTTTATATGGAAATCCGGGGCCAGGGGGCCATTCCCTTGACTCGTACTGATGAGAAGTTTTTTACTCCACGAGAAATTGAACAAAAAGCTGCCGAATTGGCTTATTTCTTGCGCATACCAATGGAAGTATTTTGAGTACCAATTGAATTTTTGAAATGAATTGAATGAAGAAGAATTGGAAGAAGAAGAAGAAAAGTTTTCTCAACACGAGGGAAGGTCCCTTCGAAATTGCATTATTGTAAGGGGATTTTGAGTATTTATCTAAAGGAAGGAACAAACGAGGATAAGAGAAAATTGCTTCTAATTTGTCCAAGTGGGATATATGGCGTAATATTCTTCCATTTTCATCCGAAAGGACTTTTTTCTATTTCTCTATTCCACTCCATCTAGATCTAAGAAAGAACCCAATGCAATGAAATTCTACTAGTATAGAAAAAAGAGGAATAGATACAAGGTCTCAAACCTTGTTATAGAATTTTTCCTTCAAAGAAAAAGAAATATCATATAGAGTCAGCGAATGAAATAGAGTCAGCGAATAAAGCGGATTCATTAACAACTCAATTTACAGATCAAAAATGAAAAAAAAGAAAGCATTGCCTTCTTTCCTATATCTTGTATTTATCGTACTTTTGCCTTGGGGAGTCTCTTTCTCTTTTAACAAATGTCTGGAACTTTGGATTAAGAATTGGTGGAATACCAGGCAATCCCAAACTCTCTTAACTGCTATTCAAGAGAAAAGAGTTCTAGAAAGATTCATGGAATTAGAAGACCTTTTTATCTTGGACGAAATGATAAAAGAGAAACCGAATACACATGTACAAAAACCCCCTATAGGAATACGCAAGGAAATAATACAATTGGCCAAAATAGATAATGAGGGTCATCTCCATATCATTTTGCATTTCTCGACAAATATAATCTGTTTGGCTATTCTAAGTGGTTCTTTTTTTCTGGGTAAAGAGGAACTTGTTATTTTGAATTCTTGGGTTCAGGAATTCTTCTATAACTTAAATGACTCAGTAAAAGCTTTTTTTATTCTTTTAGTTACTGATTTTTTTGTTGGATTTCACTCCACCCGCGGTTGGGAACTACTAATTCGTTGGGTCTATAACGATCTTGGATGGGTTCCTAACGAGCTAATTTTCACTATTTTTGTTTGTAGTTTTCCTGTGATTCTAGATACATGTTTGAAATTTTGGGTCTTTTTTTGGTTAAACCGCCTATCTCCTTCGCTTGTAGTCATTTATCATTCAATTAGTGAAGCATAAACTCATTCGATCTCCTGATATTAATCAAAATTAGCATCTTTTTTCCTTTAGAAAGAAAGCCTTTTTCCATTTTAGCAAAATTCTTTTTTTCTATTTCTACCTGCTCAAGGTATTCATCATTCCAGTACAACTGTTGCAGTAGAATGACAACAGATTCGTGTATAGGGAACTAGATTAGCTTAGCTACCTATCTAATTTATTGTAGAAATTCCGGGATCTGTGATTGGACATGGAAAATAGAAATACTTTTTCTTGGGTAAAGGAACGGATGACTCGATCGATTTCTGTATCGATCATGATATACGTAATAACTCGGACATCTATTTCAAATGCATATCCCATTTTTGCGCAGCAAGGTTATGAAAACCCACGAGAAGCAACTGGACGAATTGTATGTGCCAATTGCCATTTAGCTAATAAGCCTGTGGATATTGAAGTTCCCCAAGCAGTGCTTCCCGATACTGTATTTGAAGCAGTTCTTCGAATTCCTTATGATATGCAACTGAAACAAGTTCTTGCTAATGGGAAAAAGGGAGGGTTGAATGTGGGTGCTGTTCTTATTTTGCCCGAGGGATTCGAATTAGCGCCGCCCGACCGTATTTCTCCTGAGTTGAAAGAAAAGATAGGAAATCTCTCTTTTCAGAGTTATCGTCCCAATAAAAAAAATATTCTTGTGATAGGCCCTGTTCCCGGTAAGAAATATAGTGAAATCGTCTTTCCCATTCTTTCCCCCGACCCTGCTATGAAGAAAGACGTTCATTTCTTAAAATATCCCATATATGTGGGGGGAAACCGAGGAAGGGGACAGATCTATCCTGATGGTAGCAAGAGTAACAATACGGTCTATAATGCAACGTCAACAGGTGTAGTAAGAAAAATACTGCGTAAAGAAAAGGGGGGATATGAAATATCCATAGTCGATGCATCGGATGGACGCCAAGTGATTGATCTTATACCTCCCGGTCCAGAACTTCTTGTTTCAGAGGGGGAATCGATCAAGCTTGATCAACCATTAACAAGTAATCCTAATGTGGGAGGGTTTGGTCAGGGGGATGCAGAAATAGTGCTTCAGGATCCATTACGCGTTCAAGGCCTTTTGTTCTTCTTCGCATCTGTTATTTTGGCACAAGTTTTTTTGGTTCTCAAAAAGAAACAGTTTGAAAAGGTTCAATTGTACGAAATGAATTTCTAGGTCCCGGGATTTCTTACCATCAAGTTGGTAAAAAGCCGCGATTTAGTGGCGATTGCTAGAATTCTCTCTGATCCATTTTGGAAATCTTTTTTTTGTTTAGACTATTTTTTGTTTGCGAGATGTCTTGTCTGCAATTCCTTATTTCTATCATCTCATGCAAAACGAGGAGAATGCAAGGCAAGGGCGAGAACAATAAAAGGAACAAATCCTTTTATTTTAGGAGGGATTGCTGGTCTTCTTAATCCTCTATTGGGCACAAGAAAAAGGCTTTTTTGCCTTTTTCTTGTGTCGATTCTTCTTGTATCGAAATAAGAATCTTTTTTCTTCCTATTCGGCAAAGATTACTATTTCTTCTTTATTTGGGTCTGTCTCTTGAACCTCTTTTGCTTAGGTTCAGGCGATGTAGTGGACAAACAGAGGGAAAGAAAATATGGCGGGGAACAAATTTTTTGTAACCAAATAGAATTGCTTGACTTGTTCAATTAAGTTCAATTTAGAACTTACAGAAATTTTGCAAAAAAAAACGGATACTCTTCCATTGAAGGCTGTTTTTTATTTTTAGGCTAGTTGAGTAGTTTTAATTAAGGTTTTATTAGTTTATTACTCTAAATTAAATCAATGATTTACAAGAGACTTCCTCCGGGGAATAAAATATTGGATCCTCGATTGATCCCTTCTTTCTCCTCGCTTCATAAAAGTGAATCAATTTCATTGGCGAGGGGGTTATAAATCAACTGATGGATTACTTCACTAACATTATTAACAAACAAAATTAACAAACAAAACGAATAAATAGAGGGATTCTGACCATCAGAGCAAAGGCTTTCTCTTTGTTATTTTTACAAATCAAAATAGGAAACCCGTTTGTAGGTTATGGAATAGATTAAAAAGTCGGGTTATAAGAGTAAGAATTCCGCGGGTCCTTTCCGCTCTAATCAGATAAAGGGGGGTAAGGACCCGCTAAGTTCCTATTTTTTCATGTTTACAATCTGGTCCCTCCAATTACTATAGAGATGAACCCAATCCAGAATATGAACCGTAAAAGAAAACACCTATTAAACCAATCACAGCAATACCGGTTACAGTACCTATNACGGTAGTAGCATCCAAATGTGCAAATGTTGTAGCAGGAGCAGGGTCGGTCAAATCGTCCGCAGGTACATAAACCGCTTGGATCGAAGTTATAGATCCCTTTTTAGTAGAAGTAATTCTTTCTTGCAAAGAACCCATTTCTGTACTAAGAGTAGGTTGATAACCCACTGCAGAGGGCATTCTCCCTAATAAGGCAGATACCTCCGATCCTGCTTGAACAAAACGAAAGATATTATCGATGAATAGAAGCACGTCTTGCTTATTAACATCTCGGAAATATTCTGCCATAGTTAGGGCAGTCAAACCAACTCTCATACGAGCTCCTGGCGGTTCATTCATTTGGCCATAGACTAGAGCTACCTTTGATTCCTCAAGATTTTTTTCATTAATTACTCCAGATTCCTTCATTTCCATATAAAGATCATTTCCTTCACGAGTCCGTTCCCCTACTCCGCCAAATACGGATACGCCCCCGTGAGCTTTAGCAATATTGTTGATTAATTCCATGATGAGTACTGTTTTACCTACTCCAGCTCCCCCAAATAGTCCGATTTTTCCTCCACGCCGATAAGGAGCTAAAAGATCGACCACCTTAATACCAGTTTCAAAGATGGATAATTTCGTATCTAACTCGATAAAGGCAGGCGCGGATCTATGAATAGGGAATGTTGCATTAGTATCTACAGGACCCAAATTGTCAACAGGCTCCCCAAGAACGTTGAAAATTCGTCCAAGAGTAGCTCCACCGACAGGAACACTGAGAGGAGCTCCCGTGTCAATCACTTCCATTCCTCTCATCAACCCATCTGTAGCACTCATAGCTACAGCTCTAACTCGATTATTTCCTAATAATTGTTGTACCTCACAAGTTACATTAATTTGCTTACCGTCAGTGTCTCGACTCTTGACTACCAAAGCGTTATAAATATAAGGTAACTTGCCCGGGGGAAAAGTGACATCCAGCACGGGTCCAATAATTTGATCGATACGCCCTGTACTTTTTTCTTCAATTGTAGAAACCCCGGGACGAGAAGTAGTAGGATTGGTTCTCATAATTATCACATAATTTTCAAAAAAAAGGAATTTATCGAAATTTTTATTTTTTTCTTGTTGAATAATGCCAAATCAACACCAAAAAAATATCCAAAAATCCAAAAGTCAAAAGTCAAAAGGAAATGAATTAGTTAATTCAATAAGAGAGAAAAGGGGACCAGCACTTGATTTCGTTGCCCAAACGAATCCCATTCAATCGTTTACTCATGGAATGAGTCCGTCGGAAAGTTCAATCAATCTTTTTTTCATATACATTTTGCCTTTTGTGAACGATTTGTGCCTACTCTACTTTCTTATCTAGGACTTCGATATACAAAATATATACTACTGTGAAGCATAGATTGCTGTCAACAGAGAATTTTCTTAGTATTTAGGTATTTCCACTCAAAATAAGAAAGGGGGTCTATTAAGAACTTAATAAGGATTAGGGGTTGATTTGGGGTTGCGCTATATCTAGCAAAGAGTATACAATAAAGATGGATTTGGTGAATCAAATCCATGGTTTAATAATGAAGCATGTTAACTTACCATAACAACAACTCAATTCTTATCGAATTCCTATAGTAGAATTCCTATAGCATAGAATGTACACAGGGTGTACCCATTATATATGAATGAAACATATTATATGAATGAAACATATTCATTAACTTAAGCATGCCCCCCATTTTCTTTAATGAGTTGATATTAATTGAATATCTTTTTTTTAAGATTTTTGCAAAGGTTTCATTTACGCCTAATCCATATCGAGTAGACCCTGTCGTTGTGAGAATTCTTAATTCATGAGTTGTAGGGAGGGACGTATGTCACCACAAACAGAAACTAAAGCAAGTGTTGGATTTCAAGCTGGTGTTAAGGATTATAAATTGACTTACTACACCCCGGAGTACGAAACCAAGGACACTGATATCTTGGCAGCATTCCGAGTAACTCCTCAGCCAGGGGTTCCGCCCGAAGAAGCAGGGGCTGCAGTAGCTGCCGAATCTTCTACTGGTACATGGACAACTGTTTGGACTGATGGACTTACCAGTCTTGATCGTTACAAAGGCCGATGCTATCACATCGAGCCCGTTGTTGGGGAGGAAAATCAATATATCGCTTATGTAGCTTATCCATTAGACCTATTTGAAGAGGGTTCTGTTACTAACATGTTTACTTCCATTGTGGGTAACGTATTTGGTTTCAAAGCCCTACGCGCTCTACGTCTGGAGGATCTGCGAATTCCCACTACTTATTCAAAAACTTTCCAAGGTCCGCCTCATGGTATCCAAGTTGAAAGGGATAAGTTGAACAAATACGGTCGTCCTTTATTGGGATGTACTATTAAACCAAAATTGGGATTATCCGCAAAAAATTATGGTAGAGCATGTTATGAGTGTCTACGTGGTGGACTTGATTTTACCAAAGATGATGAAAACGTAAACTCACAACCATTTATGCGTTGGAGGGACCGTTTTGTCTTTTGTGCCGAAGCTATTTATAAATCACAGGCCGAAACCG
This sequence comes from Oryza officinalis, assembly GCA_008326285.1. Classification (NCBI taxonomy): domain Eukaryota; kingdom Viridiplantae; phylum Streptophyta; class Magnoliopsida; order Poales; family Poaceae; genus Oryza; species Oryza officinalis. The sequence continues at coordinate 5,519,290 of BDMV01000008.1, forward strand.
GTGAAATTAAGGGGCATTACTTGAATGCGACTGCAGGTACATGCGAAGAAATGATGAAAAGAGCTATATTTGCGAGGGAATTAGGGGTTCCTATTGTAATGCATGACTACTTAACCGGGGGATTCACCGCAAATACTAGTTTGGCTCATTATTGCCGCGACAACGGCCTACTTCTTCACATTCACCGAGCAATGCATGCAGTTATTGATAGACAGAAAAATCATGGTATGCATTTCCGTGTATTAGCTAAAGCATTGCGTATGTCTGGGGGAGATCATATCCACGCTGGTACAGTAGTAGGTAAGTTAGAAGGGGAACGCGAAATGACTTTAGGTTTTGTTGATTTATTGCGCGATGATTTTATTGAAAAAGATCGTGCTCGCGGTATCTTTTTCACTCAGGACTGGGTATCCATGCCAGGTGTTATACCGGTGGCTTCAGGGGGTATTCATGTTTGGCATATGCCAGCTCTGACCGAAATCTTTGGAGATGATTCTGTATTGCAATTTGGTGGAGGAACTTTAGGACATCCTTGGGGTAATGCACCTGGTGCAGCAGCTAATCGGGTGGCTTTAGAAGCCTGTGTACAAGCTCGTAACGAAGGGCGCGATCTTGCTCGTGAAGGTAATGAAATTATCCGATCAGCTTGCAAATGGAGTCCTGAACTAGCCGCAGCTTGTGAAATATGGAAAGCGATCAAATTCGAGTTCGAGCCGGTAGATAAACTAGATAACTAGACTAAGTAGATAAAATTAGATAGAAAAAAGGTCTAAATAAAAAAGAAGCGAAATAGAAAGATCAAAAATCAGTTACGAAAATGCAGTAATTCTTCTTTTTTCTTCTAATTGATTGCAATTAAACTCGGCTCAATCTGAAAAAAAGATTGAGCCGAGTTTAAATAGATTTTGATACGATCATGAGACTTGACAAATCGGGATTCCTCTATTCTATATATTTAGAAGATATAAAGGTATAATACAATAAATAAATACAAATATAGTATTATCATATGATAATGGAATCAAATACGCAGTATTTACAGAAAAAGTTTTCATTTATTGGGAAAGAATCCATGACATACAATGCATTACAAACGTATGATCATAACCCTTCAACCGGGTTATTCTATTCCACTTCTAGATAGAGAAAAAAACTAAAGGAGAATGAATGAAAAAAGACAGAGTTTGGAAGTTAGACCCCTTTATAAGACTCTCTTTCAAAAAAGAGGACATTTTGAAACTTTTAACAGGCACAATCGTGAGTCAACAAGTGACTCGAAATGCCCGTAAGAAAAGAGAATTGATTTTCAAAATGGTAGAACATTTTAAACAACACGTTATGAAGCAGTGTGTAGGCCATAGCGAGCTCGAGTGCCAGACTGCCAATAGGCCTTGCCATAGGGACTCACTACTATAAAATCGATTTTTCATGGCATCAACCTATTTTTTTCTCTGACGGTCATACACGAACACCGCCAGCGAAAAGGTAACGAGGGGTGGGGGGCTAAGGACCGCCAGCGAAAATGGATCTTCGCTAATGGCCGAGTTACGTAGACCGCTAGCGAAAATGAAGCTATTTTTAATGGCGGCCCACTTAAGCAACCGTCAGCAAAAATCGATTTTCACTGACGGCCACTAAAGAGCACCATCGTATTAAAAGATTCGGCTCAGTCTCCACCGCACCTAACTCTTTAAGTCTTCCTCTTCCTCCCCCACCAGCGCACCCCTCCTCCTCCTCCTCCTCCTTCCTCCTTCCCCACGGATGCACCCCTCTCCTCCTTCCCCACCGGCGGCGGTGTCCATGGGCGGCAGATCCGATGGCGATGAGTCAAGTGGGCGGCGGATCCGGTGGCGGCGAGTCAAGCGAGCGGCGGATCCGACGGCAACGACTTTCGTGATTTGCGGTTCGACGGCGGTGGCAACACCCCACTCCCCTCCCCTCCTAGATCTGACCGAAGGGGAGGAGGCCGACGGCAGTGGCTGCCGCACTCCCTCCCCTCGCCTTCCTCTTTTTGATTTGGCTGGAGGGAAGGAGGCTGGTCGCGGCGCGACAACAACAGAGGGGAGAGCGGCGGTGGCCCCTCCCCTCCCAGATCTGGCTAGAGGGGAGGAGGCTGACTACGGCGACAACAGTAGAGGGAGGGGCGACGGTGAAGGCGATTGGCGGGTGGCTCCGGTGGCAGCTCGTTCTCCAAGATCCCCAGCGAGCTCATCCATGGCGGCTAGGACTGCTAGATGTGAAATTTTGTGTGTTTGTTCTTTGGGTTCCCTTACAGATGATTTGAATTTGATGTAGATGATTTGATCCATTTGATGCAGACAATTTGATCTATTTGATGCGCATTTCATGTTTGACCTGTGAAAATGGATAGCTGCATGCATGTGGATATTTTCATTTTTTTTCCCAAAATCCATCTTTGCTGGCGGTTGTTTTAAACTGCCACCAGCGAAAATCACCTTTGGTGGATGCATGTGAAAACCATTTTCACTTACGGTTGGGCTAGGTTGTCCGTCAGTGAAAATGATTTGTCTCTGGCGATTGGCAACTGCCAGCCGAAATAGTTCATTTTCACTGGCCAGTGGTCGTTAGCGACAGCATCGGCCGCTTGAGAAAACTTAAAATGGCCACCAGAAAAAATCTATTTTGTAGTAGTGACTCTCGAACAGAGATTGTACAAGGTGAATAGACTGCGTGCACACGTACAACCGAAGCAACATCCAAGCATTGCATTGTGACAAATCCAACTGGATGAGACGATGAAACAGAATAGAGAACAATGCATTGGCTGGTGCTGTAAACTTTATACTTTGTGGCGCGGCGGCGTTGGCTTGTCCGGCTCATGGGTAAGCTTGAAGCAAATAAGCTGATTGATATATATACAAACTTTGTATAGTTATTATATATACGTATACGTACAATTTGTTCATGATTGATATACTTTGATCGATCACCGTCTAGAGAACTCGCTAGGAGTTTGACGACAGGCAGTGAAAAAAGTTGAACATGGTGGGTGGCATGCAGGGTTGGAAAAACCGGCGGTAACCGTACGGTTACCGCGGTTACCGTACGGTTACCGCGGTTACCGCCCGTACCGCGGGGGTAAGGTTACCCGTACCGCGCGGTACGGTTTAATGAAATTCGCCCAAATTCAAAAATTTAAAAAAAAAAGAAAAAAATCAAAAAAAAATGGTGAAGGTAGTGTTTGATTTGTAGTGTTTTATGGTGAAAAAATTTCTCAAAAAAGAGTAATATTTATTTAAATTTGAGAGCAAAACAAAAAATAAATTTGAAAATTGGAAAAAGAAAAAAAATGGGCCGGCCCGTTACTGTGTAGCCCGTCACACATCGCGCGGTAACCGCGCCAAACCGCGCGGTTTGCCCGAATTTTTGAATTCAAATTTCGATTTGTAAATTTGTCGCGGTTTTGCGCGGTTACCGCGGTTACCGCCGTACCGCCGGGTGGCAGTAACCGGGCCTTCGATGGTAAGTCCAACCCTGGTGGCATGTCGCCACCGCAGAACCCAAGTTTTTGGAGTTTGACACAGCACGCTCCCCCTTCGCATGACGTCGTTGAGCAGAGTCTGCACCGCCCGGCCACGGCACGCAGCATGTGGTAGTACTCACCAGCCACGGTGAAAAATGATGAATTTGAGGGGAAAGCGAAACCAACCGATCTACCCGGTCAGACCTCGATGGGAATTGACGGATAAAACGATTCCCGATCGGAATCCAGGCCATGCCTCGGACGCGAGGTGTGCCACACATGGACTCTGAACAACAGAAGCGTCCCTGCACGCGCACGAGCCAGACAAAAGAAATTACGTACTCACACACCGACATTGTATCGGAATAGAATGATCAACCAAAATTTTGGACAAAAATATCGAGATGGGACAACAGAAACACTACAAATTTTTTTAAGTAGATAAAGATTTAGTTAGAATTTAAATAATCTACCCGGGATCCTGTGACCTCGTGTAGTATAACGTAGGCACGCCCCTAATGATTGCCATGAGCCTTCTAGATCTATTAGAGTTGCCGCGGTGCATTAGCGAGGAGTGAATGTAGGAGGACGAGCTCTTTAATCTCCTGTAGAACAAGCCTTCCATAACACATACAACGGCTTTGAGATCTCCAATCGCATGCACATTACCTATGTTTGATGAATCCACCGTGTCCTCTTGCTTCTAGAATCGATCTACTTCTCCTAGGTACGAAGACTTTTTTTTAGTTATTGTTGTTGCAAACTTATGTTAAGTATACAAGGACGTGTTAGCTATATTTTGATTCATCGTAATGTAGAAGCCCTCCTGAGAATTTATACTTGGTACCGATAGATATGAGACCCAATACATCAAGGTGTCGGTCTGTACTGATGGGTATTGTATGGTACTGAAAGAGTATTAGATCTAATATAGACTGATATTAAGTTTTGGTATCTGAGTATCGTTCGAAAGGGTTGACGCGAGATCCCGTGCTCTAGAGATCCTCTTTGCAAATAAGCCCTCATTTGGGTTGTTACCGATTGTCATTTTTTTCTATTGCTTTGGATCACTATTACTGGTAGCTTAACTTCACACAAGAAGATTACAGTGAAAATATCATCAAGCTCAACGTCTATGACCATCACGTACTACTTATTTAAAACAAGATTTAAATCTTACCTCAGAACATCACAGATAAAGAGACGGCAATCAAAGTTATCCTTAAGGAAACATTCAACTTTTATCGGGGGAAATTTTGTGTAAGAACAATAGGCTAATCTTAATGGTGTAACTCAAGACTCTTCACTCCTCAAGCACAATGCTTCACTGATGACACAACGGATATCGGATTCCTCTACCTTTAAAGCTATTCTGATTTTGTCACTAACATACGGATTTAAGTTTTATCAGATCCACATATTAATAATAAAGTTAGATGATTTTAACTATATGCAGAGGATTCCGGTCCAACACGACAGAGAAGATATGGAAAGAAAAATATAACTTAACTTTCCATCCGAAAAATGTCCCAACCTTGGAATACAATTACAAATATCGTCCAGCTTCATTTTGAACTGCAGACTTGTAAACTTTCCTACCCCTACCACTTGTTTTGTTGCAGGCATCATTGAAGTGATAGCTAGCGATTCTCATGGGTTTATGGCCTACTGGATTGTTGACCTGCAACGGAGAACTGTACTACGGCACGTGGCCTGATTTTTTATGTCGAGTCTACTAATGTTTCCCGCATTAAAGACAATATGAGTAATTAGAGGATGTATACTTAATTATTACTGTCTTTCCACGTTAGTACAAGTTATTCAAGAGAATGTCAGTTGAGATCTGTCATGGCTTCCTTAGAGAAAGAAGAACGTGCCATACACTAACAGACAAAAGCGCACGTAAGTTAATAGCACAAGTTTACTCTATAAACTTATTGTATTAAGAAATTCGTCAATCTCCGGTAGTATTTTAAGACGTTCTTTCCAGGCTTGCTACTCCTGTCAAATTCAGGTTTTGGCATCATTTTCACCATCCAGTAGTTTCTTTCTCTTTTTTTTTTTCATCTTTTGTAATTTTCAGATTTCTTTTTTATTTGATAATCCTAACATGTGGGACCATAATTTATCTTAATGTTTTGCTTTTGTCGTTCCTGCCTACTTATACTAGTTGATTATTAGAATATATTGTCGTGTTTATAATGATATGATGTTCATTTATAAAGGTGAGTATGTCCCGTTCAAACATCAAACGAGGATCAACATTAAGTGCGCACAAAAAATAAAATAAATCATTAGCACATGATTAATTGAATTTTAATTATTAAAAACTGAAAAAATGAATTTATTTGATTTTTTATAGCAATTTCTATATAGAAAGTTTTCGCACGAAACACACCGTTTAGCAATTTAAAAAACGTACTAAAGAAAACCGAGAAATAATCTAAATCATGTTGAAGTTTAGAACGAAACCTATATACATGTTATTAATGATGTAAGTGGGTTGATACATAAACTCACTCTTCATTTATTTTGTGATGAGTGGATTTACGGTCAGCCTACTAATTACATCCATATATTATTTGTACCGTGTTTCTTTAAAAAAATCCATTGTGGACGTGCGGAAAGAAAACCTAAATTTATTTTTATCTTGTTCACGAACTAACTGCTTGACCACCTGACCAGACAATTTTCCTCCACCAAGTCTCCACGAACTCGCCAAGATCACCGCCCATTTCCCACCCTCACCGCCGCGGCGAAGACGCAAGCAGAGGCCCGGGAAGAGGCGCCGTTTTCGTTTCATCATCTGCTGAGAAATCTTCTCGCCATTGCGGCGGCGCCACCGCCAGAGCCCGATCCGGCTAGGAAAAAGGTTGGGTCTTGGTAAATAACTCCTCCTTGCGCTCGCCGGCGATCGATCTCCATCACCTGCGACGGCGAGCAGCGGCGCCCGCGAGGGGAGCAGCCCGTCGTCCTGCTGCTTCCGCCTCCGGTGAGCACCCGCGCATCCTCTTCCTTTCTTTTGAATTTTCATTAACCTTATCTTCTCTTCTAGATCTGGAACATTAATACTAAATTAGCAGTTTTTTCCCAAAAAGAAAATAAAATTCTGGGGGTTAGGTCCGCCCCTGCCAGTGGAGATGGTGAGGGTGGGGATGGGAGCTGCTGTTCTTGGGGTGGCGGCGGCGGTGGTGCTGGCGTGCGTTTTGGGAGCAAGAGCAGATGGCTCCGATCATAGATACAAGGATGGAGATTATGTCCCGCTCTACGCCAACAAAGTCGGCCCTTTCCACAATCCAAGGTACTAGAACATGATTCTTGGCTTCTCGGGCGCAATGTAACCGCATTGTGTAGTTTATTTCTTTCTTTTTTGTTTGTGGAAGTGTGGGCTTTTCATCATTTTACCATGTTTGCCTGCCTAGAGATTTATGTGGGCTAGACTGAGATTACTGTTTAAATTAAGTTGCTCTGATTTCACTAATAGTTTTGACAGCTACTGTTTGCATGAGTAGAAATCAGTTTTATGCATTAGTATCTGTTACTCCCTCCGTCATGAAGACTGACCTTCCGTCCAGATTCATAGTACCAGGTTGTGTCAAACCCGGTACTATGTTGCTACATTTGGGATGGAGGGAGTAGTTACTAATTAGCAGTTGCACAAATCTTATTTCACTATGAGGACTTGGGTTTTGCTATACTAGTTAGTATACTCCACTATCTCTTGTTATAGTTAGTATACTCACAGGTTATTGGCAATTCAATGTTCAACAACGAAATTTAGAAGAGATGACCTGTGATGTATTTATGTTAGCTGCTTTGCTATAATTTCGCTGCTTATCTATTTTACTCATGATTAATCGAGTTGCCTACTGTGTACTGCAGTGAGACGTATCGGTACTATGACCTACCCTTTTGTGCGCCAGGTTTGTAATCTTATAAATGCCATTTTTCTTGGTTGCTAGTTGCTACCCCCTCCACAGAAAATTATTTGGCTTGTTCTCTGTAGGATCATATACCAACTAATCCAATCATTCTACCAATGTAACCCTATCGAAAGGTTCAGTACTTTACTTGAGCTGCCTCCAACTGCCTGCGTGCATGCGTTAATCAATGTCAAGCATGTAGTAGAGTGGTATTAAAAGAAAAGAACGCACAAAGGTGCTTGAGAAATCACATGCACCCAACAAACATCCGCAAGGCTCTTGAAAAATTTACACCCAACAATGTTCAATGGAGGGATTATTTGCTTCATATAGCAATCTCTTTTACTTTTTTTTGACAGCTTTTCCAATTTTTAACTGTTGGCTTGTAATAGATCATCCAAAGGACAAAAGGGAAGCCCTTGGGGAGGTTCTAAATGGTGATCGATTGGTTGATGCACCATACGAGTTGAATTTCAAGGAAGATAGGAACTCCAAGGTTCTTTGCCAGAAAACATTGTCGAAGGCGGAAGTTGCAAAGCTTCGGGATGCAGTTGCAAAGGATTACTACTTCCAGATGTACTATGATGACTTGCCATTATGGGGATTCCTCGGTAAACTGGACAAGGATAAGGAGCAGGGCAATGCAAAGTACCTGCTCTTCAAGCACATCCACTTTGACATCATGTACAATGGTGATCGTGCCATAGAAATCAATGTTCAAACAGATCCAAATGTGGCTGTTGATATCACAGAGGACAAAGAAGTGCAAGTAGAGTTCTCTTATTCAGTGACATGGAAAAAGACAGATATTCCTTTTGAGAAAAGAATGGAGAAGTACTCCAAGTCTTCATCTATGCCACAACATCTGGAGATCCATTGGTTTTCCATAATTAATTCATGCGTAACAGTACTACTCCTGACTGGCTTCTTGGCTACAATCCTGATGCGTGTCCTCAAGAATGATTTCATCAAGTAAGACCTTAACCAATGTATTCTATTATCATCAGTTGGATTATGGCTTAACTGAAGGATATTTAATTTGCCATTTAATTGAAGATATTCCCATGAAGATGAGTCCCTCGAAGACCAAGAAGAAACTGGATGGAAGTATATACATGGTGATATCTTCCGTTTTCCTCAGCAAAAATCTCTTTTTGCAGCAATTGTTGGGTCTGGAACTCAGCTGCTTGCCCTGTAAGAACATCCTCAGTTTGATTTATCCTTAGATTCAAACTTTGTTCACCCAATCCTAACAAGTGACAAATGCTTCTCATTTGATAGTGCAATTTTCATCTTCCTCCTTGCCATCATTGGTGTATTCTATCCATACAACAGAGGAGCACTTTTCACTGCCCTTGTTGTCATCTACGCTCTTACATCTGGTATTGCGGGATACACAGCCACCTCCTTCTATCTGCAACTGGAGGGAACAAACTGGGTAAGGAATGCTTTAATAGCCCAGCCATCAAGGTACTAAAGTTTATTCTATTTTTTTCTGCTGTGTGTTAACACATTCTATCAATGTTTCAGGTCAGGAATCTGATATTGACTGGCTGCTTATTCTGTGGGCCTCTGTTCTTGACATTCTGCTTCCTAAACACTGTTGCGATAGCGTACAGTGCTACAGCAGCTTTGCCTTTTGGTACTATCGTTGTCATTATTCTCATCTGGGCCCTTGTAACCTCCCCTCTCCTTGTGTTGGGTGGTATTGCTGGGAAAAATAGTAATACAGAATTCCAAGCTCCCTGCCGCACAACCAAATACCCTAGGGAAATTCCTCAGCTACCCTGGTACCGAAGCACCATTCCTCAGATGGCAATGGCAGGGTTCCTCCCTTTCAGTGCTATATACATCGAGCTGTACTACATATTTGCCAGCATCTGGGGGCATAAGATATACACCATCTACAGCATCCTTTTCATTGTGTTCATTATCCTCATCATCGTCACAGCATTTGTCACAGTGGCACTCACATATTTCCAACTTGCTGTTGAGGATCATGAGTGGTGGTGGAGGTCAGTGTTCAGGAGATCAATTCTTCTTGATACGTTAATCCTCATATGTTGATTTTTTTTCCTTATTGTTCATATTTACTGCTCTACCATTTTTGCACGAATAGACAAAAAAAAACTAAAAATGGAAACCTCAGTTAGTTGTGCAAAAAAGAAATCACTTGATGGATTGCTAACTTCAGAGTTTATCTGAGAGTCGTATGTACAAAACGGTTTAAGCTATGCATAAGAAAACTGAAAATTATAAGGGGCAATTGCGCTTTTGACCCTGTTTTGATGCCTAAATTTCAATTTGGCCCTGTTTTTCTAAGTTTGCTTATTTGACCTCCTTTTTCAAAAATGAAGATCAGACTTGACCCTATTCTGTGAAGTCAACATAACGGTGTTACCTCATGACAAAAATGTCGTTTATGCCCTTGCTTATTTGACCCTACTTTAGTTAAAAGTTTTTGGTTGTTTATCCAAGTTTGACAAATTGGTGTTAGATTTGACAAATTTTGACATGGGTTTGATAAATTTAATCTAGGTTTGACAAATTATCTTAGATTTAACGAATTTTGATAATTTCGACATATATTTGATAGCTTTTTGAAAATTTTGACTTAGTTTTGATATATTTTTGACAAAGTTGACTTACACTTCACAGATTTGATAAAATTTTGACAGCATCAATCTCAAACTGTACATATACAAGAAAAACACAAACACATGTAGACATGTATAGTTATGGCATGCCCGGAGGCTAACCAGATGGCGGCCGTCTCGAGTCCAACCTGCTCAAGCTCGACAGCCATCTCCTGCATGCCGTCGCTGCCGCAGCTCCTACACGCCGCCCGGCAGCACTCGCGTGTCGCCGTCACGGCCGCACGTACGCGCCCGCTTGCAGCTCCCACATGCCGCCATTGCTGCACCCGCACGCCGCCTCCACCTCTCCCGCATGCCGTCGCTGCTGCAGCACCCGCGTGCCGCCACCGCAGCTCCAGCGTGCCGTCGCCGTCGAAGCCCTCTGCGCGCGCTGCCTCCACAACTCCTGCCGAGCGCCGCCTCCGCAGCTCCCATCGCACGCCGCCGCAGCCCCGCCGCGTGTCGCCACCTCAGCTCCCACCGCCACCAAAGCCCTCTCCAAGCGCCGCCCCCGCAGCCCTCACCGAGTGCCGCCTCCGCATGCCGCCGCCGCAGCCCCCACCGCGCGCCGCCTCCGCCAAACCCTAGCCGCGCCGCCGAGAAGGCCCGGGATGAGTGGACCACGGGGTGAGAAATTTGGGAATATGATTGATTTGGTACTCGAGGGTATTTTAGTCAGTTCAGACTATAAAATGATTTGTTTTCTGTTTCCTAAATAAACCTTAACGGTGCAGTAAAAACAGTGTCAGATGGCAGTTCTGATTTTGAAAAGTAGGGTCAAATGAGCAAAGTTAAAAAAGTAGGGTCAGATTAGTAGTTCGACTCCAGAATAGGGTCAAATGAACAACTGTCCCAAATTATAAACACTTGAGCAAGCGGCAAAAATAGAACTCTAGATGTCTGTAAAGCTCCAGAACTTTCATAAACTCTTCAATGACATTTTCGAATGGTGCTATCATTTTTATGTCTATTGTGATGTATCAGCTGCAATATGGGAATGGGTTGGCACTAAATAGTGAAAATATAAAACTTTGGAACCATTTGAAGGACATGTATTAGGAAACCATGTATGAAGCATCGTAATTTGATCTATCTACTCTATACCTTTTGAATTTTTGTGTCCATGATGCTCCTCGCACTTGATCTTTCTGATGGAATAAATTTGTGATTATGCGCAGATCGGTCCTTTGTGGAGGTTCCACTGGTATGTTCATCTTCTTCTACTGCATCTACTACTACCATGCCCGATCAGACATGTCAGGCTTCATGCAGACCTCCTTCTTCTTCGGCTACATGACCTGCGTCTGCTATGGCTTCTTCCTCATGCTGGGCACCGTTGGTTTCCGCGCATCGCTGCTGTTTGTGCGGCACATTTACCGCTCCATCAAGTGCGAGTAACCTAGACTGCAGTGACAGACATCAGACATGGTTGCCACTAGGGCAGCTTGTGAGAACCAAATGCACAACCTGTTCCACCAGATTGTACCTGAATTTTGTGCCTGTTGTTAATGTGAACCAATTCTCTCTTGTGTTTACTGTTTGCATCATCTTCTTGCACTTCTCCAGAGAAGGCTATTATAGTGTAGGACTGCTATCAGAGCCACCGTACAATGATATATATGCCTGTATCTCCTCTTGTTGAGTTTAACGTAACCTTCTAATTTGTTCCTGAATTCTGTTCTGTTCCTTTCCTTTTGCTGGTTGGTATGTCTGTACTGACTGTGAATCTGTGATTACCTGGTGGAAAGTGCAGCATTCATCTTTGTTAAAGATACATGTCATAAAATTAGACAAGAATTTAACGGAAATTTTCCAGGAAATTGACAAACCAGTCTTCAGTAAAAGTATAAAAGGAATATGAAAGATTCAGAGAAATGTTTGCAGCAAGATCAATCAAGTTCGTCAGCCTTGCACCTGGTTGTGCGTTCGTTAGGGCAGCGGTAATGTGTGTTCTGAGAGTTCAGTTCACGGGAGTCGAATAACGCTTCGGTTAGATCCTAGCAGTGTAAAAAATCAGTTGTGTGGGACCCACGAAAAAAAAACTCAATCTCCCATTTCCTCTCGCTCTCACACCCGGCAGCAACATTTTTTTTATGATCTGTGTTCGACCTCTTGTGTGAAGTCGTTTTTTCATCTGACACAAACCATTCGCACCCCCACATTGTGCACGGTTAGTGATGGCCAAACGGGCGGCCCGGCCCGGCATGGCACGGGCCCGTTTCGGCACGGCCCGTTAGGCACGGCTTATGAAACGGGTCGTGCCGGCCGGCCCACGTGCCGAGCCGTCGGCCCAAGCACGGCCCGTGGATGGCCGGGCCATGCCGTGCCGGCACGGCACGCGTGTGGCCCATGGGCCGTTCGGGGGCACGTCGGCCCGTGGAGCTGCACAGTGCATTTTTTTTAAAAAAAAGCAGACAACATGTATTAGGAAAAAAAATGGAAATAAAAGTTTTTTAAAAGAGTAATGATTTACTAATGTTAAAAAAACGAAAAAATAGTATTTTTTTTGTTGTCTTGAAAAATTTAAAAATATAGATTGTGATTCATTATTTTGAAATAATTTAAAGATAAATCCACACTTGCGAAAATATTGCAAAAGAATTTGTTAAAAATAGTAATGACCTTTATTGATGTTTATATCATTACAGGATACAATGATACATGCTGCCTCGTTAAAAACTTTGTCATGTAAAAACTCATAGGGGAAACTGAGAAAACCATAACAAAGAAAAGAGTACAGCGCAAAGATCAGAACTACTTCTAACAAAATTCTACTGGGGTTGGTCTGGATCCAGGTAGAGTTGCTCGAACTAGGCGGCCAATTTTTAGTTGTCCGCAGTGTATTGGGCATGTTGTCGAGCAAGCTCCCAGTCTTTAACGCTTAGTAGCATTTCGACGTGGTCGCTGCTCAGATTCGTCCTCCGGTTTTCGATGATTCGGCCGCATAGACTGAAGGCCGATTCAGAGGACACCGTCGACACGGGCACCGTCAACACATCCCATGCTAGTTTTGAAAGCACGGGATATGCTATCTTGTGGTCATTCCACCACCCGAGGACGTTGAAGTTTTGTGCTTCGTGGTGGATGGCGTCGCTGTCCAAATAACCGGACAATACAAATTTATTGAATTCACAAACACAATACAAATAATACACAAATTTGAATATTACTTACATCTTTCCAACCGCGAGCTCTTCAAACCTCTGCGATCAAACTATTGAACTACGAAACTAATTTTGATTTTTGACAAAATTTGAACAAATTTTGTCAAAATCAAAAAAATGCACACTCGAGAACAAAGAAAGCACTTTAGAGCACTTGAGAGCACAAGATGAGAAGTGTGGGATGAGGAGAAATGGCTGGGGTTCATGCCCTATTTATAGGGCAAAATTTGAGATTTTTTGGAATTTTTTCGAAATTTTTATGAATTTTTTAGCCCCCCAACGATTATTTTCAAATTTGAACGGTCAAATAGCCGTTAGTGCCACGTGGCGCCTTTTCATTGGACCACCGGCACAGTGCCTGCCAGTCCGCCACGCGTCCTCGCCCATTGGACCGCCGGTGCCGCGGGCCGGGCCATGCCGTGCCATGCTACTACAGTAGCTGTGCCGTGCCGTGCCGGCCCGCGGGCTCGACCGGCAGCCCAAGCATGGCACGGCTACTTGTGCCGTGCCGGCACGGCCCGTTAGCCACACGGGCCGTGCCTGCTACAGGACCCCCCGTGCTCGGGCCGCCCGTTTTGGCCCGGCCCATCTGACCATCCATATGCATGGTTCGGTTTTTTTTAAAATCGATTTTGGGTTCACATTGGAGCTGCTCTTAGAATGAGAGAAGAAAAGAAAGGTACTCATTTCTACGTGCACGTTTCCCAAAATATTAAACGGTATGTTTTTTCAAAAACTATTTATAAAAAAATTATTTTAAAAAATCATACTAATTTATTTTTAATGTACGCTAATAACTTATATTGTTTTGGGCCCAAAGTAATGTAAATGGGCAGTACACAAGCATGAAAAGCAAATGGGCTCAAAGCCCATCTTTTCCTTTCCACTTTGGAGTTTGAGAGACCGAGAGAGCCACCGCTGGATGACCTGAACCCTGCCGCCGCCGCCGCCGCCGCCGCCGTCGCCGCTGTAGTCAGCCAGCCACAGCAAGCGACGAAGAGATGGTAAGATCCTGAGCCGTATTCGTCCTCGTGCACTTGCTCGAGTCGGTTGCTTTGTCCACCGGGAACAAGAGGTGCGCGCGCTGTCGTCGTCGTCGCCGCCGCCTCCGACGACGACGACGACGACGAACAGCTCCGCCGCGTCGGCTTGACATGGCTGCGGCACCGCCGGCGTTCACCGGGAACCTCAAGGTGAGTTGTTAGTGTACTCCTCTCGTGGTACGGCATAATCAGAGATTGGTTTGATTTGACGTGCTTTTCTTTTGGTTGATTTGCAAGTTGGGATTTTTGATAGGTACGGACGTACAGTCCCAATTCCCAAACCCACTCATTGGCACCTCCGTGAAAGAACATCCTTTCTTAGTTTATCTACCAGTTCTTGCAGAATTCTTGATCCTGTAATAAACTAGAGTTACCTGAATACCTATCCAATATGAATCTTTTTCCTACGAACCACCTTTGTTACTTAGTATCTACCAGTTCTTGCAGAATTCTTGATTTTGTAGTAAACTATAGTTACCTGAATAACTATCCAATATGGATCTTTTTCCTACACCCAGCCTATAGTTCTGGTCTCTTTAGCTTTGGACTTACATGGATGCAGTTTCTGAACATTTACCTACCAGTACTGGCACTGACAGTCGTTTCTGTCTTAACTTTGCAGAAAGCACTTGCAGGCTTGAGAAGGATCAATTTAGATGGGTTGAGATGGCGTGTATTTGATGCAAAGGGTCAGGTTAGCATTCTTCTGCTTGCTTCAATTTATGGAAGATGTATTTATGTGGAATGCAGGAATGGTTATCCAGTAAGCTAGTTTGTTGTTTATGTTGATAGGTGCTTGGACGGTTGGCATCCCAAATAGCTGTTGTTCTTCAAGGGGAGGACAAGCCAACTTATGCGCCACATGTGGAAAATGGGGACATGTGTGCCGTCCTTAACGCGAAAGATATCAGTGTCACGGGAAGGAAAATGACTCATAAGATTTACTACTGGCACACAGGGTCTGTGTGTTTCTAGCAAATACTTGAAATGTTGAATACCTTATTTGATTTTACTAACAACTTCCGCTTGTGTCCGTTTTTCCCCTGAAAGGTATATTGGCCATTTGAAGGAAAGAAGACTCAAGGACCAGATGGAAAAGGACCCAACCGAGGTGATCCGCAAAGCTGTGATGCACATGCTTCCCGCAATAGATTGCGTGATGTAAGTTATAAGTACCATGTGTTTCATGAGTCAGGATTAGACATTAGTTCATTGGCTAAGTTTGGTTGATGACTTGTTAGATTTAGCTCCTGAGTTTTCTATATACTCTTTGTCTGCCCAAAATGTAATGTAATATTATAATGATTACTGTGTGCATCTTCACGCCAATGCTTCTATATATGTGTTAGCTATATGATATTATTTATTCAATTATAGTATTATAGACTAGGCAGTTTTGTCATGCATTGATGCACAAGCGGCAATACTACTTTCTTATTATTCATTAAGCCATGGGATACCAGTATAAGCAAACCCTTCTATCTCAAGACTTGGAGATTTTCGAGCTTGAATTGTGTATAACAGAGAACAAATTCAGTATCCTATCATAAAATTTACTTCAACCATCAGTTCTTTTGTGTTGTTACAAGTGACTGATATTGCATATGAATTTGTACACTGATTTGTGATGATATTTCCTTGTTAGAACTCTGTTTTGTTTGAGAGTTCAAACCATTTTCCCCTGGTATAAGGCAAATATTTGGTCAATAATCTATGTTTTCTATTATTTTCCCCTTAAAATTGTTGAAGGGGATTTAATGATACTTGTACTGTCCGTTAATCATCTATCGTTACAACCCTCCAGGATAGGGATCGCAAACTGAGGATATTTTCTGGAAGTGAGCATCCATTCCATGATCGCCCTCTTGAACCTTTTGTGATGCCACCACGTCAAGTGCGCGAGATGCGCCCCCGGGCAAGACGGGCACTTATTAGGGCGCAGAAGAAAGAGCAGGACAGAGCAGCAGCATCAACCAATGATGACAAAGATGGTAAGAATGCCAAAACTGATGTCACTTCATAGGCATCTTCGGATGTTTTTGGCATGTAGCCTGTTGAGCTGAATATGCACTACAAGTCTAGAGCCATGTAACTTGGAAATGAGCAGCCCAATATGGATATCTTTCTATATCATATACAGCATATGGTACTCAAACTACATTGTTGCTAATTCCTCCAAGGGAATAAATTCCTCATCTGCAATTTTTGTTCTGTCCTTTTGGCTCTTGGATAGTGCAATAATCAGATTACAGGGAAATGTTAAGTATACTGGTTGAGTGGGCTCAAAGTAAACTATGGGCTTCAGGCCTCATAGTAAGAACATATTTTCCATTCTGTCCTTTTTTCTGAACCAAAAAAAAAAAAAGGAAGGCAGAGTGAGTGAGAAAGGGACATGAGATCAGAATCATGAGATTCAGATATCCTTGGATAGCTTGGTCTCTTGGAATAACTAGAAAAAGCTGGATATGACCATGTATGTGCTATGTGCATATATGGTTGCCTGCAGAGGAGGATGACAAAGGAAAGAAGATGCTTGAAGTTAAAGGGAAGGCAAGAAAAAAGGCCACACTTGGGGACAGAAAAGAAAGACTGGTTTTCAACAAGCATGGAATAGCATAACATTTTTTGATAGGAACCTCCCCTCCTCATCAAGAAGTGATGGAAATGCCCAACTGATAGCTTTTAACTCAACCGAATATATGTGGCAAATGTGCAACCGACACTAGCCTTAATTTATTCTCTTACGCTCTTGCCAACTGTAAATAAATTAGATCATGGAGTAATTTTTAAAAAGAAGGATATATCATTTTCCTTGCATATCTTAATACACGCGGTTTTATTTTCCTAAAATAAAAAGCTTGGAGCCGAGAGAGGATAATCGTAGGACTCACGAAGAATATAAATTGACAAGCTATATAATTAATACTACGATGTTAACCGTCCTTGTTTCTTTAGAACGATAATATGATAAAACATACCTCTAGTCGCCGTGGTTTTAGGACTTTGGGTTGAGGGGCAAGAATAATAACAATTTTGGGTGCATGTAGCTATCCCTTTCCTTGTATTCTTGCAAGTCGAAAGCTTTGTTTGGCTGGCTTTTCCGATGAGGAGGGGTCGCTCTCCCAAAAACCAACTGTCCTCGGCTTGGTACCCCCAACACGTTGCATCTTTGAGTTCTTCTTATACATTTCTACCCTTTTCATGTTTGTGATTCCCAAAGCTATGCAGTCCAGTACTCTCATACGACACTATTCAGTGCTCATTTCCTTCTCCTTCCTTTCCTTTCCTTTTCTTAGCTGATGATAACAAGTTTGATAAAAGAGAATGCAAAATTTCTCATAGAGCTTGTAGACGAAGGCAAAAAACACTCGGTTAGTGATAGTGTTTCCATGACATCATGGCAGTTGGTAAAGACAAATCCATAACCTAGAATTGGTAAACATAATCCGTAGTCAAAACACACGACAGTTCTGTAGTGCGGATTGCGTAGCAATTTCTCGGTAGCTTTTCATCGTAACAGCCTATCAAGAGCCTATCAAGACGAGTCATTATGTCCCGATTGATCGACGGGCCCACAATAAATTAACACAAATACTTTAGAAATATTACAGTCAAAAAGTTCAACACCTATTGAAAATAAATAAACAAGATCCCCCCAATAAAGGGGTCCATAGCAGTAAGATTTTTCCATGGTCAAAATTAATGACAACTCCTTAATAGTAGACTTTACATGGTTAATAATGGTGGTGTGGTAGGAGTCCATGAGGGGAGAGATAGAGAGAGAGATGCGTCCATCACCATTCACCCGTCCTTTTCAGCCACAACAACAAATTCCTGAATGTAAATTATTAACCCATCTTTGCTGCCCATGCTAGAGAGAGAAACACACAAAGAGAGAGAGAGAGATCCAGACAGCGATGGCGTCTCATCTACTACTCCTCATTTTCTCTTCACCAAAGAGAGAGAGAGAGATCCAGACAGCGATGGCGTCTCATCTACTACTCCTCATTTTCTCTTCACCATCATCTCATCTCACGATATTATCGCGATATCTCGGGGACCAGGACGCATGCAGCCGGTTGGTTGGGAGCTAGTGGGAGTACTAGTACTAGTAGCTCGGATCCGTTGCGTCATTTATTTTATGTGTTTTGATCTGATTGCGATGTGATTACGAGTAATCACAACGATGTGGAGAGAGTGATTCTTGTACTAGTATCTTGTTTAGAGCAAGTTTTACTCCTAATTAATTAAGAAAAGTGGAGATAAGCTAAGCTAGGGCTTCAGCATCTCTTGTCGACGTCGACGTCCTCCAACCCAACACCACCAATAATCTCTCTCTATCGCTATCTCTTCCCTAGAGAGAGAAAGCTTGAGAGGGTAGGTATGGGGACCCTGCTACGGGTACCAACAGAGATAGATCTTGTGAGGTTTTATTTTACAGGGTTGCAGTACTTATCTGGACTTAATTATTTGTCAGCAGGATATCAGTAATTTTAGTAAAAATAGGACCATATTTTTAATATATATGTAGGTCTCTTTTACAGCGTGGTAAACCTTTCTTTTTCCTATTTTACGAGAGTTAGAATGTTGCTCTGTAAGGGCCCCGTTGAATCAAAAATTTATGAAGAAATTTTATAGAATTAAAATTCTATAGGAAAATTTTCCCTTTATTCAAAGGATTAAAGTTTTTCAAATCCTATAAAATTCCTATGAAATGGCTCATTGCATGTAGGTTTTAGAGAAAATTTAGCAAGAGGTCTAACCTCTTGGAAAAATTCCTTTGAGTCTATCTCTCTCATTCGATTCCTATATTTTTCCTGCGATCCAATCAAATGATCATTCATATGTTTTTTCTGTGTTTTATAATAATCTATTTTATACTTATATTCTTGTCAGAATCATATGTTTTTTTATTCCTCTATTTTTTTCATTCTTATGATTAAAAGGGGCGCTAAAATTTCCACTTAAAATCATGTGAAACCAAGACAGTTCACAGTTCA
Organism: Oryza officinalis; assembly: GCA_008326285.1. NCBI lineage: Eukaryota > Viridiplantae > Streptophyta > Magnoliopsida > Poales > Poaceae > Oryza > Oryza officinalis. The sequence goes on from BDMV01000008.1 coordinate 5,538,540, forward strand.
CACATAAGTTCTCGTCGTTTTACTACAACTGTCAAGCCATAAAGAAAATGTACGAGGCTACCAAAAATAATTTAGTTATTGGATGCTTATTTAGTTATTGGTTTGCTTGGTTATGATTATTTTGAAACTGGGCTTTGTTATGAATAGTCACTTATGTACTTGGAATCCGATGCAAATTTTGCACATGTAGAGAGGACAAATTAAGCGAATCAGCATAATTGACTCTATTATCAATTAAGCTGCATGTATGCTAATCAAATGAGTTACTCCCTCCGTTCCCTTATATACTGCCCCCATTCTTAAAAGGATAACATCTTAGAATAAATGCAGCCAAACCTCAAACTCTTGAATAATCATAGAGTAAAAGATATTAGGATTTAATATGTAAAAATGATATTATTAGATTTGTCATAAAAACTTTCATATAGTTATATTTTTAATAAGTTTTATAAATATAAAATAAGAAAAAGTAATGATGAGACAATGCATCTGAGAAGACGCTGTTGATGTCTTAAACGAAGTAAAAAAAAAAGAACATGTGTAGTATAAATGTACTTCTAGTTTTTTTTAGCAAGTTGAGGAGAAAACACCATTATGCCCCCATATTAAATGAGTTGTATTTGGAGGAGTGGAAGGGTAGTTGGGGTAAGGTTGGGCGAAATTTATGTTTTTTAATGATGAAAATGCCAGACTTTGCTTGAACAAAAGCTACCGCGCTTATATTTATGTACCAAATTTCAATGTTAGAAATGCTTCTACTAGTATTTGGGAACCAAGGGAGTACCAAAGTGTTCACCAGTTTTGGTCCAATGATAGATGGACAACGGATAAATGAAAGAAGAAAGAGGTGACCTTGTGGGGCAAAGGCAGGCACTGGAGTGAGTTGTCTACCGACGAGTCTAATCAAAAAGAGAGGAAGAGAGAGGATATGAAAACTTGAAAGAACAATGCTCCTATTTGTGTGTGTGTGCCCACCCAATTTGGCATGGCACTGGGAAAGGGTAATGCTAGGCTCACTAACCTTTTGATCTAAAAAGCAAGCATATGTTTCCATTTTGTATAAGCTTAGCTTGGGTGTTGGTTTTTATTTTTATTTTTTTGCAATTACACGGCAGACGCACACACGCACCACTACACACACAACATCACACTCACACCCTGCATATGCGTCCCTCACCCCCTAACATACGCTCCAAGAGACGGAAACCAGTAGAATATCTCTGATCTCACTAAAATATTGTTGAAAGCCCACCTGCATGTACGTAATATTCGTAACCATAACGGAATTTATTAATGGCAAAGAGAAAAATAGTAGTAGTATAACAAATACGGAGCAATTTGTTTATTTTAGTATGGGTAATGAGTTGTATGGTAGCCTTTTAGTCAAAAGATGATGAAATACTAGTAGATTATTCAAACTAATGAACAATGGAGGCAACATGTTTGGTAACCCCTCACCTCACAAGTAGAAGTCGAGGAATGTATACCAAGAAGATGAAATTCATATATGAAATGGATAGAGAAAATTATATTGAAGTAATTTAAAAATTACCATCCTCCAAATTAACATAGAATTCCACATATAATGTTTTGACAATTAAGCAAGACTAAAAGGTTTATTTAGAAAATATTAGAGGGTTTATTTTAAGAATATTTTGCTAAAACATTTTAAGATTATAAAGATAAAAAACATGTAGGGGTCATGTTTATATATATTCCAAAACAGACCTAGTGACTAGAGAGCATCATTTCCCAGAAGGAAAAGAAGGAAACATTTAGAAAAAGCCAAGGCCAGGTACAGGTACGTACTTCCAATTCTGCAAGATGCAGGCGCATGCATGTGCGCGGTAGTTCTGCGTACCAGCCAAACCTCATATCCATCATTCTATTGGACTGTGAGTGTAGATATTAATCAAAGGTATTTATTTGACTCGGTAGTACCTTTCGTCTTAATATAAATATAACTAGTAAAAAAAAATGTAACATATTCTAGGATTACAAATCTGGATAAGTATCTGTCCAAAGTCGTAGTCTAGGATATGTTACATTATTATATTTTAGGTGCACTTGTATTGGGACATATCCCAAAACTATGAATTTGAACAAATGTTTGTTCAGATTTGTGGTCTTAGCATATGTCACATCATATCCTAAGTATATTTGTATTGGGACGGAGAAAATACTATTACAGATGCACCTGTATTGGGATGAAGGGAGTACTTCTTCATCCGTTTTAATATAAGTGAATTCTAGTACAGATATATTCTATAATTACGAATCTGAACATGTAGCTATCTAGATTTATAATACTAACATATGTCATATATGTACTAGATTGCATTTATATTGAGACGGAGGAAGAATTACACCGTACAGTTAGTACAAATTAAGGAAAAGCCCAACAAGTGAAGAAGAAGCATCACAAGTCATATTTTGTTTTTCTATTTACTTAGAAAAATGTTTACCCCTTGATATAGTGTAAAGTATTTGTTGGTATACCACAAAATACTAATTTCTGCTAGTAAGAGGGGGTTAATAAAGTATTTGTATATAAAGTTGGTTTGCAATATCAGGGCTCATTTAGAACATAGAATTTTGAAAACGCGAGAACAAGCGTAAGAATAGAACATTGTCATACACTTTATATTCCTACATAGAACTTTACAGTTTAAAACAAAGGAATTTTGGTAGAAATAATTTATAGGCATAGTAGAGAGAGAAAGGAAGAGAGTGCATGGGACTTATCAAAAGAAAGAAAAAACATGATGTAGGAACTCATGTTGTTTTCCTTTGGGGTTGAAGTCGTAGGAGCAAATATTTAGGACTTTCTCAATCATATTCATTTGTTCTAAAGGAACTAGTAGGAAAAAAAATTCCTAAGGATGGAAATCATTCAGGTTTCCTTTGAAATTAATATTGCAGTGCATTAATATTATAATTATAGTTTAGCTATTGTCCTATTCACCAGTGTGCCACTGTGCTGTACTGGCAAAGTAAAAAAGTTAAAGGTAGAAAAAGAGATGCTGTCATACAAGACACAGCCAGAGAGCCAACAGCAGCAACATGTGCACCCTAGGTTTAGCTTCACTGTTTATGATAAGTCATAGCCTACCAACGAGTGGTTTTCACCATTCTTCAGGATTGCACATGGAGGGTACTCATTGATCCAAAGAAGTTCACATTTATTTCTCCCTTGAAATCAGTACTTGTAGTATATTCTTTTAGGGCTTTTCGGATAAATTGATTTAATTAGGAACAAGAAAAAATCCTTGTATTTGAAAGGAGGCTTAGAGACCACAAATATATCCCCTAGTTAATGTATAATAGTAAGTGTTGTTATAAATAAATGATTCAGAAAATATCAAGGTGAGTCAGCATACACGTGATGATAAATTGACAATGCATACACTGAAAATGGCCTCACAAGAAAAGGCTTTGTCCCATGGGATGAGGCTGCACATGAGCGAGATACGTGTCTCACAATGCTTGTTTCCTTAAGGTCTAACAAAAATTCCAACAAAAATCTTCTATGTCAGCCCTTTTCTCTTTTAGTTTCAGTCCATCAAATTTCTTCATATTAAAAATTTTGCGATGAAGCACTCCAAAACAGATAATAATTTACAAACAAATCAGCCCACATGTCTTTAACTTTCTCTTCTTATTGTTTCCGTTTGCTATCCCCATTTCTAGAAACATCTCTATTGTGAGATATGATGCCAGCCACCCCAAATCATGCAACCCGCCTTGAGCTGCTCCTAATTCTGCCAACACTGTCATCTCTCCCCTCTATGGCGGCACGGATCAAAGGCGACTTGGGCTGATGAGCTCCTACGCCATCAATATTTGGCTCCCTCCGCCAACGAGCTCCTCCATCGTTGTCCCTCCTACTCCGGACGAAAGAGTGCGCAGGATTTTGATGGTGAGTATTCAAAATCTACACTATGACATGTATTTAATTTATTGAAAAATATGGGGAGGGGGTGACATATATAAGAGCCGGATAATCAGCACAAACCAATTGGAGCCATGGAGATCAAACCCATCAATCGTCGAATGGGTGAATCGTCTGCTAACCAACCGGGCAACTAGAGTTTTATGCTTACATGGACAACTATGTTCTAAAAATATATTCAGTTGAAAACCCATAATCCCTGTCCTGGCTTCGGATCTGGCCAGATTAGGGCGGCTATGGCCGACAACCTCAACGGTGAGCTATCCTTCTCCAAGAATTATGACAACTACGATGACCGATGGTTAATGTATGCAACGAGAAGTGCAAGTCACGTGTCTCCTTCTAGACCATCGATATCCTCCCAGACCGCCTTCTCTCGCTCGAAGCCACCGTCTCTGATCTCCAAGGCATGTGTGGCCTTCTACAGGGCATGTGGCCTCATGAAGTGGCAAGGTCACTCGTCACATTCCCGTGTTGTTTATGTCCTCAAGCCTGTAAGGTACGGCTTGAGTGCATGTCACTACTTTTTTAAAAAAGTTAGGAGTACAACTTATTTTTTAAATTGTAGAAATTGCTTTGAAGATTAATTTGGTGTTTTTTTCATTTTCGTTGCCAAGCTCTATTTTCATTATTACTAAGATGCTGAATAAAAACTCTACCTAACATGTTCCTTTTTCTATGTCCACGTATTAGTTTTTCGGATCTCTAGAAAAACTAGCTCTTTTTTTATACACGCAGACGAGGAAATTAATGGTAGAAACCTAAACTATGTCACTATGTGCATATATACCATCCATTAACTCTAGCATTCATGGTGCCAACAAGCATGCTTGCATTTTCCTGGCTGATGCTCCTTTTGACACATGGACACACATAGTCTATCTTTTTTTTTCTTACGTAGACACACAAACAGGGTCTAAGGTCTTCAGTTTGGTCTATCTGTGATAGCAATGGGTTACTCTATCCATTTTAAAATATAAGATACAACCATTACTAACATAAAGACCAACAAAAAATTTAATGAGCTTCTTGGTTAGATCACCTCAATGCATTGAGGTATGCAAATAATATGTGTCACGTCCCAAACTAGCCCCGAACGACGGCTAGAGTAAGACGATCCAAATTAATTTGTAAACCTGTACCAGTCCCAGGAAACAGTGCTAGTACAACAGGAAGAATGAATATCACAGCGATAGATATCTCTTTATTAAAAGTAGAGTTACAACCAGGGTTGAAACTGCGGATAGACCCCGAGTTCGCAACTGCATTACAAAAAGGCGGAAGCGGAGATTAGCCCAAAGCCACAAGCATGACTTGGGGACTAGGTCGAAACCCTACTACAACTCGTAGTTCGCTTGCTCCTGAAAGAACTCTTCTTCAGTAGGATCCATCTTTTCATCTTCGAGGACTGGGGGGGTTATTTATGTAGAGCAAGGGTGAGTACGGAAGTACTCAGCAAGCCAAGGAAATTTAAGTGTTTGATGCAAGCTTCAAAGGAGAGCCAATTATTTTCGCGTTTGATTTTAATTTAAGTCTTTCGGAAGAAACTAAGTGAGTGCTTCTCAACGACACGGATGAGAAAGTGCATCTCATCCGGCCGGAGTAGTGAAATGTATGGATTGATTTTGTCGGCACGAAAGGCTCCCTGCCAATCGTTTTCCGAAACCGGCTGTACCGACAGCCACAAGTCAAGCACTGAAAAGATTTCCTTACACCCACAGCAGTTCACAAAGTAGTCAACAAAGCTACGCTAAGGAATCACCTCACATCCGCCCATGATCGTGAGCACGGCTGTTCGAATAGTTTGTTAACCTCTGCAAAGGGGGTACACTTTACCCACACGACGTTACTAACCCGGGTCACCCAGCCCGTGCAGAACAGCCACGTCTGGCGACTTTGAGGTTTTCACGACAAGGCATTTCGAAAGCCGACTCAGGGTCACCTTATGCCAACGGGAGGGATCCCACGGACCAACACCAGGTTAGGTCCCAGACCATACTATGCCAGGAAGCCCAGGGGTCCTCCCCGACACCACCCCGGCGAATCCACTTGTCCCTTGGCATCAAGATTTCCCTAGCCTAGCTAGTTACTCAGCCAGGAGTGTCCCATTCACCCATGTGGTCGTACTTGTTATATGCTCGGATGTAATTCCCAAGGAATCGGTCCTTAAGACGAGAACAAGAAAACCGTACCTCCAATACGTCTCCCGCACCGCGAGTTTTGGAAACTCAATTTATTTTCAAGGCACCGACCCAAGTGTCAGGTTTTCCAAAGATTTTGTAAAACCCAAGTTTTACCCAGTTGATCATTTTAAATTAGAAGGGAGTCTCGATATACGTACGCGGGGTACGAATACCGAGACCTGTCTAGAAGGGCGACGACAAGGGGTGTTAGGTCATTCAATAATCAAGGAAGTCAAATGCAGCAACTGGGTAGGGCCTGCTGGTTGTATTGCAAACCACAGCCAAAGTGTCATGTGTAACCTAAAGGATGCATAATTTGCAGAAACAAAATACTGAAATTCAAATTATGGGTTCAATTGATCAAAGGTGACTTGCCTTGCTTGAGATCTTGAGCTTTCTCCTCGAAATCCGCGCACTGCGAGTCTTCTGGCTCCGAAGCTACACGCGAAACGAGACGACTCAACACAACGATCAAAAGGAAGCCCTATTAAAGACCACTAATTGTGCCAATAGATAGATCTTGATTTTTGAGGAATTTTGGAAATCGAACGGAGTCAATCGGACGAACGGTTGAGAAGATATGAATTTCCTAAGATTAATGGATTTTCTGTCTAAAGGAAAAAGGAATTATTAAATCCCTTGGAAAAAGAAAGGAAGGAGGGACGTGAATTGGACTTTGTTTTGGATAGATGGGTACGACCCAATGCAAGATCGGGCGCGGCCGAGCAACGCGGGCCGGCGCACAAGGAAGGCGCCCCACGCGGCGAGGCGCGCGCGAGACGAGGAGGCCGACTGGGCCGGACCGTGGCGCAGCCCACGCGGCGGGACGGATCGGTGGACCGAGGTCCACCGCGCGGGGTCCCGAGCGGGGCCCGCTAGTCGGCGACCCGGCTCACGAGGACGAGGTGCACATAGGGAGTTGGCGCTAGGATTGGGTGGACTTGGTGCGGGCGCGTGCGCCGGGTGGACGCATGCACGACGGACCCACACGCAGCCTCCGGGCTCTCCGTGGACCGCGCGCACGGGACGGAGGGAGAAGCGGCGGCTGGTGCTCGCGTGGCGCCGACGTGGCTGCCAAGGAGGACGGCGGGAAGAAGGGCACCGATGCGGAGAGGGAGCCTCGGGACGGCGCGGCGCGAGTCCGGCAAGAGGAAGGGCACCGGTGCGGAAAGGGGAACGAGAGAAGACGAGCCAACGGCTCGGATTCACTGGAGAGGGATCGATGGCTGCGGATTTTGACGGCGCTCGTCGCCGGCGGCGGAAGAGGGGAAACTCGCCAGAGCGGCTAGGGATCGATTCGCCGGAGAGGGAGCGTCTACACGGGTTTACAAGCTCGTCCCAAGTGACGGAAGAGGCGGTGCGGCACCGGAGAACGCGGGCGACGGCGCGGGGAGCTCGGCTCCGAGCGGCGGTGAAGCGATGAGCGAGGACGGCCGCGACGGCGCTAACGGCGGCTCTACTGCGTCTACGAGCACGGGAGGACAGTGGCGAGCTAGCTAGCGCCTAGGGATGAGAGGAAACGGAGAGAGAGGGGGGAATACCGCAACGAGGAGGGCGTCAGAGAAGAGGGGCCGACGGCGCGGGATGGAAATGTCTAGGCCTCGGGCCGAGGAAGGGGAAGAGGAGCGGCGCCCGGAGTCCCTTCGTGCATCCTCGTGCAGCGGTCGACGGCAACGGCACGGCGGACGGCGGTTTTGAGGAAGGAGCTCGGCGGTGGAACAATGGCGACCGAGAGAGGGAAGGGCGCGGGATTAAAGGGGGAGAGAGGGGGTAGAGGAATGGGCCGAATGGGGGCGGCCCGGGAAGGAAGAGGGAGGTAAAGTAGACTTTGGCAGAGATTTGAATTTTGGAGGGATTCGGGTTTGGATTCGAGTTCCGATTTCACGATTTCTCTGGGACTGAACAGAGAGGGAAAAAAATACGAGATCTGGGGGCACACAACAAGACGCAACCGAAGAGCAAAATTTCGCAAATAGGGTTTTTAGGAATTAGGTTTTCCCGCTAACGCCATAACGGAACGGGCGTTACAATATGATTGGGGGTGGTTTATGATTGATGGTAGAGGAGATATTAAATAAAACGAATTTAGAGAAAAAAAAAAGATGTGCTAGTTTATGTATGCATATATACACGTCTTATATTTTAAGATATGAAAAAAAATAGTTATGTTTTATATTTGAAATAGAGGAAGTACTATATACATAGACATGGCAGGATACGTTGGCTGCCTACACTTTCACAAGGGTTTGGATGGTGAAATAATGGTGACCCCTGGCTAAAGCAAACGTTGGAGAATTTCACTCAGAATTTTCCTCACAGTTATTGTCTAATTTATTTGAAGGCATTTATGCTGTACGGTGTACTTTGTGGTCCATAGGCAACATGCATGGAGTACATGTTAGTAAACTAGGTAGAGAACAACCACGTAACTCCTCCGATAGTGATATATTGATATGTGTACATGGAAATACGCCTGACAATAGAAATGATATTGCAATTTACTCCTTTTATGTGTACCGCAACAAAACTTATCCATCGAAGTTACACTTTGGCTAGGATCGTATCGACGATAGAAAGAAATTAGGTTGTCAAGCATCTGTACCACTCTGATGATACGTGACATAAGCATAATGGTTGGCTACATATAAAATTTTTCACAAACATAATATTATTTGTGGTGTTTGAAAGTCCTAAAGATTAAAATAAAGATGAAGATTAAGTGTTTCATGTAAAATGAGGTGACATTAACGTGTGATTAATTGAGTTTTAATTATTACAAACTTGAAAATTGAATTTATCTCATATTTTTGAATAACTTTCATATAAAATTCTTTTACACGAAACACACTGTTTAGTCATTTAAAAAACATGTCACGAATATTTTATCTTTTTTATCAGGAGCAGTAGCAGCTTCGAACGCTGCCACAATCTAGACAAGTGATGTCGAGTTGTCAACTGGTAGGTTCATCTTTTACACGTGTCTTACCTGTCGCCGGCCGTTAGGTTTATGGGAGATTGATGCATTGGGAATTTGGGATATGATGTGGCATAATATGTCACCTTGATGGATATGTTGTATCCAACAGATTTATATGAAGAACGGTTGTGGCGATACACATTTTGTGTCAAGTAGGATAGATGATTGCTTAGCTTCAGCTTCCTTTCACTGCACGCCTTTTTCAATGGGACGTGTGATTTGGGTCAAAGCAGAATTAATTCATTGAGGTTTCAAAAAAAAATTAATTCATTTCCCAAAGAAAAGAAGAAGAAATTGTTCCTAAATTACAGCTCTATGATAGGAAATGACCAGTCCGTGGAGGGGGAGATAAAGTGTTATGCGCGCATGATCTTTATCAGTAGGGTTTAAATTTTGGTATCAGCAATATTATTAATCAATAATGTTGTGTTATTTTTCCAACTTTTCGAACTCGTCTCTCTCGTTTTTTGCGCACACGTTTTTCAAACTGTTAAACGGTGTATTTTTTATAAAAATTTTCTATACGAAAATTATTTTAAAAAATCATAATAATCTATTTTTTAAAAAATTAGCTAATACTTAATTAATTATGTAATAATATATGTTTCGTTTTACGTGTCGAAAAGGAGAGGTTTGTAATTCCTTCTTCCGAACACATCTAACTAAGTTTGTTTCGATTCACAGATTTATCATTGGTCTTCATATGCTTGGATGTGTGTTTACGAGACACATAGGCGTTTACGTACGTGTGATGTTCATGCATGTGTGGTTGTGATTGCTTGTCTCCTTTTGAAAAAAAAAAGAAGATTGTTCTCCAGCTCTTGCTATTAATTCCTATCCCGCTACCGTCCTCTCTAGATAACGACCATTATCGATGGCTTGCCTGCGATTCCTAAAATACCACTATATTTTTTCTTAATTAGTTTCAGATGCACGTGTTAATCAATCAACTAGCAGTTTCGGACAAAATGGAATTTTAGTCTGCCACTGTTCCCCAAGACGATATTTTGAGGCAAAATAATGTTTTAATTGTTTTCTTGGAAGATAGACGAGTTGGTGGTTTTACCAGTCAGGATAAATGGATTATATGTGACACTAAAAATTTGTTTTTCCCTAATAAATAGAAAAAAGGCGATATAAGCAGGTCATGAAAGCAGGTGAGCATATATATCCCTTAAGAATACTATATAGGTAGTATATGACTAGCTTTTATGATGCTAATTAACACAGCAGCTAAGCTGAGTTCATAAGTACGTATATATCCAGAATAAAGAATTTCTCAAAGTTGCCCTGTCGTGGAAGCAACAAATTAACTACGACAGCAGAACCACAGCTTTAGAATTCTGTTCTCATCCACAATTTATTTTATATAGAAACGGTGACACACACATATATATATATCACCCTACATTCCTACTTAGACTATCTGAGGAACATTATTTTTTTTTATTTTTTTCCCTGGTCTTACATGTCTATTCTAGAGATAAACCTGGTTTAAGAGAATATAAGTATTAAACATAGATAATCTACGATTTTCAGGCATATCAAATTGATCCAAACTGTTTTTAATGAAATGAATTATATTTACACCAAGATAGTATTTACACCTTAAATTATCAGATTTAAACCTTTTTCACATATTAATTAATCCAAGGATGCCATTTTTGTAGAATTAATTTCTGGCCACAAATAAATAAAATCAATGGACAGATTGATATGTTTGGTCATCATCATGAGACCGTACGTAGTATAAATAAGGACAATATGGTCATTTTCAGCTGCACATCCTGTCCTAGATCGACAAGAGTAACTATCCCATAATCGTTTTCGAGAGCTTGCTATTGATCATAATTTCCATCGATCTAAATTAATTAATTTCTCATGGTCCTGAAAGTGCCGTGTACATGTTGTAGTATAGGGTCTGATTATGATTCTTGGCCAATTTGGCACAAAGCCATTCCTTTCCATGATGATGAGTTGAAAGGGTTGGGACCCAAGGCACATTCCGAAAGAGTGATGATGCATGCTTACCTTATTTTGTTTTGTAGTTTTGAGGGAAGAAGAAAAGCAGACTCATTTGAGATTCTAGCTCTAGATTGTTCCCACCTATTTATCCAACGTTTTTCCAGCGTTCTCAATTCAAAAGATGTCCATTTGAACATATCAAAAATGAAAAATTACTGATGTAGACATTACCAACATAATTTGTTTGTAACAAAATTATATTCTTATATTTATTGTCAATAGTAGTCTACGTAGTATTGCTCATTGTTTTGACTTTTTTTCTAGTGAAACTCTTAAATTTAATCAAGTTTATGAAAAATTTAACAACAACTACGGCATCAAATCAGTTTCATTAAAATTAATATTTAATATATTTTGATAATATGTTTGTTTTGTGTCGAAAATATTGCTATATTTTTTTATAAGGTTGGTTAAACTTAAAAAAAGGTTGACTAGGAAAAAAGTCAAAGCGATTTATAATATAAAAATAGAGGTAGTAGTATATTATTAATTTTGTACACACAAAAGTAAAATAACAATGGTTGTTTTTATAACACATGTAAATGCCTTGTTTACAGATTAAAAACTAGTTTGGCCGCGGCACGTACTATGACAGACTAGGGATGTAAACGTTTATACTACAAAATTATTAAATACAAGTAAAACGTAAAAATATGACCAAATATTTCACGCATGTTTCTTTTCATCATAGATACATGAGAGGAAAAAAAGGTAAAAATAAAATATCACTCCCACCATCCCAAATTAACTTTATTCCTAACAATTACTACCACTGTTTTATATTATTAGTCGTTTGACTTTTTCATAGTCAAATTTTATTAAGTTTGATCAAGTTTATACAAAAATGTAGTAGTATTTTTAACAGAAAACAAACATATTATCAAAATATATTCAATGTTAGATTTAATAAAACTAATTTGATATTTTATATATTGCTAGATTTTCTATAAACTTGATCAAACTTAACAAGTTTGACTAGAAAAAAAATCAAACAACTTATAATATAAAACAGGGGGAATATGATTTAAATTAATCAATATAAAAAACATCAATGTAACTCTCATTAATAAAAAAAAAGTAGTATTGGTGAGTGCTATATAAATTGTATTGAATAGATAAAATCTCTCGATTTACCAACCAAGGATCGGCAAGATGATAAAAATCAACTTGTTTTAAAACAAATGCTGAGGCTAAAAATAAAGGAATGATACGAAAACCAACCTAAAATAGGATATAATGTTTTATAGTAAAATAAATATGAATATATCTTTGTCCATATTCATTATACTACAAAACATCGTATCTCATTTTAGATTGTTTTTTTATGGATGAAAAGAGTACTTATACAGATTAATTTTTTTTTGAATGAAGTGAGTAGTAATAAAACACTGGTAAATAAAAAAAGTGAGAAAGTGTGTGTGCGTGCGCGTCCGTTGTGAGTCACTGGTGCTCACGTTAGCACTGACACCGGCTGTCCGTCCGGGGTGGTGACCTGGGAACAACCAATGCCCCTTGCCATCCCATGCCGTCGGTTTCCCCATACAGGGACCACTCAACTCACCACCATCTCGCGATATCTCGTCTCTCTCGCGCGAGAAATCCCCTCCCCCTTTGCCGATATCTCCTCGACTGGTTCTTCCTTCTCGCCTGCACCGCAACGAGGTGCAGGGGAAAGGAAAGGGAAAGCCCTTGATAGTACGAGTAGTGATAAATTAATTAAGGAAATGAGAGTCATTGTCAGGGCTGTCTCCTTTTCTCGTGGATTTTGTTTTATTTTTATTTTCCAAGTTTGATTTGGTTTCTTGTATATTGGGTAAAGTACGGACGGGGATTGTCCTCTAGCGAGAAGAATCCTATGCGGTGCACAGTCCACGAGCTTGCCGTGTGGCCGTTTCTCCGTTTTAGTAGTACGCCTCCATCCTCATCTATAGAGCTAGGCACTAGTATTAAAAAAACATTTGAAAATAATTGAAAAAGTTATAATTGGTTAAAAAATAAGATAAAATTTGCTACAAGACATCAAAAAACATGTAATTAGCTAGGGGACATCGCAAAAACACGTATCTGCTGTAGAACACCGTAAAAGACTGGTAATTAGCTATTGGACACTCGTGATATTATTTTATTATTTTTGAAGGAATATGAGAGAGAAACAACCATTAAAGACAAGTTTGCCTTTTCCTCAACTGATAATAAATCTCTAAAATAAAATGAAAGAAAATAGTACAAATAAAAGTAAATTACATCTTAAATGTGGTTATTTTAGTGTCCGAGTATTAAAAAGCTAATTAGAAGTCAAATGAATCTAGTGCGGGCCCCACATGTAAGTTTCTCTCTTTCTTTCCAGATGAAGCAGTGGAACGGTGGTTTGCCAGAGCCGACGAAGGGAGTGGGTGACGTAGTGGCCAAGGTCGTCGTGCCTGGCTGCATGTAGATGGTGAGGTCTTCATTTTTACCCACAACCGAGCTCTCTAAGCCCTCTTCTTTTCTCTCCCTTCACCATGCCGGCCGCCGGTTGATCTCCCTCACCGGAGCCTTGCCGGTAAAACCCTCGCGCCACTAGTTTTCCCTTTCCTTTAGCCACCGTATCAAGGTATCACCGTCACCTTTCTTGTCGCCCGGAGCTAAGGTTTTTCCTTCACCATTCTGGCCTCCTCCCTCACTCCCTATGCTTGCCGTCACTTTCCTTGGATTTGAAGCAAAGAGGAACACGTGTCGCCGCCAGTGTCGTCGTTCCTCGGCTACCGAAGCCCCGGCGCCTTCCCCTCTTCCTTCTCTTGTTTCCCTGGAAGAAGAAAAAGGCAAGAAGAACAAAGGAAGAAGAAGGAGAGAGAAAAATAAAATAAAATAAAGAATATTCCCTAATAGGTGGGTCCCAGCATGTGAGTAAGGCTTAATTGGGTTCGAAGGTAGACCCGTACTTTCACAACTGTTTCTCTCTCCAATTCCTTCGGACATAATAAAATAATTTCACGGGTGTCCAGTAGCTAATTACCAGTTTTTTACGATGCCCTATAGCATATACTCATTCTTGCGGTGTCCCTAACTAATTACGCATTTTTAGATGTCCTGTAGTAAATTTTACCAAAAATAAAGTAGGTAGAGAAAATAAACAGAGAATTATTACGACCAGATAAGATAAAAGGGTAGATGGAAAAATAGTTCCGTTTTAGAACAAGGTATAAGTGGTAGAAATAGTTTTATTTTGGAATAGATGGAGTATAATACTCCCTTTATTTCATATAATAAGTCGTTTGACTTTTTTTGTCAAAGTTTTTAAGGTTTGATCAAGTTAATATACAAAATTAACAACATCTACAACACAAAATTAGTTTCATTAAATTTAACATTGAATATATTTTGATACAATATTTGTTTTGTATTGAAAATGTTACTATATTTTGCTACAAACTTAATTAAACTTAAATAAGTTTGACAAAAAAAATCAAACAATATGAAACAGATGGAGTAATAGAAATAAACAAATAATTGTAGCTTGCATAACTACTCTAGGTGATATATATATATATATATATATGTGTGTGTGTGAGTGAGAGAGAGAGATCCATATGGGGCACTATGCTGCCCGGGCATCAAGGTATGAAATACAAAAATTCACTTAAATTTTTAAAAAAGTTTAAATTGTGAGTATATACCTGGGTATAAGAATTTGATTCATACCTATACTCACAAAACAACTCAAATTCAATTTTATTTCACAATCCATTATTACATACCTAACTAATTATATGTTTGGATGCTATATATCTAGAATCAAAATCTAACAAAATATTGTTCAAACTTGTTTGAACTAGTTAATAAAGAAGTTAATATTTATGACTAAATATTTTTTAAAAAATCTCATACTCATTTAAATTGAGGATATACTCAATTTAAATTTTGGTGTCCGGACGTCATGATGTCCAAGTTAATTTTAATATAGGATTCCGAGTTTTTTGACGTAGAACTTGGATACAGCGTGTAACTTGACAAAGTGGATTTAACAACATGCAATATGTGTAGCACACCTTTTCACCATGACATTGTAAAATCACGTATGATAAGATGATCTGCTTGACCATGCGAAAATGAATGAATCACTCCCTCAATCCCAAGAAAAAGAATCAAGAACAATCGAGGGTAATAACTCTAATGTAATCCTCCTCTCTACATGGCGGCAGTGACGCAAACTCTAGAGAAAACAGCAGCCTTGCAGCGAAATTATGTCTACAATAAACATGGTCGTGCATATGAACATTCAAATCACAAACAATTTATTTTGTTGAAAATTAGATATGATAATATTCCCAAATATGAACTTTTCTCATGTTTTGATCCCTCTGATGTCAGGCACATAACTTCAAGAATTTGACGGACAAATATTCTAAGTACATTGCTTATCCTTATATATAGAAAGAGAGGTAGATTCTCCTTGCTCCATTTGATTGTTTGCTTTGGTGAATGTACTTTGGCTGTGTTCTTTTGTTACTCTTCCCAACTCACCTCTCTCGTTTTTCGCGCGCACGCTTTTCAAACTGCTAAATGGTGTGTTTTTTACAAAAAAGTTTTTATACGAAAGTTGCTTTAAAAAATCATATTGATCCATTTTTTAAAAAAAATTAGCAAATACTTAATTAATCATGTGCTAATGAGTCGCTCCGTTTTGCGTGCTGGAGAGATTAACTCCCAACTCCAACTCAAGAACTCAGCTTTTGGCTGTGTTTGGGAGGTGAGGCGGAGAACTCACCTCCCGTGCACGCAAAACGAAACAACGCATTTTCTTATGATTAATTAAGTATTTGTTAATTATTTTTGAAAAATGGATTAATATGATTTTTTAAAGCAATTTTTATATAGAAACTTTTTACAAAAAACACGTCGTTTAGCAATTAAAAAAATGTACATGCGGAACACAAGAGATGAGCTGGAACTCACTCTACCTCTACCGAACACACCACCCAAAGTAGCTTTTTTTCAGAAAAAGTTATGTGAAGAAAACTCCTAAGGCTTTGTTCCTTTCAGTATTCCCAATACATTGACATTGAGTGCGCACTTAAAACGGAATGATCCATTAGCGTGTGATTAATTAAGTATTAGCTTTTTTTTCAAAAATAGATTAATTTGATTTTTTTAAGCAACTTTTGTATAGAAATTTTTTTAAAAAAACACACCGTTTAGTAATTTGAAAAGCGTGCGCGTGAAAAAAAGAGTGGTGTGTTGGAAAAATGAGTAGAAGAATGTAGTAGGCTTCAAAATTAGCTAGCGCACGTGAAGCAATGGTGGATCTAGAAAATGTGTAGACGGTCAGAATTAACGGTGGCTGGTTACCATTGTCGTCAAGCACAGTACTATTGCTTTGCGATAATATATGATATACATTCAGTTTTACGGTAAATTTGTTACTAAATTAAAAGAGTATTGTTTTACCCCTGTCGTGGCTAAAGTAGGTACTCCGATCGATTTTGAATTTTATGATATAGTATGATATATATGAGTAGTTTGGTGTTAAATTCAGTGAACCGACAGTTATAAGATGCTCTAACTTTAATATTGTATCATCTCGATAAACTATCTATATATTTTTTATAAAATTTATTCTAGGTCTTCTTTGTAACGTGCAACTTGGATCTACGGAATTCTTGTAGGATTTAATTCAGTTCACCCAAAAGTCTCTTAAAATTCCTCGATCCCAAACCAAACCAAACCTAAAACTACTTCATTCCAAAATAAGTTTATTTTTTACATATTACGTACATATCAATACAAAACCAAGAAAACTAAAATACTCTTCTTTATCACATCTCAATATAACTATTCTTCATTTTATCTGTTCGTAATACAATTATTTCATACTTTCACATATTTCTATGCAATGATTACTTATTAAAAATAAACTTACTATTTTGTATAAATGTAAGAAGCCAAAAATAAACTTATTACAAAACGAACGAAGTACAACATAAAGATATAGTCCAATGTAGCACTCTCTCATTATGTGCACGTAAAATCAGG
This sequence comes from Oryza officinalis, assembly GCA_008326285.1. Taxonomy (NCBI): domain Eukaryota; kingdom Viridiplantae; phylum Streptophyta; class Magnoliopsida; order Poales; family Poaceae; genus Oryza; species Oryza officinalis. The sequence continues at coordinate 5,555,689 of BDMV01000008.1, forward strand.
TAGTATAGTTCTAGTACTATATTTTTTTAATTTAGAAACAAATTTTGAACCCAAAATCAGGTACTACAGAATAAAGAGAGGAGCTGTAGATCAGATTAGAATTGGCATAAAACATCGCCGCAGATACAGTAGTAAAAATGAGAACAAAGAGAGTCCACGCTGGCACGGTTGGCCGGCGACCTTCCACGGCTACAGAGATGCATCGTCCAGGTGATGTATTACTCTCTTTTTTCCAAAATAAGTATAAAAATTTTGATAAAATAAAACACATCATAATACTAAGAATTTAAATATATTGTCTGTTCAAATTTAGAGTATTAAAATATGTCTCATTTAATTAAACTGTTCAAATTTATAATATTAAAATGTGTCTTATTTAATTAAAATATTTTATAGTTTGTGACGGAGGTACTATTTTTGACCCGTCTCCTTTCCTTCCTTCGTTCGCCAGTATACATGCGCACAGCTGGCAATCTCTCTGCGCCGAGATTAGACGGCAAAGAAGCGTACAGACAGCTCCGCCGCTTTAAAAAGACTATTCCTACTACTACTCCCATCTCCCCCCACGATATCGCCCATCCAAAAGAATAAATCTCCTTCTCGCATCATGCAAGCTATTAAAAAACGCGATAAACCGCGAGATATCGCGTACGGTGGAGGGGAAGTGGGCCCCACCACGCAAAGGACGCCGGGCCATGTTCCTCGGTCCACGCGGAGCCGTATGGGGGAGGGGTGTGGACGGACGATCCTGCCCCTGCGCGCGGAGGCCCCGAGGGCAACCTCGTCATTCCACCTCTCTGATCCGTCCGTCCAGGGAGAGAGACCGGAGGGGAGAGAGAGAGTGTGTGTGAAAGCGACCGTTGGAGAGAGAGAGAGAGCGTCACGAGTGATTCGGTTTCACTAGCTACTGCAGCAGCAGAGGCTGAGGACAGAGCATGCTCCCCCCAGGCCGTACGTTAACACACACACACATCCCCAGGGTGGCATTTCGCTACACGGCACCCGGGCCTTGCTACCACCCTGGTGCACAAATTATCATTCGTGATACAAGAGTATATCTCGCACTATATCTATCCTTACTCTGTATAATTTAGTGATTCTCTTTAAGACTAGGGCTTTTCGGCAAGCAGATTGACTGCTACATCCCGCTGCTTTCTTCATGTGTGTAACTATTCATGCTGGCTACAGCTAACGTCACAGCAGTCAGACAGCCAAATAACTCCGCTAACCTCTCTATAACACTTGTCTTTATGCTAGCCTTTTTATCCCCCTCTCGATAGCTATAATTTAGTTATTAATTTTCACTTTTGGCCAAATAAACTTGGTTGTATGGCCTTAATTGAAACATTCAACTATCACTGAAGGAACCCTTGCGTCAGTTCCTTTAAAAACAAGTAGAGAAGCGAAAACTAGCTTGAGCAGCTTTCTCTATAACACTCTCTATCTTTGTTCGTAGTATTTATTCTTCCTTTTGTTTTGCTATATAGAGATGGCATTGAACGGCAAGTTAATGTATTCTCCTATATCAAAATGACAGAGTGAGGTTTAGAGAATTTGTTGGAGATGCTCTAGTCGTTTATGGGTTGCCGTTGCTAAAATTAGATATTTTCATATATGGAACTAATGCCAACCATTTGGTAATGGGGACAAGCATACCATTTTATCTTTTTAAATAGTAGTGTTTATAATTGTTTCGTCACTATATTAGTTTTGCGCATGTCATCACTATTGCAGTTTTTGTTACATAATTTTGGCCTTAAAATTAAGGGATCGGAAAAATGTTAGGGGAAATGAATTTAATTAGTTGAAACAAGAGAAAGTTATGGACATAACTTGTCTTAAACCATAAGCCATAATATAATGGTTCACAGCTAGTAGAACACATGTATATCCTTGTACTCATCAAGTATCCGTTTACTTGTACTCCTATACAATACATATTTATGCCTGTAAAAAATAGACATGCTTATTTTTAGTAGTAAGATTTTCGGGAGAAAATAAGACGCAGAAGGTGAAGGTGGACATTATAAATGGACTCTACAAAAAGCATAGATGAATAAACGGTGGTCGATATCCGGTGTACACTTTCCATTTCCACACAGTACGGTTAGGTTTGATTGCAGAGTGAGGACTAATGAGGAGCCCTGCCATTATAGTTCTTCCAACCACAAGACACATCGCTTTCACTCACTTTCTTTTTTTCCCCTCTCACTTTCTTTGACAGTGACCCCCTCTGTCAGTCTCTCCATTCCCTCCCTCTCTTTCTTTCTTTCTCTCTCACACAAAAAAATACAGAAAACATGTATAATTGGATTATTGTACTAATGGAAAAGCAAGGGCAAAAAAACAAAACTGAAAAGCCATTCATATGCATCAACTCCACTCGTGTCACATCCATCCTTTTGCTGTCAGCTGGTGTTTTTCTTGGAAAGGGAAATGGGGAGAGAGAAAGCAAAAGGGAAAAAAAAGAACGTTCAATTAGGCTGACCTTTTTCAGCTCTAACTCCTTGTTTGCACGTACGTTTTTCAAATTATTAAACGATATGTTTTTTATAAAAAATTTATATGAAAGTTATTTTCTAAAAAATATATTAATCAATTTTTAAAAAATAAAAATTTAATACTTAGTTAATCATGTGTTAATGAGTCATTTTGTTTTACGTGTGTGAGAAATTAGTTTTCAAATCTAACCAATACTACTGCTACTTCTGCGGTACAGTGTCACACATTGGCAAAATTGACCGCCATGTGCTTCGTGTCTGGGCTTGTCTGGATGTACAACCCCTCTACTATTTAATTATGATTAACAACAGTGATGGCTGGACTTAATTAGTTTTGCAAGTCTAGGAAATGCTCTGCTAAAGTATATCAGCCAGGCGGTGATGATGTGATTAATAGTATCTGCCATCTCTGATTATTCCAGGTTCTACGAGAAAACATTTATTTTTGTCATAAATAATGTCGGAATGCCATCTCTGATTATTCCAGCTGCCAATAATTGATGAACATTCATCGGTGAGTCTCCCAATAATTGGTGAGCATTTAGTCGGTTGTTGTTTTGTTCAGCCAGCACTAGTACCAAAAATTTATTTGTTATAGCACAACAGAATTGAGTCTTGTCTCTTTTGATCCATAAATACAAGCTTACATTAGCAAAAGTTTCTCGTTCGATATTGTTCTAACTATGAAAAAAATACAAGAAAAAGAAATAATTACATGTGAGTTATGGTTGCAAAAAAATGTCCGTTAACTAATAAAATAGATAACACGGTAGCTCTCTCGCTACCCTGCATTGGCAATACTAGAGATAATATATATGAACGAAATTACACATAATTTAAGAAAAAAGAGCTAGTACAAAGCTATATTTTCTATTTAAGTCACAAGGCTCACATCCATGGCATGCAAAATCACAAAACCATGCCTTTCTCATCCAAGGACTGCTAACCTCACATGTAGCCAAGACATCGTGTAGACAACCTTTAGATATGCCTGTATTTAGGAGCAGGTAACAGGGGAAAACCTCCTTTTATGGATGTGCTCAAAAGGGTGATGGCTGGGTTGTCCCCTTCAGATCTACCCTAACCTATCCTTTTTGGGAGCAAACAGGTGTGGTGGTGATGGGACACGTGGAGCATTGCAGGCCTTTTGAATCAGGTTGGGGAGCTAGCTCCACACTTGACCATTCTTTATTGCTAGTACACCGTATCTTTTGTTCATGTTTCTTTTTCCCTCTTGGAAGGGGCTATATATTTAGAATAGAAGGAATTAGAGTATTACTGCTAAGAAAATATATTTAGAGTGCTTTTAGGATGTAACTATAAAATTTAATAATAGAGCCAACGACTATATTCACAAGTAGTCATATCACAAAAATTGATGTGCTGCTTTTATCTACATCATTGGATGGCCTTTGCACCGCCTTAACCACCGCAGAATCGTTGCATGGCCTTAGTTTTTTTTTGTTTGCGCATGACCTTGCCACCTCACCATCACGGGACACACGCTACCTCCAACATATCCAATCAACGACGTATGAATCACAATTTAATGTTTTCATCATATAGCCCCTTTTCGGAGGGCATGCATCCAAACATTTCTTGTAGCTCTAGTAATTAAAATAAAGAGCTAGCGATGTTGATAGCGTGCTCTATGGTCATCTGATGCACTAGTTACACATGACTCGTGTATATAAATGTAATAAGTTAGTGTGATTTTATTTATATTTAAACACACATATAATTATATAGGCTAAACAGAAAGCTGACTCAAACACGTGCACAAGAGTAGTACCACCAAAGACCTGTGGAGTAGAGAAAATAATCCTTCTGACGTACCAAGGATGAAGCTAAACGAAATGAAGGGGTTCCACTTGCTTGCTTTACTCTGCTTTAATCGAGTTTAGGCTGATGTAGGTGTTTAAGTTTGAACCGAGAGAATATATGTGTGATGAAAAACAGATAAACTATAGCTATAAAAATTTCTAAACCAAGTTCGTGGGCACCCCTCAGACACATGTAGCTCCATCCATGTGCCGTACCACAATCCTCTTTTCCGTGTAGACGTTTTGCGTGTGCATAGTGCAAACCCCTCCCTACATCTATCTAATGGGGACAGCGTCCTCCGATATTGGGTCCACTGCTCGCACGGACGATGGTACGTACTACTAGCACGCACATGATAGGGGGTACCCCCACCACCACCACAACGTAGGCCCCTCGTCCTACAGGCTAAGGCCAAAAACCCCAATTATGTGTACCCAACAGTTTCATCACCCATCTCATTCATCACTACCGTCCTCCATCCCCCTCTCTCATCTCCTGTGCACTTTCCCTAACATCCCCCAGTGTGACAGTGAGAGTGACAGCACCTCTCTCTCTCTCTCTCCTCCCTATCTTCGAGCACTCCCTTCCTCTATAAATATAATTATTTTTAGTTTGTTTAGCATGAATTATGTTTATGACTTTTTTGGAACGTCTATAAATATTATAGGATTTTTACAAATAATAGTTTATTTCCTCCAAAACTCCCGAGGAAATCCTCCAAACCGAATAGGCCCTCGAGGAGAAAAATAGTTTGGTGTTCCTCGTTAAATAACGATTGGATATAGGTAGGAGGGTGATTGAGAGTAAGATATGAAAAAAATTTAAATCAGAGGTGATTAATGAGATAATAATTATTGTGGAATTCTTATATTTGTGGACATAGGAGTACATTTTCTACTTACTTTCGTTTTTCTTTTACTGCTTCCAACTTTTCTTCCTATTTTTCAAACACAAGTGCAATGAACAAATATAGATCACTGTGACGAAAAAAAGATAGATGTTCGTCCACTATGCATGGTGTCCCCGTCTATATCCAGTAGCATGACTGACTGGTGTGTCGTGCATCACATGTTTACTTGTGTTAACATGACAATGGAAAAGAAGGCACCAAATCCTTTTCACGAATATTTTTCTATCAAAGTTTGGTTACAAATCTCATAAGGAGGATGCTTTTATGTGATTGATAGTATATACGATTACCAGTTTAGGGTGAGTTCTAAACAACTAGTAGAAATGGCTATTTTCTCGTTCCTCCGTGACCACGTTTTCTAAACCGCTAAAAGAACAAAACAAAGTCTAAAAAACAATCGTCCTCCAATGAGTTCTAAACAGCAACAGGAAACAACTCATGGTTTTCTTCATTTTCCATGCTGGAATAAGCTAAGCTCTTTCTGCTTACTTGAACTATTGTTCAGTTCTTTTTCTCTAAACTTCAACTTCCTCGTTTTCCGTTAGCACGTTTTTTAAATTGTTAAATGATGTATTTTTTTTAAAAAAATCTATGTAGAAGTTGTTTTAAAAAATTAAATAAATTTATTTTTTAATTTTATAATAGCTAATATTTAATTAATTATGTGCTAATGAGTTTGTTCTGTTTCGCGTGCGCTGAAAATATCCCTTCAAAACAAATGGAAATAACACAGCCTAAGTCTTAGTCTAAAAAAAATAAATAGAAATATATGTTGTGGTTACACTTATCTTGCAGAAGTAAACGAGAAAGCTAGCTAGATATAGATATTTTTTAGTGGCATGCTAAAACTAATGTAAAAGTGATCTATATCAAGTCTGACTATCTTCTTATGAATTACCGTAGGAATTCCAACCTGACACTATCATGGTCTCGCCATATAGTAGTGGAGTATCGATCTAAATAATATTCACATTATAGATAATAAAATAATGTTCGCATCATAGATAATATACTAGTGCTGTTATTATTGTTCTGTTGTATACTCCTACATTTCAACTTTCTAAGTTAACCAATGGATTTTTACCATAGGTTGTCCAGTCAACATTTAACCGTATGAGCCTGCTGCAACATCTCTAACCAGGACATCCTGAAAAAAAAAATGTAGCGCAAATCATACATGTAATAAAAACATAAAAATTATCGTTGGATAAAAAAATAAACGTTTAAGATTTGTTCATGTCATCTAAAATAAAATTTTAATGCCAAATCCAATCATGATGATGTGGACAATTTACAGGCGTCTATTTATAAATCTAACAACAATTTTCAAGTTTTCACTACATATGTGATTTGCATTATATATTTTCTCGTACATCCTCCCTCCCAAAATAAGTTGGGTGTAAAACCACAAGACGGCCACACCTTGCTACTGTACTAGTCCAGTTACCCTCTTTGTCTTATAAAAAAATCCAATCCTAGTTAGGATTCGTAGTTAAGATTGTTTTTTAGGGACATAGGTCCCGTTCGGATCTGCTTAGGATGAAGATTAAAAGCGGGCACGTAAAACAAGAAAAATCATTAACACATGATTAATTAAGTTTTAATTATTACAAACTTAAAAAATAAATATATTTGATATTTTAAAGCAACTTTCTTATATAAAGTTTTCACACAAAACACGTCGTTTAGTAGTTTAAAAGACATGCAACGAAAACCGAGATAAAATCTTAATTTTAATGAGAAAAAAACACCACTATAGTAGTAGCAGCCACAGAACATCCTTACAGCACTATCCTTGTATCCTTCCGTCTCATAAAAAAACTCAGTCCAAGTTAAAATTCGTAGCTAGGATTGATTTTTTTAACATAGTAATAGCAGCCACAGAAGATCCTACGTGCCTATCCCCACGCATGTGACCGCCACTGCCGCTCAGATACGGACGGCCGCGATCGATCCCACCACCACTACCGCCTCAAAAAGAAGCTGGGGATCCATCCATTCATTTCATCTCCACAATACCCCTGGCACAGCGCCGAACACCACACGTTCCCCAGTGGCATCGATCCGTAATTTACCCCTAACCCTATGACTCTCCCTCCAAACCTTCTCCCCCCGCGCGAGGAGGTGGGCCCCACGCCCTCCTTCCTGCGCACGGGGTCAAAACCGCAAGGCGGCACGTGACCCCAGGGCGGTCAAGATACACGCCACGTGTCGATATGTGAGTGGCACGTGCGACGTGGTGGTGGGTGCCCGAATCTTGGTGCGGGCTGGATGGCCTCGTGTGGAGGGCCTCCCCTCTCTCTCTCACCTTTTTCTCTTTTTTTTTCTCTCTCGTTTTTTTTTGGGTCAGAGAAGGCGGGGGGAAATAAATTCGGAAGGAAACCGCGGATGTATGCATGGATGGGTGGGTTGATGGCCAGTTATCAGATAAGCAGATCAGCTTATATCGGTGGGTTAATAAGCGCGTGCGCTTATAGTATCGTGTTAAAGGCTCGACAGCTACTCGCGCACTAGTACAACGCAGCGGGAAAGCGACAGCTCTGGAAAAATCTGAAAATAAATTTGGACCCGGCCGTGCTTGGTGCTCCGCTACGCGTACCCCGGAGCCTCCCAGACCCGTTGCCTTTTCCTTCTTAAAAAAAAAACTCTCAGCGACCTCTTCTTAACAAATTTTTTTCTAGTTTTCTTTCTAACAATGTGTATATACAGATATTTTTATGGTTTTGATGAGTATGTAGAAAATATATTTTGTTGCAACAATATAAACCATATTTTATCTGGACAACACATACGAAATAAAAAACCTTCATAGTAGTCCTCTCAAAAGAAGACAATTATAATAGTATGTGTTGTAGTTGATAAATTCAAATATTTTTTTTTGTGTAAGAGATGTGGAGTACTACTATCGTTTTGGTTACATTAATTTTCTTTTGAAACGACTCACTTCAAACATTGCAAAGTTTCATGTCGCTGCTTAATTACATTAAGTATTATTATATTTTTATGTCTCATTGGTATGTGCATCGGCCAATAAACACAAATGGAGTAACCATTAATGCAATATAACTCAACGTGTTTATATGTTAACGCATGTCATATTTCCTAATTATAGACAACCTAACACGCAAGCGAATGATCTTAATGATCTTTATTATTAGACCATAAGTAATGCATGCTATAATAAACAAGATTCTAGACGTGCTACATTCAGAGCCAGCTGCTTCTAATCAGGTCGAGAGTAGAAAAGGACAAAAGTAGCTCATTCACTTAAGTAAAGCATGAACCGAAGCATCTCAACTTGATTTCTAAACAACATGAGAAACAAATCTTTATTTGTTAGACCAGAAGAAACACATGTCATAAAAAATATTTGGATGTACTATATTTAGAGTCAGCAATCTCCTAAGCATATCGAAAGAGAAAACCGACAAAAACAGCGCATCCACGAAAAAGAAAAAAGCAACGAACTGAACCAAAGCTACTTAACTCAATTTCAAACACAACTTCTCCGCTACGTTTACGTGGACGTCAAAAAAACCATAACGCGAAACGGACCCTTTCCGACTTCCATGACTCTCATCATGCAAGGGACAAGTACACGGCCCCAAAAAAGCCGGGGTAACTTGTACCGGGTGCACCTACCGCGTCCTGGAACCGTTCAAAATTCGAAACCGGCGATGCGCGAGTGAGAGGAAAAAAAAAAGGATTGCGAGAAAGGGAAGTTAATGGGTACGAGGAAGGATGACGTGGCGGCAACAAAAAACTTACAGTGGCTACAGCTCCCCCTCACGCGGTAAAATTACCATACTACCCCCGCGGGCCCCACGTCTCACGTGGGCCCCGCGACCATCGCGCCCAGATGCCTCAGCCCTCGGACGGAATTACGGAAACACCCCTGGTCCCACCCCCACTTCCGCTTCTGCCCCGCGGACGGATTTACGGTTCTGCCCCTACGGTCAGTGGGTGTGTCAGTGGCAGTTCCGTAAATAAAGTGGGGTCACGAGGGTGGAACCGTATCGGGGGCTTGATGTCTGGGTGGCTATAAAAGTGGAGACGAGACGAGGGGGCTATATAACCGGGTCCAAAAAAACCAAAAGCAAGAGAGGAAAATAAAAGCGAGAGGAGTTTCGGAGAGAGAAAGTGAGAGGAGGAGAGAGAAGAGAGATAAGAGGAGAAGGCGAACGCGGCGGCTAGGTGAAAGGAGAGGAAGGAAGGGAGCAAACGGAAGCGGCGGCGGAACCCTAGCCTGAGGCGGTGAGGAGGAGGGGGAGCTGCGAGGTGTCTCTCTGGCTGGTCGGATTCGGTCGGCCGGGAGGCGTCAGATCGGCGGTCAAGCCGCCGGAGACGGAGGAGATCCGGGGCATGGGCGTGGCGACGGGGGCGGGAGGGTCGTCATGAGCTTTCTGCCGCCGTTGGTTTGGGCTTGAGCTCTGGGGTTTTTTTTTTTGGGTTGCTGCTGTTTTGGTTTGAGTTGGTGTGNGGGGGGGGGGGGGGGGGGGTGGTGGTTTGGTGCGCCCGTTTGAGGTGGTTTTTGAGGGGATTTGGGAGGGGGATCTGCCGCGGAAGCGGGGTTTTTAGTTCGGCTTTGAGAGCTGGAGGCGCAGGCTGGGATCGGCGGAGCCATGTCGTCGCTTAGCAGGGAGCTGGTTTTCCTCATCCTGCAGTTCCTCGATGAGGAGAAGTTCAAGGAGACAGTGCACAAGTAAGCGTGTTTTTTAGTTGATTGGAGTGAGGGATTTTGAGCCATTTTGTTGGTGAATATGCTTTTTTGTTTTTTTCCCATTCATTTTGGGTTACTTCGTTCGGTTTAGGTTGGAGCAGGAATCGGCCTTTTACTTCAACATGAAGCACTTTGAAGACCTGGTGCAGGGAGGGGAGTGGGACGAGGTGGAGAAGTACCTCAGCGGGTTCACCAAGGTGGAGGACAACCGCTACTCCATGAAAATATTCTTCGAGATCCGAAAGCAGAAGTACCTCGAAGCCCTTGACAGGTAATTCATTGGAAGCTTGTAATGGTGGTTGGCTGATGGCAACGTGAAATTGTGCTGAGTTGGATGGTTTTTATTTGCAGGCATGATCGAGCCAAGGCGGTGGAGATACTCGTGAAGGATCTCAAGGTGTTTGCCTCATTCAATGAGGAACTGTTCAAGGAGATAACACAACTGCTGACGTTGGAGAATTTTAGGTATGTTGGTGATGATTAGTTTATAGCATTTTGATTGAGTAAAATGTCCAGTGCATTGGAATAAGGTAAATGTGATAGTGTATTAATGATGAACACTTGAACAGGCAAAATGAACAGCTGTCCAAGTATGGGGACACAAAGTCAGCTCGGAATATCATGCTCATGGAGCTCAAGAAGCTTATTGAGGCAAACCCACTGTTTCGGGACAAGCTGAATTTCCCACCATTTAAAGTTTCAAGACTCCGCACATTAATCAATCAAAGGTGTTTTGTTGATTTAAGTTTTGGCATGTTTTAAATTCTGCCTTTTTGTTTTCTCAGGGATGTGATCTGCATTAAAAATAATGTTAATATTCAAATAGGAAATGCTCTGTGAGCCGCATTAAATTCGCGTAATGCCAGCTTAAGGTTTCTGTGGCACTTATATTCGTGTGTATATGCTTCGTGTTTGGAAAAGAATGTCACTGAAATGATATAGGTGGTTTAGTTTTCTGTCTGGTTGTGATACCATCTTTGCTAGGCAACGATGAATACGTAAGGAAGAGATGTGTGTTGTTTATATATGGAAACTACATGGCTTTTTAGCATCTAGCTCCTTTTAGGTGACATTTATAGTCCTTGATTGTCCAGTAATGAATGGGCATGCTCCAACCAATATGTTCGGAAATTATGAGTGATGTTTGCCTAGATACATTTATCTCTTCCAATTAGCATGCTCTAATGGAATACAACAAATATGCTGAGGTTAAATAGTATAATAATAAATTTTGTTTTTTCAGTGTTCTTTTCTAACTATTGATGCTCCTGTGGATCACCTATTTGATATTGTTTGTCATCAACTGCTTTGTGTTTTGTTGTTCCGTAATGTAGACCTGCTAGATTTTCTCTATGCATTCTCTTCCTTTAGTTTCTTGTAAAGCATGATGCTAATTGGGCTGTGTTTCTTTCTTATATCTTGTAGTCTTAACTGGCAACATCAGCTATGCAAGAATCCCAGACCAAACCCTGACATCAAGACACTCTTTACCGATCATTCTTGTGCCGCTCCTACCAATGGAGCAAGAGCTCCTCCCCCTGCTAATGGGCCTCTTGTTGGACCAATCCCTAAGTCAGCTGCATTTCCTCCAATGGGTGCTCATGCAGTAAGGATTAGATTAGTACCAGTAAATAGTGCATTTTATTTTTCACTCATCTGTTACTCAAGTTTCAATCTTGATTCTTGCAGCCATTTCAACCTGTGGTGTCACCATCTCCAAATGCAATTGCGGGTTGGATGACAAATGCGAACCCCTCTCTGCCACATGCTGCAGTAGCACAAGGACCACCTGGTCTTGTTCAACCTCCAAACACAGGTGAGATAAACCTAAAGTAATTCAGCTAAATGGTTGCTGTCACTGGTAGCATTGAGTTTGACTGTTTGCTTGGATTCTATATCTCCTTTGCAGCGGCATTTCTAAAACATCCAAGGACTCCAACAAGTGCTCCTGCCATTGATTATCAATCTGCGGATTCTGAACATCTGATGAAAAGAATGCGTGTAGGCCAACCAGATGAGGTATCTAATGATTTTGCATTTATTGTGTTTACACCTCTTTGCTAATTGTCTGCAGATTTGCATGCTAAATAAATTATGATGCATTGGAAACTACTATGCTAGGTGTCCTTCTCTGGTGCAAGCCACCCTGCGAACATTTATACTCAAGATGACCTTCCAAAACAAGTTGTTCGCAACCTTAACCAGGGTTCAAATGTTATGAGCCTGGATTTCCATCCTATTCAACAAACCTTTCTTCTCGGTACATACTGGAAACACATCTATTTGCTTTATTTTTTTTATAAAAAACTCTTTGTCCATGTTCCGTCCACTGTATTTACTGTGTTCTTGACTTCTCGTGTAACACAGTTGGAACAAATGTTGGTGACATTGGGATATGGGAAGTTGGCTCACGAGAAAGGATAGCTCACAAGACATTCAAAGTTTGGGATATTAGTTCTTGCACCTTGCCTTTGCAGGTCATGACATCCATGATATTCTTGATCTATTTTTTGTGCACTAATTACCTTCTTTCGTTCTTCTACTAGCAGTATGCCGTTTTCTTTTTGTGATGTATTCTAATGCTCAATCTGTCTTACCATGTCCAGGCTGCATTGATGAAAGATGCTGCAATATCTGTCAATAGATGCCTGTGGAGCCCTGATGGAAGTATTCTAGGTAAGAAGATCTGTTCATTGTGGTATAATTCACATTTTGGCATGCCATATTAGACAAACACAACATTTGTGCATTGCTCTGACTTGGTAGTGTTTTGTTTTAATGTTTCCTCTGGTGGAGATATCGAATTACTCCCGTCTGCAATATTGTTTCTATAAGCTTGATTTGATTCTCAGGTGTTGCTTTTTCAAAGCATATTGTTCAGACGTATGCGTTCGTGCTCAATGGAGAATTGCGGCAGCAAGCAGAGGTATATCCGTACATGGATGCTTCTTGAGAATAAATATGAATGCCTTTTGCATGTTTGGATTAGTGGGATGGGATTTGGTTCAATCCTGCTCATCGAAACACTTCCTGAAAGGTTTCTAACTCTTGCAAATGGCACAGATTGATGCCCACATTGGCGGGGTTAATGACATTGCCTTCTCTCACCCCAACAAGACCCTCTCAATTATTACTTGTGGTGATGATAAACTCATTAAGGTGAGGTTGCTGATATGATACACTGCTTCACCCTTTCTTGAGAAAAAGAAATGAACACTATATTCATATGATACATTGCTATATCCTCTTGGAAAAAAAATGAACCATGGATGCACATTTGATTTTGGCAGGTATGGGATGCTCAGACAGGACAAAAGCAGTACACATTTGAAGGTCATGAAGCTCCAGTATATTCTGTTTGCCCTCACTACAAGGAGTCCATTCAGGTATTTCAGGAATACTTCAATTTACTTTCTTAGGATATGCTTCTGCCGTTTTAATTTGCATTGCGTTGTGGATCTAATCATTCTGGTTCGTGCATTTCATTGCCATTTTCATGATAAATATACTTATTGCATTCTTGGTTAGCATTAGTATTGCATGTTTATTTGCTTTGATTTTGATATATTCAAAGGTTCTACTATGTATTGTCTTTTCTATTATTATCCGTTATATCCGATGCATTTCTTTAACATTACTTTTCTTTGCAGTTTATATTCTCTACTGCCATTGATGGGAAAATTAAGGCATGGTTATACGACTGTTTGGGCTCAAGGGTTGACTATGATGCTCCTGGACATTGGTGTACTACCATGGCTTACAGTGCTGATGGAACAAGGTGATGAGACGCTGCAAATGAATATTAGCTGCAAATTGTTCAAGACAATAATATAGTTTCTAAACTTTCACAAATTAAGTGAATATGTTGACTCAATTGTACAGCTTTCAGGCAGGAACAAATTAAATGAATATGTTGCAGGATGAAGGATATACATTTTATCATAGCTTCTCTAGCTGCAATTTGATTTGTCACTCCATTTCACACTTTCCAACTGTGTGAGTTGTTTGACTGTAAATTTTCCCTGCAGGCTCTTCTCATGTGGTACTAGTAAAGATGGTGATTCACACTTGGTTGAGTGGAATGAGACTGAGGGAGCTATTAAGAGGACATACAATGGCTTCAGGAAGCGCTCACTGGGTGTTGTCCAGTTTGATACAACAAGAAACCGCTTCTTGGCAGCTGGAGATGAATTCCTTGTTAAATTCTGGGATATGGATAACACCAACATACTTACAACAACAGATTGTGACGGTGGACTGCCTGTTAGTATAGTTTCTCTTAGTATCATACTGTCAGAATCATCCACACTTAAGGTTTTGTGTTTAACCTTATGCTAATAATTTTGCAGGCGAGCCCACGCTTGAGATTCAACAGAGAAGGTTCATTGCTTGCTGTTACAGCAAATGAAAATGGAATAAAAATATTAGCCAACACTGATGGACAGCGTTTGCTAAGGATGCTAGAGAGCAGAGCATATGAGGGCTCTCGAGGGCCGCCTCAACAAATTAATACCAAGGTACTGATGCATATACTTTTCATTTTTTTTGTTTCCTTAAATCCTAGTGTCATTTAGGGTATAAAGATAACATTGATTTGCGTATTTGAGAAAAAGATAACATTGATTCTGTTCTCTATTTATAACCTTGTTTTCTGATATATCTTTTTTTTGGTTTTGTCATACTGAAAACTGGTTTGTGCCTATGGCTGTTTCCTGTTTTCTTAAGCTTCTAAACCACTATTATCTATTCATTTGTAAGATGCAGCACGGTATTTTGGGCAACTGTTTTTAGACTTTAGTTAGTTTCAATCAAGCTGCCTTGTGTTATTTTCAGTGCCGGCTGATAATATTGACTATAACCTCATTTTTGTTGTTATTGTAGCCCCCAATTGTCAACACCCTTGGTTCTGTTTCCAATGTGTCTAGTCCTATGGCAGTGAACTCGGAGAGACCTGATCGGGCATTGCCCACAGTGTCAATGAGTGGCCTGGTGAGTTTGCAGAATCTATTTTGTTGTCTGCTCACTGTTCAATACTTCAACCTGTTCTGTTGCTAAATGCATCAAACAAATAGCAGGCGCCCATGGATGTTAGCAGAACCCCAGATGTTAAGCCAAGAATTACAGATGAATCTGAAAAGGTTAAAACCTGGAAGTTGGCAGACATTGTTGACTCAGGACATCTCCGAGCACTGCGTATGCCGGATACATCAGCAACTTCAAGCAAAGTATGTTGAACAATGTGTGCTTGTTTGCTATCAGTCCGTTGAGTTATAAATATTGACCATGCAATATTAACCTGATTACCTGAAACATATGAGCTTGTCTTTCTGTTTAATTTCTGGAAGACCACAGTATCTGTTGCACATATATCAAGTTTTGATCCTTTTTTGTCAACATTTGATAGGATTTTTTTCAGTGATAGAACAGGCTGTTCAGTTCTGAGCAATGTAAAATTTCTGATAAGCATTGTAATTTATTGCTTTGTTGCACAGGTTGTGCGCCTGCTATATACAAATAATGGGATTGCGCTTTTGGCTCTTGGCTCCAATGCTGTTCATAAGCTGTGGAAATGGCAACGCACTGATAGGAATCCTAATGGCAAGGTTAGAGTGGAGAGTTGTTCTTATTTGGATTTCATCTGTTATTCTGTTTGCTTGGTTTCTAAATATATGCATATATTGTAGTCCACTGCATCTTTCACTCCTCAAATGTGGCAACCAGCAAATGGGATTCTTATGGCAAATGACACTAGTGATGGCAACCCCGAAGAAGCAACTGCCTGCATTGCTCTGTCCAAAAATGATTCCTATGTGATGTCTGCATCTGGTGGCAAAGTCTCATTGTTCAACATGATGACATTCAAGGTATATATGATCTCTTCAGTGTGTAGCACAATCAATTGTTATTACTCCAGAGCATAGGTCATGAGTTACTTTCCATAAAATATATGGTATTCTATAGTTGTGACGTTGAAATCCTTGAATTCTTTTGCAGGTCATGACTACTTTCATGGCACCTCCACCTGCTGCAACTTTCCTTGCGTTCCATCCTCAAGACAATAATATCATTGCTATTGGAATGGAGGACTCTACCATTCAAATTTATAATGTCCGTGTTGACGAGGTGAGTGATATTATCTTATGGTTCTCACTGCAAGTGATTAAACTTGTCAAATAATGTTTCTCATTTCCTCTTACCAGATGAATCAGATCTTGTGAGACTTTGTAGATGACGTTTTAGATATATGTATTTTTTTTACATATAAACCTTATGTGCAATAGAAATGCTCAGTGACCTTCAACTAACTGAAGATTAAAATTTAAACATCTGAGAACTTGTTTCAGTGGCAATTGATTCCTTCTGTTTACATTTAATATTGAGAGTCATACTGATCTGTCTTAACCGTATGGCATAGGTTAAAAGCAAGCTCAAGGGACATTCAAAAAAGATCACCGGGCTGGCATTTTCGCAGTCAATGAATATGCTTGTATCTTCAGGTGCTGATGCTCAGGTATGAATTTTCCTATATATTGTGCAGAATTAAATGTGACTCTGCATACTTCATCCTCCATGCTTGTGTTAGTCCCATGTCTAGCCATCCTTTAGCCTGTTTTGTAAAAGAAAATGATTCTGATTGCAGTGGCAAGTGAACTATATATTTGTTTCTGAATCAATGGTCATTGGAATGAAATTTTGCAGCTATGTGCTTGGAGCATTGATGGTTGGGAAAAGAAGAAATCAAGATATATCCAATCTCCAGCAAATCGTTCTGGTGCTTTAGTTGGTGATACAAGGGTGCAGTTTCACAATGACCAAACACATATTTTGGTGGTTCATGAGAGCCAGTTGGCGATCTATGACGCAAAGCTAGAGTGCATGCGCTCGGTTAGTTCTCAGATTACCGTAATTTAATATATGCATTTATTATAACATCGTGCTAGTGTTATAAACATTTGTGATTCCGTTCAATCAATCATTGTATTATCATCATCCCATTGAATTTTGACCTCATTGCTTGATCATGCAGTGGTCCCCAAGAGAAGCACTCCCTGCTCCAATTTCAAGTGCAATATACTCATGTGATGGTCTCCTCATCTACGCCGGATTTTGTGATGGTGCAATTGGAGTCTTCGAAGCAGAATCTCTTAGGCTGCGATGCAGGATAGCACCTTCTGCATACATACCACCTTCCATGTCTAGGTATGTATAGTCCCCTACATGCCTACACTGCTTTCTGTTTCTGTTGGGTATGGTAATCTTAGTCCTGGCGACCATCATCTTATTGTTGATGCCCATTTTTGCATCTTTTCCAACAGTGGTGGAAGTGTATACCCCATGGTTGTCGCTGCGCATCCCTTGGAGCCTAACCAGATTGCAGTCGGCATGAGCGATGGTGCTGTTCATGTGGTGGAGCCGTTGGACTCAGACCCAAAGTGGGGAGCGGCGCCGCCTCAAGACAATGGAGCCCACCCCGCAATATCAGCTGCTCCGGCAGCAGCTAACAAACCAGAAGTCTGACCATCCCTCTAGTGACTTGGCCAGCAGTGCCGACATTCGTTAGCCCAAAAGAATGGTAGGATCTTAGGAGATAGGGAGAAAGAAGAAACAGTTTAGATTTGTGGGATGAGGTGAAATGTATCAAGTCCACAGCATCTTCTTTTGCCTGTGGCAGCAGCACAGGTGGTGATTGATGATGATGATGACATGTCTAAATTAGTTTTCGGTTCTTTTTTGGCGCCCCCCCCCCCCCCCCCCCCCCAAAGAAAATCTTGACCTCACCTGGCGGCTGCCGCAGCGTGTGCCGGAGATGGCTGCCATCTTTCCCTCCTTTGTAAAGCTTTTCTAGCTCTGAGCTAGTGGTGGTTGGTACCTTAGAGAATGTTCTTTTGTTCCTGCCCTTTTTTGCGGGGCAGGCAGGTATTCCTAGTGTAAAATATGGTTCGCATGTTGGATGGTGGTATTTGTTTGGCCTAATGTGACTGATTCAATCAATTCTTCGGCTATGTCCTATAAATGTTTGCTAACCTTGTAGGCCTTGAAATCATCTGATTTTGGCGATGGTTAAGTTTGGAACTAAGGGCTAATTCTGTTCCGATGTTTTGTGCTCCTGTTAAGATTATCTATTACACTCACCTTTTGTTCGACATGTATCTGCTTAGCTTAAAGAGCGATCAGGTATCAAGTATTCTGCAAGAAATTTATTCGCTTGTGGTCTGTGGATATGCGTTGTATCAGAATTCAGGAATACGTAGGACCGGAACGTGCGTTTCTGGTCTTGGGCTTTTGGCTTGTAATTCATCGCTGAAATTGACATGGTCGGATGCCGGCAACTTCTTTTTTTTGGAGAGATTGTTGGACAATATTTTCGGCTGATATGAACCACTGATTCATGCAAAAATTTGTGCGTTTCTTCAGATAGCACAATTTATGTACTTTCACTCGGCAACAGCCGTAGCATCAATTCAAGCCTTGTACAATCACAGAAAGATTGTGAAGAGGAGAACAGTTGCTACACTGAATGGCAGTAGTCTTCCCC